>LR736873.1:6813008-7195830 GCA_902654985.2 Oryctes borbonicus | reverse complement strand
TCGAGATAGGGCATTTACAAATATATTCAGCGACTAAAGGCTGTTAAGGCTGTTTATAATCACGTTACTTTATGGTAGGTCCTAAGCCACCAAAGGATCGAAGGAAATGAAAAGACAGATAAACTGGCCAAAAAAACAGTGAACATGCCATTCATTGATCCTAACCGCTTTGTGGGCTCCCAAAGAAGCGCATAAAACAAGCAATAAAGACAATCAAAAATTGAAAACCCTACACTCAAATAGAGAAAATTAGAAAACTTATGCGACCCAAATGTTCAGATTTCAGTGGTAAATTTGAAAGAACATAATCCAATACTAAAATACTACGTACACATAAAGTTAATCTTGCTGTAGTTGAACCTTTTCTCGTCTTCTATTTAAGGAAAACTCCCATTCATCAATGCAAAATAAACAAATCCCACATTAACGTCAAATGATCATAAATAAACATCCATTTCCGACATTTTTACTACTCGTCCGACCTCTGACTACCGCGACCAGGTAAAAGCGAACGAAACTCGATTACTTTGTGAATATGAGTAGGTATGACCCAATTTATCATCGCACGAACGTGCGATACGAAAAACGGGGCTCGACGTGGCACAACGGCTCTGGATTTATCGTACCAATAAAGCACAATTACCCCAGAACCGTACGTATAGGAAGGAGCGCATATCGTCCTCCAAGATCCGCTCTCACATGCTCCTTTCTTATATGGCAGACAATAAATGATTACTTAAGCATACATCAGTCGCCCAGAAAGAGCATATCTTTCATTATAATGCGCGCGACCTTTGGACATTCAGTCCTCTTTCGCGGAGCGTAAATTCTTGCAGGCAATAATGTTGGCACGACCGACCGAACGACTGCTCTACTGGTTGGTTGGTTGCCGGGTTGGCTGCTGGTTGTTGTTATGCGTTCGTAGCCAACTGGTTCGGCCTCTTGTGCTCCTAAACTGGTAAGGACTTGGCGGGTGCTGTTGCTAGGTATTGTCTGATTCTGCATAATATTTAAGCGTATAGCTTGGCAATGTATGAATGCATGTGTATATGTAAAATAGGTATGAATCTTGTACGATAATGGGCAATGGTATAGTTGACTCATGAAATCGATGGGATTGTAGTATCTCTTCCATCAAGTAAGTACGGTTACATTAAAACCATGGCAAACGCGCTATCTGAAGTACCAAGGTACTGAAACATGTCTACAGTGACAATCGTCCTTAATTCCTTAAACATAATCATAGTAAAAAAAACAAAAGAGTTGACGTACAGTTCACATACATACGACGAATCACCCACAGAGGATTTTTCACGCAACACTTATTTTTGGCTATTAATAGCTTGCCATGGTTAGTTTATATAATTTATAATTATAACAATTCGCAGCTTTGTACAGTATCCAGCTTCAGAGCAAACTATACTAACGCCCCCTAGCGTACACGCATTATTCAGATGTATGCGTACACATTCGCATAATGTACATGCGGCGGTTGTTATTGGTATCACGATAAGTCCGTAATGTGTCCGCGAAGCATAAATATTGATTACTTCTTTTACTTCACGGCCGACACGCTCCATAGGTCTATGTATGTAGGTACCTACATGCATGTAGCCTGCCGGATTCGAGACGACAGAGGTTTGTTTATTAAGTACGGAGCGTAATCGTTAGGCATTATGCGAGTGACGTGAATTGATAAGAATGCAACGGACGGAAGAACGACCGATCGCAATTTAACGCAGATTGTCAGCTCTCATCGGCGCGTGTAGAAAGAGCCCGGTGATGATGTGATGATGTAAGAGAGGAAAGTATATGTTGGATGTTACGAATTCATCAATATCAACTTCGTCGACATTAATAGTAATGAATGGAAAACAAGCGGAATGTAAAACATTCGTAATGTTCGTTTTTGACATACAGAATATGCCCCGTCTTGGTTTATATTGATTAATTCCTGAAGTGTACAAGGGTTTTCATTTAATTTGACCACTCTTTATTTCCCTGACTATTACAGATACAAAGAAGTGTTTATGATTATTTATTTATTTATGATAGGCGTGCGTTAAAGAAATACTCACACATAAAAGTACTTAAAGTGACATTAAGTCCATCCTATACAAATCTTTTTCGGAGGAGCTTTTAGAAAATATATTTTTTTTTCCAAGTACCATAGAGTTTGAAAAACTAAAAATTGAATACATGAAACTAGATTCCTTGATCTTCTTGATTGGTCAGCCCATTCTCCAAATCTAAATCCAATCCAAGCATTTATGGCGAAAAGCCTAAAGTATCATAAAATAAGAGAACCTTCCACCCTCGCATGCGAAAAATTGATATATATCATTAAAGTCTGAGAAGGTGAAGAAGAATATGCAGAATTTTATAATGTAGTCACCATTGTAAATATATTTTAACAAAGCTTTCAACTTTGCAAAGTTGAAGACGCTTTGGCTAGGGCTGTTTTATTATTAGGTAATTTATGGTTTGTTTAGCATCAATCATAGCAATAGGCTTTCATGGTACACTTTATATGACACACACATAAATTTGAAAACATTAAATTCTCACTATTAAAAAAACTAAAAAAAAACTATGAACAGTATAAATAAGATACCATGTGATTAAATAAGTTGTGTTCTGTGACGTAGAGCCGATTGAGAAAGGCATTTGGTTGGAGGATCATTGCCAAGCAGAAAAAGCATCTTCCACTAACACAGGCCTCACCAATTTAAATGAGACTTTGTGGGTTTATAGACCGATGTACTGTAAAAACAGAAACTTCCTTGGTCGCCCAATCTCACATTAGCACTGTCCTTCGCTGTTTAATCCAATAACTCAGAAACTATAAGAAATATAAAAAAAGACACGCTTTAAACTGTTACATGCTGCTATATAGACTTCCACGCTCGTCAGTAACATTATATTTTTGGTTTTCCTGTTGGAAGCGCGTCGTTGTCATAGTTTCTGCCGACGTTTCATCCGCACTCTTATGAAACTTCTTCAGGATTGTTACTGCACACTGTCTGGGGACTATTCGTTCCGTACGGATTGATATAAAGCTTGTGACGGTTGCTAGAAGGTATAATCAGTTAGAATCTGCAGATATGATGTATCGTCGCTACTAAAATTGTTGGGGCGTTTGAAGATTTCTATAGATTCACGGATTTTTTTTGTTATAATAGTGATTATTGCGCGATAACATGCGAGTAGAGTTGAACTGAATTTGGGACCAATTTCCAATACATAACCTCATACGATGTTTTGTGCACCCTCAATTATCGCACAAATCAATACAATCTTAAGTAATCTACAACAATGTTGCTAAGTGTATGTTTTTTTTTTTTCAAATAAATTCAAAAAAACACAGAAAGCAAGGTACAACATTATAATATTAAGATTTTCGATCAAGGAATATATTTATACATACCCTGTAGGATTCCCAATTAAGAAACGCAAATTTGTTGGGCGCGCTTTCTAGATGCAATCCTGATAGCTATCATACTTTTAATTAGTAAAACACTCTAACTTTTATTCGATTTTTTTTGTATCTGCATTAGTAACGGAAATAAGTAGTGGTCAAAATAAAGTGAAAAACCCTGTTACATTAGATTTGACATAAATCTACAATTGGTGGCTCTAGCTTTATCTAGTTCCCTCATAGACTATGACCAAGAATATGACGCTATGGAATTTCTAACATATAAATTTTAGATATTTAGGATCTGAGTACGTAGTATTTAATTTCTTTTACATCCGCAATTACTAAAGCTACCACTAGTAGCCATACTACTCAAGAACTTCAATTCATTCCTTTATATCCCTTTCTATACATCCAGGTAATAATTTTCTAACAATCCTATAATGTTTCCTTTTAAAGCCATTCCACATAACTGGCGATATTAAAGGAGGATTAAAATTAAGCGGCGATAAAGTAGAAAAATTACTACCAAATACGGATTATAACGATCGAAACCAGACAATAATCCATAGAAATAATTGAATAAATTGAGAATCGTTTTACGATAAAGTGACCTAGCGAGATGAACTTCGATGGAGATACTTTCTAGCGTTCGCTATAAATGGAAATAATACGCAGTGGCACCTTTATAGCGATTGCACATGTAATATACACAACAATTTTTGCATTTAAAATGCGTTGAAAGGCGCAAACGAATAGTTGCATTCAATTTATGTTGGAGTCGAACAGTCTCTGTGAAAAATGCAATTTTAAAAGCGGTCATGCACAATATAATATGGTAAATACTTTACAGCATTCAGAATAAGACGATTATATTTGAAAGTTCATTTTTTTTATTCTTGTCAGCCTTAATGTGAAAATACATAAGATTTTTTTACTACATCAATAACTTTGCAGCAATTTTCACATTTTTATGTAGTTTAAAGTAGATATACCTTCACTCATAGAGGTGTTCCACCTTCATCTTCCCAGAAGGAATCGTTCCCAAACTGGCTGATTACCAATCTGAACGAAATCCGTTTTAAAAACGCATACAAACAGGTGAAAATTCTATTAGGTAGATGGCATCCTCGCCCATGTATGCACTGCGCCAATCTGTCACTGACATTCTCTATTGCTAGCTGCAACACCTCAAGCGGCGTGCCACGAATTTCGTGTTGAATTATAACATCGATTCGAATAACCTAATGGTGCTAACTGCAAGAAACAACTGCGAGAAATACAGGGTATTGCACCTAAGCACGTCCGTATTTGTAATAATGTGAAAATGTTTTAAGCAAAGAGCTGGTTTATCAAGGAACCCTTAACAACTAATTGTTTATTAAGTAATCCCCTGTGTTGATTCTGTGTGAGTAGATCATAAAACTCAGCAGCAGGTTTGAGTTATGCACAGTTCATTATCTGGCTAGAGTTATTAATTCAGCAGTTTTTATCTGCTTTATAACTCTGGCCTGAGGATGGTGTGTTTCTTTGTGTCACCCTGTATAAAGGTATTTTCAAGAGAACTATACTTTAAGTTGCATTCTGTTATATGAAAATAAATAAATATCAATGAAAATAATGTTTTAAAATAGGGGTCCCGTTACACTCCTGTTTAACAAAACTCATTGATGTAACCAAAGAGTTATTTATTTGTGCTGTTGCTGACGAGGATGCTTACCTGGATGTATTGGGAACCGTGCAGAGTAATTTGGAGACGGTTTTACGGGTCAGCTCATCGCGTGTGTTGCATATCAACTCTTCTCATCCAAATCTGCCAGCATATTATTCGGTAACCGACAGGCATGCATGGATTTGGAGCCTAGGTTTGCATTACATCTCAATAGTACTGTTTTGCCGATTGTGACGGAGGCGAATAGCTTGATCTAATAGTTGAGTGTAGGCTTTCACGACCGTAATCCATAGTAGAAATGTCTTTCGGGTTCACCCGAAAGACATTTCCAGCTTGATCTAAGTTTGGACAACACATTTCGCTATAGAAAACAAGTAGGTACATTACATTAGGCGCGCGTACCTAAGGACACCTTATCTTCATAGATCTTACTTACCAACTAAAATTAAGCTCTCGTTGTGCAATGAGTTTGTGCTGTCACCATTCTTCTCATTGTTCTGTTCGCCCATCTATAGCCCATGCATTGAGACTGTTGATCAACATCAAATACAAATAGTACGAAACTCTTGTTTGGGATTTGCATATGGTATGAGGAAATATGATCGTATTTCTCATACTTTGAACTATTGCAAATGGCTAAATATGAAAAATCGTATTTTATTGAGGGCATTATGCACATACCATGCAACCATTCGTACCAGGGCTTCACAGTAAAATAACATTTGGGACCGACGTTCATAATATAAATATTTGCAACTGCACCGCTTGACTCTGTTCGAGTGCTCTTTTTCATTCAACATATTTAAGACATAAAACGCTATCCCAGACGTCTTCCACATTTAAAAAGTATATGCACTATCTCATCTTTGATAAGCAGCAGTATGGTATGGCATTTTTCTATCTGCGGTAGTCGATCAGCCACATAGAATTTGGGTCAAGTTAATTATATCCATTTAGTTTTTGTGTCTATGCATGTTCACTGGGACTCCCAAGGTGGAAGAATGGTAGAGTACTATGGATCCAAACCAAATCTGGCCTGGCGATTTAGTTCCTTGTACATATACATGAATACAAACTGTTATTGCTCACATACTTGGATATGTATTACTTTATAAATGTACCATATGCGTAGGGAATGAAATAAACATTATTATTATTATTATTAACATACCAAACAAATCTGGTGTTTCAAATCTGAAGATTTCGATCAAAACATCATGAGTTTAACCTCAGTATAAATTCTAACAATTTGTCATTCGACCGTCCAGCTGAATATCATAAATAATAACCGTTTTTCTTTCTTCTGGCGATTCAGACAGAGTCGCGCTTTAACCTCAAGCGTAATGAAAGGTCATTTACAAACGAGATTGCATTCCGCAATTTCCTTCATGTAGAAAATAACTTAACAAATCATGTCAACCTATTATGTGATCTCGCAACACCTCGCTTAGAAAAGGTCTTTAAAAGGCGATATTAATTTATGTCATTACTGCATATAGACACCAGTTACACCTGACTAGTCGGTCTCCGGCATTAAATTCACCGCTCGCATGTATACGATGGATATTAGTGACGTTGCAATGATTGATGCAAGGCATCAAGTTACATATTACCGTCGATAACGTATGGCTCGTACCGTCAGAGCAACATAGGATATCCTGAAATATCGCCTAGCCCTTAATTTAAATATCGTACGGGCGGTTCCGACATGCATTCCCATTGATAAATGTCTTAAGGCGCGTTAGAATTTCAATGCACTTCATAAAAATGTGGAAGAAGCGGGCGTCGTTATAAGATCTCGAACCTCTTGTCGCATGCGTAGGTCGAACGGATGGTATTACCAGCGTCGACTACGATCTCTTGCGAATTCTTATTCGTGAATGATTCGTTTCCTTTCCTTTTCATAAATTCTCACATGTTACCGTCATATGTGGTAAGGAAGATATAAGGATGTCTTTCCTAGAAATGAACAAGAATGAAAAAGAAAGCTATATACTTTCATTAAGTAAAATTTTGTTCTTCGCTATGTTCAAAAAAGCGTTCATTATTCTCAAGAACTTGACTTTGTATTTTATTTGCCACAGCCCATCTTCATTTAAACTCCAATAAACCTGTAGCATTGAGTTTTTCAAATAAAATTTAGTGAAAGTATCGGACTTTTTATTTTCACCTTAAAATTATGCTATGTTTACTTAGAATTTGCACAATAACTGCTGCAGATGCATTACACCACATATGTACATGTACATCTTCACTATACAACAAGGGACTACTCATTAACGAGAGACAAATTTATGACGTTTTGTTCCGACCACGTTCTCAAACTTCTCCGACACTCTTCCCACTTGCAGCTTCATCCTTGCGCCGTCTTTTTCCCCTCCTCCCTTTTCTTCATTCTCTTCTTCGATTTGTTCGCTCCAGCTTCGGTTTTGCAATTGTCTGGCCGGCTGCAGCGTAGATGCAGAATATATAATAATGTCAGTCCGCCTGAAGGCCGCAAAAGAACGTAAAGTCAGAGGAGCGTTGCGTATTGTTCAAAAAATAAATTAACTCGAAGATGTAATTTTCGTCCCGATATAGGCATTATAACTTTATATTTATTGCGAGAAAGAGGAGTAAACGGAACGCGCAAAATACACAATGAACAATGCGATCTGATAAGCCATTGCGCTCGATTCTTTGAGTAAGTTGGCGCATGGAGGAAGTTACGTATGGCTACAGTCACTGTAGGAGTTATTCAGCTGTTAGAACTATGAGTTTGGGTCGTATAAAGAAATAAGTAAGACTTGAAATTATGTAAATGTTGAAAGATTTTATTTGAAATTGTCCAGATAATGATGCACAGTTTAAAACAGCTACAAAGAAGGAGGAAAATTAGTCACCTCTAAAAATGGTAACAATTCACGAAATAGTTTATAAAGTACGTGGTATTATCTCCAACAATCAAAAAGTAAATACAGAGAGATTGTAACACAACAACAATGGCTCAAATCGCTTCGTTCAATCTTTAGTAGTCAGAAAAGATTGTTTACAACTGGGTTGCAGAATTCTGTCGTGGTCGTGCTTCCGTGAGTGATTCGTAAGGGTCAACCAAAATCGGTTGTTGTTTCGAAAATCGTAGATGCTGTGCACATGTCACAAGCATTGCTTTGAGAGATCGAAGAACTGTTAATACTGACTGGTATACAACAATTTCGTCGCCAAGAGTCATCCATAAAATCAGGAAAAATAATCGACGACAATTGCTTCATCTTTCATCATGACAATGTCAGCTCTCACATAGCATGCCAAACAATTGATTATTTGAAGGACAAAACCATCTAATTAATGTATCATTGCTTGATCTATCGCCTCATTACTTCTTTTTGTTCCCGAATGTTAAGCAAGAAATGCGTGAAGAGCGATTTTTATCACCTCAAGAAGCCTTCAAAAACCATATTTTGGAGATACCACCTTCAGAATGGAAAAATATTTCGGAAGTTGGTTCGAATGCAAGCAAAATACGAATATTTTGAAAAACTCTAGTTATATTAAAGTTTTTTTCTTCCATTATTTTTGTGAAAACTAAAAAGATATCAATCATATACCTTCTTCTTTCAAATATTTGGTATTTATCGCCATTAAAAGCCACAACACTTAGACTTGCTTGGACTTTCACAGTTTTAGATTTAGATTTGCACGACAAAAATATATTGGTAAACACCATTGAAGCTTACCTATTAAGGTGTCTTATCGACTAATTAAAAGTAACAGCTGCAAATCCATATTATCACTCGTGCACCATTTTTAGTACTAGTATTAGTATTATTGGGCAGAGGCACAGAAGCCTTTAGTCACTCCGACCTTAATAGATCTATTGTAACAAAATGCCCTTGTATAAGTTAGAGAAGTTGGAGGCTCTTAATAAACCTTAATGTTACTCTAGGATCTTCGTCCCTCAGTTCAGTAAATCACAGGAACAGTTTACTGAAATGTTGTTGTCGAGTGCGACTAATGGCAACACAATTAAGACATAGACGACATATTTGATCCTCAGCTTTTCCTAGGTTGAATAAGTGATATTTTAGGGCTGCATGATCTGTCAGAAATCCCGCCAGTAATCTAGGGTCCCTATGGCTGAACGATAGCACTATTTTTGCTGGTTTAGGCGAGCCTGATATGAATGCTTTCGCCTGTTTTTGTCCTGGAACATTGCCCCAGTACGAGGTCTTTTGATCGTCCTCCCATGCTTTTATTACTTGTTTTATGTGGGTCCCTTGTAGGTCATAGAAGGGATTAGGGCCAATGAAGGGCATGTTGGCTACTTCCCTAGGCAGCCTATGTGCCTTTTTATTGCCTTCAGTCAAAACATCCTCATAAATAAGTAGCGACAATCACTTGAAACTAGTAACAAATAAAGTAAATTATTACCAGTAGCAATAGTTTCACGAATAATAAAAGCTGTGGGTGTTCAAATAGACGTTATTTATGACTCTATATAATGCTTTTGTACTAAAGAGCCTAACGGAATGACCCAACATCTACATTTTATAATTTAATATAGGCTCCAAAGCCCGTAAACTTCTAATGTCCCATAAACGCGAATCAGCCGCTTTATTGCACATATGCGCAATCCTGTATTGCACTTTGATGTTGTACATACCTAGGTACAAATACGTACATGGAATATATAATGGATATAAAATAAGCTGGAGTACAAAAGAAGAAGAAGTAGAAGTTCGCTCGAAGTTGGGCGATTTCGTCCTGCAAGCTCATAATTTAAAAATTTACTGACCATTGTGCGAAACGCGAAAATTGTTCATAAAAGATTTACTTCTTGGCGCAATAATTCAACCCGAGAACGGCGTATCCAGAAGGAAATAAATTCAAATAAACAATTGCCCGCGTTCCTAGAAAGAATTCGCGTCTTCTTCGTACCTACTTCTTCTTGCTCATCTGCTACGGCTGTTACCTTCTTATTTTTGTATGCATATTCCCATATGCGCACGTTGGATACTATATTTTAGAGAAGCGTTTGTATTGTGCTTTCTTCGTGAATTCTTTATTTTATTTTGAAGCTGCTACGCCAGTACACGCCCGAGGAGGATGGTTACATAAATCTTGCTTGAAAGTCGTTAAATTGGAGGAGGTAAACAAGAAAATTTCTTAATTCCATTGCTTGCAATAAAATTTAAATCGCAGTAAATATGTCTTTGGGAAGACGCACCCCCTGGGCTTGTTGTTATCCTTTCCAACTGCGAATGCCATGCAGTTGCTTAAGTGCAAAGCACTCTTGAACTTTATATATAGTCACATGAAGCATGTAGGAGGGCAATAACAAACTGATTATACAACTATATTATTCAAATTCTATTCAAGGTAAAGGAGAATTGAAGAATTCCCGATCACGTTTTCGTTTTATTTTTTTAATTATTTAAAATATTCTGAACAAAAGACGCAACACCTATTAGTGTTGGAAGCTTAAGTTTTAATATCTTTTACTTACTAGAAGTATCTTGTTTCTTTTTTCCAGTTGTGCCTTTGTGAACTTTCCGTTAACTGATTCTATTCATCTTTTCTCCGTTCAAGAACTATTCGTTCAAGTTCTTTGTTCTGAAACTTTATAGAGGGAGTCATATAGATCAAAAGTATTCTCTTTGTAACTTTTCGATTTGCATGTTCGGTTGCTTATTACCTATTTTTTTACCCTTCTTCTCAAATTTAACCTTTTGTGAAATTGCATTTACTGAGAACACAGATTTTACGCAGGCGTTTCTTTCTATATGTGGTGACGGCCCAGATGAAACTTACGTACAATACAGACCAAAATGTAGGTATGCTGATCTAAAGCCCGCTCAAAGAATAAATATTTCTCTTTTGCCAATAGTAATAGTATTGATAGTAACGAAGACTAAAAAATAAAGCCAGTGCCACCAATATCCTGGCGTTACCCTTGATCATCCACTCGTTTGAACGTATAAAGTGGAATGTAAATTTTAAAGAATTTACTTGCCACGGAATCAAGACGGAAAAAGATATTGAGCGCAAAATTCAACGAACTATTAGTATAGTAACAATTAACTCGAATGACCCGCTCCTGAGATTTGTCAGATACTAGGAATTGAACGGCAAAGAATGCTTTCTATTCAAGGGCGCCGAAAGATTATTCGAAAGGTTCAGTGTGCGACTCACTAAAGAGCTGACTGCATTGGCAAGGTTACTCCGTAATATTCGCTCCTCAGAATTAAAATGAGTCATACAGAAAACAGTAGTGCAAGAACACACTGAAAAGCACAACAGCAAAGACTGGGAGCATGGTAGCACCTACATTGATCGGATACATTCGGAGTGGAAGAAACGCTTCAGCTACTTGTGGAAAGTACGCAACCAATCAATGTATAGTACATCACGATAATACTTTGAAGGTGCTCTATTTCTAGATTACACATATATGCGTTGTAAACTCCAAAACCATAATGCCATGAGAAAACCGATGTATTATCCGGGGTAGAAAACGAAAAAGTCAACATTTATTGTAATTTCCCATTCTCGACCGCAGTACAAGTAGCTGTAAACAAACCCCTAACCACCAAAACTCTGAAGATAGTGGAAATGTCTTGCCCAGGCGAAACGAACATCTGTAATAAAGAAGTTGAGAAAATTGAAAAATACAGAGACCTCAAGTTAACTTATCCCGACCACCTGGTAACTTTCACACCCATCATCACCAATACGTTAGGACGTATGCACCTGAACATAAGGAAGTACATAAAATTGCAGTAGCGCTAATAACAATATTACATAGCTTCCAAATCAATCCAGTTACACACCATCCAGTAGCTAAAGTCATGCTTGCTCATCTGCTTAGCTAGACGCATGGTTGCATTTGCAGGCTGCTGTCTCTCTCACCCCCTGATTCTGAAGGCTCGATAAGTACCTGCAACACCAAAACATTTTAACATCTAAATTTTATACGATACCAATAATATAGGTAATCCTGGCGTTGTCCCTTTCCTCGTTCTAAAATGAAAATTATATATTTTAATATGGGTGGATGACAGTCTAAACATCAACGATATCTATATTTTGAATTGCATTAAAGCATAATTATTAAAATATAACAATTTCTTTATCAGTGATCTGAAGAAAATGAAATTTTTAAATCGGCAGACAGTACTCAATTTAATAGGTATCATTTATCTGACAAAACGAGGACTGGTTCAACTTATACATGCACACACATATATATGTTATAACGTCTACTACATTAAGCTCTAAATTTGTTTCGACTTTACATAAACGGGTAATTAGGAGCTGCCGCCTTACGCTACAAGCATCTAGTACCAACGTATAAAACTGATACCGCGCTTGTTCTAACTAGTTAACCACTTACGATATTGCGTCAATTTACGTAATTTATTTGAGAGGGAATATTTTACGCCGGTGCCGATCTACGGTGGCTTCAACACCGTTCGCTAGCTGCTTCGTTTCAGGCTCAAAGGCATAACTTGACTCGCCGACGCGCCGTGCATTGTTTATTGGTTATTATATTGACAGCAACGGGTATTTTATACGGACCGTATTAGTTATTTAGGAAGAAGCGAGCTTGCTTAAGCAGACTGAATAAATTTAGCATAAATTTAATGTATGCAAAATATGTCTGTAGTCTATTAACCACTTACAAGTCATTAGTATAGATATGTAAATATAATTTACTCCGTTGTTCAATAAGTAATCGTTGTTTGTTTGTCTGGAGTAAGATTATCATATGCAATCATCAATAAATTTGTTTATTTATACCGTACAGTTAAAAGGTTTATAATGTAATTTAGAACACGTATATTACCTTGAAGAAGCTTTTAGTAACATAAATTGGAAAAAATACTGGCAGTTATGTATTATTATTTAAAAAATGTCCATTTAATAGTAGCTTATACCATCATGCGCTGTGTGTAGTTATTTACATACTTGAATTGGGCATTTGATCGTTTCAAGCCATTTTGGGTGAGAGAGTGAACTTTGAGCAGATTATTTCTATTATTAGAATTTAGAGTTATGAATAGAATATGAAGGTTTGTAGCTTTCTATTAAATCAATGTAATAAATCCTTTCTTATATTATAATCGGGTCATGGCACAAATGCCTTTGGTTACTGCGACCTTAAACCCATTGTAACAAAATCCGCCCGTGTGTTTTAGAAATGCCGGAGGCTTCTAATAAACCTTAGGACAACTTTAGGATCTTCTTCGTTCAGGAAATGATGTACTGAAATGTTGGTGTTGTGTGCGAATAATGGCAACACATTTGCACAAAATGCATCCTACCCTCTCCAGAGCTTCTATTTAACGGGCTGTTTTTGTCCTGGAACACACCTCCCAGTACGAAGGCCTCGTACTGATTGCCCTCCCATGACCTACGTAACTCTTTCGGAGACCACAAAAGGAGACAGGGCCAATGAAAGGCATATTAGCTGCTTCTTTGGCTAGTTTATCTGCCTTTTTATTCTCTTCAATCCCTTGGAACCCAACGTAAAGTAACCATTCAATCATTGGTAGAATGACCCAATACTCCTCAGCTGAGGAGGATAGTTGAACTATAGCAGTGATCGGAATCTTGTTGTTATTTACCCATTCCCCTAAAATTGTTCTTGAAATAATCCTCGGTATAGAAAATCAATTAGCTATAATCGATTCTCCCTGGTCAGGGCTTGACGTGAATCTCTTCAAGTGGTTTACCAATACCAATGCTTGCCACCCCATTGATTCGACAATATCTATATAATCTGTAAAAGAAAGTTTAGCACATTAACTAGACAATTGTGCAATTGCATAGTTGCACAAGTTAACCATACTGCTACACAGTTTGGAAAAATAATTTCTTTCATTTTTTACATTAGAATCCATGTATAGATAACTATTTCTTTAACAAACATGTCTTTGCTATTAAGATTATATGTTCTATAAAACATAAAGAACTTTTCTTGATTCCATAAATGATAAAATATTTTTATTTTCATAAAATTGCGTTCCAAAGTCTTTCGCTACAATAAAGAACTCATTAATTAATGAAATCAATGAAACAAATTAATTAATCAATTTGTTTCATTGACTCTGGAAACGAAGTTGTCTACCTTTAGATAATATCTCATTTAAAGGCTTTACTACATTTTTAAAACTCATCCAAAGAATATAATTTTTCTTATACAAGAAGAATGATGGGAAGGAAAGGAATTAAATTATTAAAAATACCTTGATTATTGTTTCTGTATGAATCCATTCAAAATGTATCAATGCAAGGAAATTTACAGTACATTTGTAAACTGCCACATCAAACGAAAAATTACCCCTTAGATAATAGGCATAAACCCAAATTAAAACTTTCAAACAAAAGTCTCCGGACTTTTCAACTTCCAAGAAGAGATTAAAAATTAAGAATGTTAGTATCGCAAATCCAAACCCTCCTGTACACATTTTGTTTAAAATTTATACAAAACGTCTGGACCTTTCTCTGGAGAAAACGTGGCATTATACCCCTTCCTTCACCTCCTGTATCCGCCACTTTCGTCTAGATATATATTTTGCAAGCCAAAAGGGTCGAGGAAGAATTTCAATTATTTTGAAATTATACGCCGGTCTATTACGAAATTTCAACCCCTAACACTTACTTAGATACGCGAAGGGGTGCGTTTAAGATAAATATGGAGGCACCATTTTCAACACGACTACTACCACCCGGTTTATTAATTGTTTAAAAGCGCTGATTCAGCCAAATTATATAACAATATTTGTATAACGTTGTTCGAATGTGGAACCACCTCGGTTTAACTGCGAAATTGTATACTGAATGATTCTTGTTCTTTGTACGTGTAAGATTTCATGTACGTACGCCTTCCCTTGAAAGTAGCAAGATGTTCGGATTCATATTAAAAATAGTTCAATTTCAAACAAAAATATTTGTTATTTTTTCAACATTCTCCTGAGCTATTGCATCCTATGCGACTTCAATTTCTTGTCGTCTGCGAAATATGTTCTGGGAGTGGAGACCGGCAACATCTTGGAAACTACAATAGCAATAGAAATGGGAAAAAAAAATGTGATACCTAATGGCATTGGATACAAGATGTCGCCAGTTCCCACTGCTAGTGGGACAGGCAATATACGACAAATTAGTCGATTAGCTACCACTCCCTACAGATACGCACTGATGAGCCGTTACGGCGAAACGCGTCTGTACATAGTGGTTACGTTGTGATACAACTTCGTTATTAGTTCTTAGTACAATATTCTGTATTTATTCCCGTATTCTTGAAGATTGCGTTGTTATATTTGGTCAACGACTGTAGGAATATTTGTAGCTTGCTCAACCACATTTAAAATTCAGTCACTTCGATCAGTTTAGAAATTTAGATTTGTTTAACTTAAGTTCTATTAAGTTTAAACCCTTAGCAAAATTAGCAATTTATCATAAAATTCACGAATTTACATTTCTTTTCAAATCCTGTCTGCTCCTTTCGAGACATTTAATGTACATTTAATTACTTCCCCCGCTTAAAGAAAAACCCCTATTAGCAATCATAATAATAAACGGTTAATATCGTCGCTTGCGTGTTTTCTTTTGCGGTGAGGACCGCAAAGGCGACGACGTGACTTACATATCGAGCGGATTTAGATGAGGAAAATTTTAATGCGCCCTCATCGTTTCGTCTCTAACGTTAGTTCGCATTTTAAGTTTTAATAAAACTTCACACATACTTTCCGACACGAAAATGATATTTAAAATAAAACTTTTGCCCGAACCAACGCCACCTCATTTGCATTTTAATATAAAAGAAAATTTTACGATTTATGGGACTTAATTAAAATATGATGGACTTCCCGGGAATATTAAAGAGAGGGCGAGAATTAGAATGTTTTTCGGTCGGAAGTGAAGGAAAAAATCTCTCGCTCTTGCTTCCCCCTTCCTCTCCTCTGAACCCAAATTGCAATCGGAATAAAAGAAGGGAATTCCTTAGCCTTTACGAACGAGAGAATAAAAGATTCAAGGCGTAATTTTTTGATTTTTTAAATTTTCCTTTTCTTCTTGTTGCGAAATAATGTAATTGACGTGTTAGGGTGATAAAAAAAGGTTCCTTTTTTTATCGAAATAGAGATCTTTCACGCAAATTTTAAAAGCAACTTGGTGTTTCCATAAATTTGAGGTAATTATTCACCATTAATGGTAGAGCTTATTACCACACGTGATCTGCATTTTTGTTGGAAAAGTAAGGAATAGAGGAAAATTTTAGTCTGATACTGCTTTACATATGCTGCCTAATGAAGGAAGGAAGAACTACAAAACATGAAGATCTACTACCATGATTTTCTTCATCAATTCAATAAAATTCTAGCAACTTTTACTAATCAAAGATACTCTAACCCGCCAATGATAAAATAAAAATAGCAAAATTCTTGAGCAAAAGTTCTTTATTCTATTCTCATATGTGCATCCTAACGTTTCAATGGAACTATCATCTTTTTCAAGCCTTCTTACATTGTAGTAGTTGTCTAATTTTAACATGCACGATGTTTTATCGTACTGCCTAATGTTCTTCAAAGTTCTTCGTCCATATTTCTGCAGAATATTTCCAATTGTCATGGTTGTACTCCAGAATAAAGCGTTAAAAATCATTTGATTATTCAATAAGCAATTTTTCAAACAATTCAAATATATATTATTATTATTACTATCTTCCTTAATTATATTCATACAGAATTATCAATAATCTAACTAATAAAGCAGGTTAAGATGGATGAACTGATTACTCAGTTTAACATGTGCGCACTATTTCCTTTATGCTGACGTACTGTCAGTGGTTGATAGAGCCAAACTTCAAACATTTGAAGATTGAATTAAAATAACTGTTCAAAGAATATCTTATGGAAATCCTTAATAACATTCATCAGATCGCAGGTTTGAAAACTTATCGTCAGTTTTTGATATCCTGTATCCTAAAATTTAAACAATTCCTTTCCTCGAAGTCGAAAAGAATATTTACTGCTTCTTACACAACTTAGTCGAGCGGTAAGATTCTTCCAAAATAAATTAAAACACCCTCTAATTTAGTAGACGATCTTAAACTTATGAACTGGAGTGTACATATAATTTAAAATATATTGCCGCCGGAGAATGTTGTAAAACTATATATTCTTCGGACTTGACAAATGTGCTCATAATGGATACGCTGTATTTGTCCAGAGCCAACTGGCGTTTGGCCAACAATGGACGTCTCGTAGATCTCTCCCAATGTACAGTCTACGAATAAACTAATGTTTTCCTGTTAGGATAGCGTATCATCCAACGATTTTTAATTAACATATGGTATGATATTATTTATAGTCCTACGCGTCGTAATGAGCGTTGTTAAGTACTAGCTCCATCAAAATCAAAAAATATACGGATGTATTGCTTAAAAATGGTTCTTATATTACCTATATTGCTGCATACTAATTATTTACATACAATTTATAGCTTTATTATTTGAATTTATGAGCGCCAGAAATATATATTCCTGCTTTCATTCACAAACGCAGACAGCCACGTCTTGCACAAGACGGTATCTAGCTTCGTAGAAGGCATGCACTGACCATTTATAAAGCTGCCGTAATTTCACAGCCGTAACTTTAAAACACAGCGATTACATACTTCCACAGCGACTTTATTAAAGTGTACTGAACAATTACGAGTATTCATTTCACGGTGCCGGAGATATACTCTCTTCGCTGTCGGTTATTGTGAAGCCGATATCTTTGAGCAGAGAGCTAAAGAACGTTGAGTAATATTAGAGGTTATGGAAGTAACAAATATGGCGAGCTTTGAAAATTATATGAGACGTTTTAACTGCAATCTCTTAAATAATACATCTAAAGATTTTGGGAGCAAACGAGTAATTTCCGTGGGGTGTCCAGGTTGTCTCAAACAAACGCCAGAGGGGTCTCACGATCAAACACTAGCAATAGGACGATTAAAGCACACCTTGAGAAAGGGGAATTTGGCGATAGTTTACTTTTAAGAAATAGTGGTTATGGTGTGAAGTCATATTTAATAACCCTTTATTTGCAACTACTTGGGCTTCACTCACTGGAACGTTGTAGACACGGGAGTTTTATTTAAGACATTGCGGATCATTCCAAAACAACGAATGAAACTAATATTAGAAGACACATACGGCTACCATGAACAGTCTGAAGGTTGATGCTATTCAAATAAAATTCTTGCAAGCGTAGTAGTATGGTTACAACAAAATGTCACTATCAACATTCTTCTTATCCCGTTTTAATTACAAATGTGTTCCCATTACGATCGCAATGGAGTTAATTAAGAGCCGTTATTCTTCAACATTCCCGATCCTGACAACCGGCTTCCTCTATTCCGCCGCTCTATGTACTCTATCCCTATTCAGCCGTCTCCACCACTCCGCATCCGTTTTCCCTTCGCTTTCCTCTTTCTTCGCGTTTAATTAGATGAAAATTTAATTTCGTCGGATTTGTTATTTCGACATATATTTTACTGCGCACACAGATGGCCTCCACTTTGCGTACCTACTGCGAATCTAAATCCAATAAATAAATAAATAAATTACCTGGGTAGCTACCGCTAAAGGCGCCTGGAAACGACTGTATGTCTGCACAATAGCTTCTCTTTCCTAATATCGTTTCTCCCACGCCTGTTGGGCACCTATAGCGCGCCCTTCTTTTATGGGTCTGCACTAGTTAACCACCTATCGCTAGCGTAGTGGATGGCCAGATGCCACGCTGCTGTAGAGGTGAATTGAAGATACGCCCTTCTAACTCAATTATTGATAGAAAATCTGAAACAATTGCATTAGTAAGCAGCACGACCGCGTTTTATGTTGTTGCACTATTGAGATGTACCGGTGCTTTTAAAGAAATAAGATTTAGATTCACTGCAGTCGTATATTCGAAATTCAATGTTTGGGTTTAGAAGAAGTACCGAGGACAACTTTAGCAATGTATGCAGTTTGAATTAAGTTGACGAAAACCGTATATGAGGGCTGCTAATTGGTATATAGCGTTTGACCATATGAATATATTACGGTTAAGCATCGAAATCATCTGTAACGTGCTGTAGGTGCTGCTAGTTGTCTAAGCGTCGAAATGAAGTATTTTTCAAGCCTATGAATAGTTTTAGTTATTTACATGGCATTCTGAATTACATGCGAATGGGAGGACCAAGTACCCAATTATATATTTTTTCTATATTCAACTGATACCTACATTCGTTATTGTTCAACCTTCTACCTTTATTACATATCTCATTTCCGTCATATCTATTTTTCCTTTTTATGTTTTTATGCATACCCGTAATTCTGCAGCGTATATCAATGTAGACGCAACTATTTATTAAAATATTTCACTCTAATTTCTTTCGGTATTTGTTCCTTTCATAGGAAAGCATTCTTATAGAGTTGACTTGGATAGACGACAAAGTGATAAAACATATACACTACAAACGACACCTAGAACACCCCCGAAATCAGAATCACTCATACTAAGAATTATTATATCAGACAACCCGATATATATATATATATAGGACAGATACGACAAAAACGTGCAGCCTAGTCATTATTAACTGAACAGTAAATGGAAAGAAAACCGATAAGTACACGAAATTGAGAAAGACGACAAAACTAAGTTGTTGGCAAATATAGGCAAGATTCTAGCAGAAACATTAAATTAAACAATACCCATCACAACTAAAACCGACAACGTAAAAACAACTGTAATTTAAAGAAGTTTCAGGAGAAAGTGTTTTGAAAGCAATCTTAGGACTAAGAAACAATACAGCCCTAGGCTATGACAAAATAATAAAGGCTATGACCAAATTAATCAAACAAAATCGAAATAAACTAGCCCCAATATTGCTAAAACTAATTAACAACACCATACAAAATTAATAGCACCCAGGTTACTTAAAACGTACAGTAATATACAGTATGTCCACGGATTTGGTGCACAAGCGAAAAAACTTTTTTATTCCACATTTTATAAAAAAAAGTTATTCTTTACGAAAGTTTTTGCTTCCCTTAAAACTATTAGAAAACATATTAAAATGCACTGATTACCTTCTGTATGCATATAAATGTTGAAAACGTGTTTGCTTACTTTCAAAAATGTAACTAATTTCAAAATATTGTTGATAATCGTATTGCCTTAAAGTTTTGTTGACATTTAATTATTTGTCTGCTTCAAATTTAAGTGGCACTACATTTGCAATCACGAACGATCGCAATGATGTTAACATTGCAACAACGAATTTATTTGATTAAGTGTTATGGAATTAGTGATATTTCATATCAAACAGCGATCAACAAATTTAACGTTAAATTCCTCGGCATTAATATTACTATTAATTCTTTGAAAAAGCTTGTTAAGAAATTTGGTGCAACTGGCTCTGTTGTTAAAAAGAAGAAAACAAAGAAACAATACAATGAAGATGATGCATTAACTGTCCAAAAATATCACTATGTAAGAGAGCGGCGGAGTTGGGCGTAAGCAAGAGCTTACTACAAAAACCTTTAAGGAAAACAAGCTTCATCCATTCAAACCCAAATTTATTCATACTCTGGAACCCCGGGACGATGCGTTTGGATTAGAATTTACTACTTGGGTTGGAGAAAATGTTATGGAGGATCAATTTTTCCATCATAAAATTTTGTTTACGGATGAAGCTACTTTTACCACTAATGGTTATGTGTCATCCCAAAATTGCAGATATTGGGCAAAAGAGAATCCAAATTTTCGTATTAATCGGAAAAACCAGCGTTATAAGACAGTAAATGTATGGTGTGGAATTTTATTCAATAAAAAATTGTTGGCCCCTTTTTTTGAAAAATAATTTAAATCAATACATTTATTTGGATATGTTACAAAATTTACGAACAATAATTAGTGAGATTGATATAAGAACAATTAGGAACGTTAACAGAGAATTTAAGTATAAGGTGCAAAAGTGTGTGGAAGTAGGTAGGGGTTACGTTGAATAAATTGTTTGTTGTTTTTTATCACATTCGAATTTATATACATCAGAAAATATTTCATAAAATCTTATATTTATAATAAAGAATTTATTTCAATTAACCAGAATATTATTAAATTATTTTATATCTAAAAATATGTATAAAAAAAACTAAAACATAAAATACTTTTAAAAACGTTCACTGTTATATAAGTTTGCACCAAATCCGTGGACACACTGTATAAATAGAAAAATAAGAAGTTATCGAACAATTTGTCGCTAACAATCAATATAATTCTAGAAAAAGCCTTCAAACACAACTAAGCGAATACCTGCTACACAATAATATAAAACATAAAAGACAATACGCATTAAAAAGAAAGAAATAGCAAATGCAGCACCAACAATTGATGTAATAAACAAGATAAAGAATGAAACAAAACAGAAAAAGACGGTAGTAGTACTATTCTTTCACATAGAGAAAGCGCTTAACGCCATATCAAAAATGACACTAATCGGTAAGAGTAAAGGACCCAAACAAAAACCTACCGAAAACATACCTATTGAACAGAAACAGTCAGGAAAGTAGAAATTTCACATCTGCAAGCAGAATATTCAACACGATAGGGTAGAGGGGTATAGAGTCATACAACAAAGAAAAACTTAAACAAACTACAAAGAGTAGAATAAGATATTAAAGACATTATATAACATGGAAAGACAAAAGGCGTATACAAGAAAACGTAGGAACTAAACTTGCACCAACTTAAAATATTTAAAATTGGCAAAAACTTAATGAAAACCAATTGGAAACTAATTATCAATACAAAAATACACAACCACGAATAACAAATACGATACAATTCGAAAATGCTGAAGTTACTAAAAGATATAAGACGTTTAAATCATATGAAATTCAAAAATAAACTTACCACACTATCATTTAAGAAATTCAAGCTACACTGCGTTAAAATTAAGCAATTATTTAATGCTACACTAACCAGTATTATGTTGATGAAATTACTTCTATTAACCAATGCATATGTGTTTATAGTATTTCAAAGTTCATTTTGAAAAATTAATGTATACACCCGCTACCTGACTTTCACCAGGCCGTTACACCGATATCAGCATTTGTTACTTAAATAGAGTGAGATTATTTTTTAGCGTGGAATCAAAAAACTAAAGAATATACGGGATATTCTATTTAAAATAAAGTAAGCACGAGTTCATCTGTATTGTAGACACTCCGTAAAGTCTAAAAGCCAAAAAAAAAAACTGAACATCGGAAAACCTAAAATGGACGATGAAGAAGTAAACGAAAAACGACACTTCCTTGGGCCTCTCTACTACATTACACCACGCAACATTGAACGAGACAAAGACCGTAAATTAAAGTCATTCGTGTCGAGAAAATAAATTTATTTAATTAAGAACACCGGACAATAATTCAAAGTTACCTATACCTACTCATTACTGCCGAGTTGTTTTATCAAGTGACAACTGTCGCGCAACACCGTTGCACTCAGTTGGCTGGCTGCTGTTTTGTTTTGCAGTAAGCGACCCGCTCCTCTAAAGCAGATACGAGCATTGTAAATCAATTACCGGTAAAGTCGCGGTTTTTTCCGCTCGATGACACTCAATGTACGCCTCGCCGTCTTCAACGGATAATTAAACGAGCAAAACGGTTAGTTAATTCAGCGATTTCAACGGGGTTTTTGCGAGCAGCGCTGCGCTGATTGAAAGGTTTTATTTTAGCCGAGATAGCATGTACCGACTCAATAGCTAATTAAGCTCTGCGACCTGCCAGCAGCTGTATAACATTACACAAAGGAGTAAATTAAATCGGATATAAGGCACGGTGTAGAAACTGGAAAGCAAATAAGAAACGAATGAGATAATGAGCAAAGGAATGATATCGTTTTTACAAATAAATCAACTATGCGTATCGTTATTTTCTTTTTTTTTGTGACAGATGTACGATATTTCGTTTTGTTTTAAGAGATCTGGTATTTAAGATGAATTATCTGAATTACTAATTGACATTGGTTACACCTCATTTGATTCTGATTTTATCTCCAGTAAATAGAAGAATGTTATTTGTTCTTTCGCAAACGCTGGGAAAAGGACAGTGTAATCGAACATTGTCATATTTTCGGGATTTCCAAAGTTTTGAATATTGATTTCAGAAATTAAACATTATTGTTGTTGTCTTTATTTGTGCGTATACAGAGCAGCATTAGTTAAAAACTCAAAGAACATCTACTTTGGAAATAGCAATTTATTTCAAACCTCAAATTTTTAACATACTGAATTACTTGTTGTTACAAATAGAATGCAAAAGTGAGTTCGTAGCCGTGTATCAAACATCGCTTTTTCGAAAATTCATTGGAAGTATTGCTAAAATTGAGAATTTCAGAATATGCTTTTTCTTTAAACCATTACCTTGCCTCTACGTCTGAAATAGTCCTGCTCCACTATAATACTGCGTACAATTTGTAATTTTTGAACGAAGAAAATAATAGTACAATCCGAATGATGTTTGATGTGGATTCGTAACTGTTGACGAAACATGGATTCATCACAGCATGCCAAAGACCAAGGAACAGTAGGTTATTCGCCATCTATCGGAGCCAAAGAAGACCAAAGTTACTTTATCGGCCAATAATATCATGACCACGGTGCAAAAGTGGTGAATATGATGCAAACTTATTGGATCGTTTCAAAGATACTCTGAAAGAAAAACGTCTGCATTTGGTGAAGAAAAAAATTTTGTTTCAGTAAGACAATGCACGCGTACACGCTTGTGTAGTTGCCATAGCAAAGTTCCATGAGTTAGGATACGAATTGCCCTCAGCGATTGTTTCCTATTTCCAAATATGAAGCAATGGAGTGATTGCAGATGTGGAGAAATCGTGTTCCCTGCAGGTTCCTCCAGCCATTTTCAAATATTTAGACTTCTTGTTGTAACGACTTTTGATATCCTTTCAACCGTTCGTTCAAATCTTTCTTTTTTTTTGAATAGGAAGATGAAGGAAGAAATCGGAAAATAGATCGTTTTTTCAATTTTAGTATGTACAGCACTGAATTGGTTCAAGCATTGGCTCCGACCCGACATCCTCCGCATGCTAATATCCCATCGGAAGACGGCACAACAATAAATTCAATTTCCCTCATTTCTCGAATATTCTTTCTTCTATATGAACGATTCCGAGGCAGGCTAAGGGAGGGGGAAGAGGCAAGAGCTGCGAAAGGAAGTCCTGTTCAATGGCTCGTCGCTTATAAATAAACATACTTCAATTTTCGTCAGGCCCATTATCTCCGATCAGACGGACATTTGTTTGTGTATTTCTTACGCCATTACAGATAACTCCCGCTCGTCTCTTTTCTTTTATTTCGCTTCTCGTTCGCGCTCCCTCTAACGGATGATCGGTGCACAATTTTCCGCGCTCCCGGCTTCAATAAGTCACGTATAAATTTTCTTAATGTCGCAGACGAAACGTAATCTCGAAATTCAATCCGAGACCGTCCGATATCTGATGTGTGTGTGTGTGTTTGTGTCTGTATGTGTAAGTGTATTGCTGCCACTAAGAGTTTCTACAGTTGCGGAATTCCAGCGCGTCCTCCACGAAACGGAAAAGTAGTGGGGTGCTACGTCGCATCCTACGATCTTTGATCTTAGCAATCGCGTAAATCAAAACAAATGCTGTTAAATCACTGGGAAAGGGATGTTCAAAAGATAAACATGGCGAATAGTATCTTGTACGAAGAGAATTCGCAAATTATTGTCTCTTACGTAATAGTCTTTTACAGGGCCGCCGAAGGGATTATTGAATGCTCCTTATTTGCACATAGGTGGGTAAATCAATAATATTTATTTATGAACTTACAAGCTCTTTCTTGGGTCGTATGAGTAGTCATGCACCAAAAAATAAAAGAATTGATAAAAAAAAACAGTGTTTTATTATATACGAAGAGAAATACGATGGATGCTACAGTTAATAACTAATAATAGGATAAAATGAATATTAATTTTTGTTAAACTACTACAATTTATGACGGAAAGAATATATAATTTAGTCTACTCAGAGCAACAAGTTTGACACAAATATGAATATAAAAATAAACAAAAGAAAATATGTGCGACTTATCGAGATGACGGGTGCGGTCCGAGGGTAGGAAGCCGACAGCGTAACATCTTTTTAGTTTCTTGTATTTTTTCGTAGATAGGATGTACTATTCATATCACAATCACAACACCATAACGAAAAAAATCAATACATTTCACTGAATCGCGCAGTTGCCTAATTTGTACATACAAAATATTTAAAAGAGGCGCTCCACTTATAAGGGTAAAATAAATTCATTGATAAAATTAAATAAATGGAACGAATTCTATTGTATACAAATATTAATTAATTAAAACAACGTTTAAAATTGTACGTAATGTGAAAAAAATATTTAAAGAGTTTCATTATAATATGTATAACTCTCAGGGTAGATCTCAATAAATTATCTCGTTATAGATTTGTCGTATAATTTCTATGTACCCAGTATAAACTTTTGTCCTGTTACATAAAGACCTTCGAAGTTCTAAACGTCACGTAAGCGAGCCGAACACGCGTCTGTGGTAAAATTGCCGCCGCCCTCATATGTGAAGGGTCATCTAATATGAGCTGCAATTGGCGTCGTCCTCATAGCTGGCGGTCTGGTTCGTGGTTATCTCTCAAGTTGTTCCTCGCTGGATTCTGGTTATGATATTCTTCTCCTCCAATGACTAGAATTGCAAGAAAGTTGTTCCCATCGATATTTGTGTTACAAAAGCGATTTCGAAGATTTTTTTGTGAATTGGAAATTTTAATTTGTAATACTAAAGTACGTTTTTTTGATATTATTGTTCGACAACCTATATATTTAATTTTTTGTTTATAATCAAGACTAAATGAATTCAAATATCCAATTGACGGTACATTATGATAACATCGTTTAATATTTTCTTATTTCACCGGATCAGCATTCATTTCGATGTTTTCACAACAATATACATAGTGAAACATACAACGTTAACGTAATGAGGCTGAAAGATCACATTGGAAATCTTTGCAATGAAGAAACAGACACACTGTCTAGGAGGGATTTAGGCATGACAGTTCACCTATGAAAACTTCTTCGAGAAATGAGATAAAATTAATTCCTACTACACTACTAAAATCACTTTGACTTATTCAAACAAACAAACAACAGTAAGATATTTGAGACAACGAAAGAAACTTTCGCAGAGCTGTTGGGATTCTGACTAGATACTACCGCTAAAGAAATACATCTTCATGATAGGACTAACCAAAGACTTGTCATGCAGAAGCTGCCAAGCTGAGACGAGACTGTGGAACACTTCCTCTGCAAATGTCCTACACCATGAGCCTTGCCGCCATTAGAGCGATTTGTCGGGACAACGTCCTAACCAATGCGAAAGCAGTGGGTTAGTTGACACTTCGAAGGACTTTCCAACATAAAGAGGATTCATAATAGACTTGCTGTGGCTTAAATGCCCTGAGATTCATCGTACTCTCTTGTTTTCCATAACCATGACTATCCAATATACGATGTGTAATTAAAACAAGAATCGACCAATCTGAGATCTTCTTCAAAATATTTTAATTTTGAGAAATACTGAATTTACTCCATACTTTATGCCTACACTATGATTTTCACCACAGCAAGCTGTTTATTGAGTTTTTTAGGAGTGTTACCATTAAGCTATCTGCATATATTCTATAGAACGATAAGCTGTTCTAGGACTAAATATGAATGTGCACTCATCGACAAACAGAATGACGGCTCACCCGAAGTCTGCCGATATATGCATATATCGGCACCCAGCGGAAGCCTGTAATCAAATGACTAGCCATTCTGCTTGTTGGCGAGTGTACAACCTGTCAAGCTCTTCAGAAACAATGTTACCTCCTAGGAATCATTTCAGGAACAACTTTTCAACATTTCACCGTATTTCTCTTATCTCAAGGATACATGGCGACTTACTCGCTGATTCATTTCAACAAATTGTATTACTCTTTTTTAGAGTAAAACAATTCAAACAATTAACGCAAATAATTTTCCAAATACAAGATGGGACGCTCCAGCATCCAAATTCACTTCGAATCTCGAATCTCGAACAATTTCGCTCCTACAATGTTAAATTAAACAACACTGGAGACACGAGGACGCTCCTAAGCCGACAATTAAGGACACAAATCAAATTAATGCGATGTGTTTAATGAGAATTTTCCCCCATTCGAATCTCGATAAAATAATGGCGGGGGCAAGCCCGACGGGGAAGGCGGCCTCGAACAAGAGCGATAATGATAGCAACTGAACGACCCACCAACCCACTTTCCCCTCGTCTCGGGAAATTGTTGGAGAGTCCTTTGTGACTATGCTAAACTGTCATCGTACTGCACACGGCTACCTCTGGTGGTATTAAATCTTAAGTACCGAAGATGGTCGTAAAAGCGGCCGATCCCTTAATACCACATCGGAAGATATTCTCCGGTTAGACGAGTTGATAACTCGGTCTGCGGTTGGGAAGAAAAGTACCTCAGACAAAGGGTAAAGGAGGGATACTATATTGACAAAATGTAATTTGTAAAGTCAAACATTCATCCAAGGCCATAATCTACATACGAGAGGAATAGAAAAGGACTCAAGGGTATAAGAAGCGCAAAAGAATTGACGAGAGTGCTTAAGGTATAAAGTCCGTACTATATACTGAATGACCGTTCAACATGCAGATAGAATTACGTTAAAGCCTTCTCTAGTAGTTTGTACTAAATACGATTAAGAATTGCGGTTACAAGGGCTTAGTTTTGAATTCTAAAAGAGAAGGAATCGTTTCAATTTTAAATCAAGAAGCTAAGTTAGCCATACTAGCGAGAAACCTCAATATTGAAAAAACAATTTTCGCTATGCAGTATACCTTTCTCTGATGGTTGATTAACTGTTCTTTACAAAGTTCAACGCTATGCATCTGTACTTCATGGCAAAGTCTGTATAGGAGCTCATCTAATAGATTCCCATCTTATGCAAAGAACCTCTCAAACGGCTACATCAACTCATTAATTGCGCCACGCATTCCACGAATATTGGTCATACTTAGCCCTCGGTTTTGTAGGCGAACCTATAGTAGGTTAGTGACTATATGACGCTGGTGCCATTAAGGCCTGCCTGGCTATCAGAGAAAATGCAGACGGTCTCACAAATACTTGACGCTTTAGTTAATGATCAGTTTAAAATATTGGATCAATTTCTACATGACTTTCGTAAAAAAAGAGCGCTAGCACAGCTCTTGAAGTCTACGTAAATGGAGATAGAAAATGAAAGCCACTAGGGATTATTCTAAGGCTTTTAAACCGATCTCTGGGCTGGTCCCAGTCATTTCTCGATTGCAGGTCTCAACATGTGGAATTGAATGGAATAGCTTCGGAAAACCTTGAGATTATGATGTGTTCCTCAGCGATCCATCTCTGTTTCTAATATATAGCCATAAAATTATTCCTTTCTTGAAGGATTGCTACATTTTTGGATTTGTTCAATGTTCCTTTTTCCCATTTATCTTAGTTTTTGGGACAATGGAAATAATTTGAGATTTACCAATTATCCGGTGTTTCTTTAACAGCTGATATTTTAAGCGGCGCAACATGTCAGAGCGACGATTTAAATTTTACTCGATTGAGTATTTCTTGAAGTTTTCAGTAATATATCAATTCTTTTGCTAATTTTGACTAGCGTCAACAAGATTCGTAATTTTCCAACATTTAATAGAGGAACTTCTTTATACACGTTTCTCTATATAGCTCTTTAGTAAATTAAATATGAAACTTTTCAGATAAGTTTTTTGCTAACATTACAACATAGTACTACGAAAAAATACTAAATGTTTGTTTTTCTGAATATGTTTATTAAAAAAATCCATAAAATTTAATTTATGCACACAATTTCAGTATCTGTTCGAACTTAGCACCATTTTTCTTGATACAAACTGTAATGTGATTCAGGTTGATGTTTCTGCCCATAGTCTTAAGACTCGGCGATCTCCTTTTCTATGATTTCCTTAGGTGGGACTCCTCAGAAAATGCTCTAATTCTTTTATTGGTTTCCGATTCGTCTACAAAGAGACATAAGTTACCATCAACACTGTCAATTTATTGATTGGCCAAAAGTTTCCTCATCCTTTACGATCGACAATCTACCGCGAGCGTTCTGCCGGAGCTTACGATGCACTTCACCATGTCTTACAACGTCAAGCTGTTTTATGCCGCATCCGGATCATAATGCCACCTACTAATGACTACTAAGTCAAGAGGTGGTAGGCAGGACATGATATTCATAGCACAGCGTAGATATTTTATATTTGCATTAGCCATTTGGCTGCAATCTCGTTTCCCGCACTGGGCCACCAGGCGACTGCGCCGCATGTTAGCATTGTTCTGATAATAGGAGAGAGACTCCCAGGTCCTTCCCGGTACTCTGCGGCACTGTCCGAACCCATTGCTGCTCTTGTTAACCTTATGGTCATTATGCGGAATTCAGCTTCTTGTCGAAGATTGGAACAGAGAACAATATATTTTATAGATATTGTTTTCTGTTCCGCAAAAAATTATTATAATAATTTTATTAAGCCTTGATTTGATTTAATAAATATTGATGTCAGCTAAGCAATGTCTTTGACATAAAGAATAAGCATCTGTTGTAAATTCTTCGGTTAAATCCTGAAGTACAATAAAAGCAATTCCCATTAAGCTTAACAAAAAAAAAACTCTACTTTGATATACCATGAAAACGTTGAATTTAATTCTTCATCTAACATAATCTACTAGGCAGACACCACAACCTTATCAAACTAAAAAAAAAAAGAAAAACATGAGACATGTCCATACCTACGTAAAGTGCTTAGCTAAAAGCACGAGCAGGCATCATAAAACGACAAAAAACTATAAATAAAACCCTGATTAATGATCTTCAATGAAAGACAAGAACTGCAAGATTATGATTTAAACACATTTCAGGAGAGTGAAAGAGAAGGATATCCGCATAATTACGGTAATTAATAACCGTCTCGTAACCTTTCAACGTTTTAAATTATTATTGCGCAATGATTCAAAAGCGGCTTTCGCTCGGACCGCCAGTGTCGACGACGTAACTCCGAGCAACCTGACCGCCGCAGCGAGCAAAGGATCCGATTGTCACACTCGTTCTGTCCGTAATAATTACGTAATTAAATAAATGAAATGTGTCCGAACGATTTTCATCCTAAAATAACGGCTTATTAATGCCTTTAATATGTACCTTAAGAAATCTTAATAATATAATATTATAAACGACAGCGCTGAAACAAGGAAGTAGGAATTTAACGCTAATAAGACTTGAAAGTTCAGAGCTTGATATGTCTATAATCGACTGCTAAACGAGGAATTTTGATTTCTATTATGATCTACGTTTGACTTAAAGGGAAAGGAACATTCTGCAATAATTGCTTTTATAATACCTCCAAATAAGACCCACCATTTCAAAAAAGAACATTGGGAATAGTAGTTATTCATGTTACAAGGGACGTCAATTGCTGTCGAGGATATTGCCGAGGTTTGCAATGCATCCACGACCACAAAAAACACTTACAGGTAGCAAAAGTGTTAATTTCTATTGTGTTTTGATATTTATTGTTATATTATGTATTATTACCTTACACCCCTAGGCAGGTAAAGTTCGATTACGTCCCGTTGAACACCAGCCAAGGTAAATTGCACTTACGTCCCTCTATTCAAAGCGGTAATGATTGATTTTGTGTGACCGCTTGTGGAGAAAAGTATCAAACATTAAGTATATATCTTGGTATAGAATAACCAACCTTATACCTCGATGATAAGTAACTTCAAATTACCTTTACTTTATTGCGAAATGTTTGCTTCCTTTTAAGAATGACCCGAAAGGGTGTCCCGTACGTAAACGGTTCTTTAAGACGTTAAAGATTTTACTATTCGCAGGATTCTCTTTCTAATTTGTACTCAGACCTGCGGTGATGGACTTCTGAGAAGCAACACGGTTTTTTACGCCAGTGTTCAACCATAACTAATTATCTTGTTTTTCTCAATTTATGTCAGAAGCGATAGAGAACAGATGCCAAATCGATACTATTTAGTTGGATTTCTAAAAGTTGTTCGATCAAACAGACCATTACATTCTTCTTCAAAACTTGAATTCATTTGGATTTTTAACATAATTCTTTGTTGGAATCTTATTTAATCAATAAAGAATTAAAAGTTTGTTACAGAAATTGCGGACATTGCCAGCTGTAGTATAGCACAAGGATTTGATCTTGTACCTCTAATATTCCTTCTTCTTATACATGATATTGTAAATACCGTTGAGCATGAAATATTAATGTACGTAGGTGATGAGCTATTCTCTAGACTAGAGACTGTTATCGCCCGCGAATTTCCTCAAAGGAATACAGACTATTATCTGATTGGTGTGAAATTAATAGATTATCTTTGAATATATCTAATTGTAAGTGTACAACTATGACTTTCTGTAGACGACAGCAGGCTGTTGACTATCATTACAATATTGGGGGAACACTGCTGCAGGCTTGAACTTCGATTAAAGATCTAGGGGAAGTCTTTGGTCCTTCTCTATCGGTTTCCAATCACATAATTCAGTTGGCATCGCAGTGCTATAAGATTTATGGATTTATTTATCGTAACTGCAGGGACATCTTTTATTGTATGCAGTTCTCCGATCTTGCAGCATTGATATAGTTTTCCATCTATGTCGCTTACATTAACGCCATTGAATCTATGCAAAGAAGGTTTGTGAAATTCTTGGAGTTTCTATCCGGAAACAGGCTGTGAGTATAGTGCTCTATTACATAAATTTAATCTTACATCTCCCTCCACTACAAGAATTACTTCTCTCCTAAAATTCCTATTTTCTTTGATAATAAGATTGGTGTTCGTGGTTGCTAAATAAGTGCAACTTTCTTTTTCTGATCTCTACGTCATCAGACATTCTTTATTGCAGTCCTACTCGGGCAGACGTCTAAGTTAGATCTCCAGTCTCTTTAATGTGTAGCCACTTCAACAGAATCTCGGAACTTTGTGATATTAAAGCGACACGTTTAGATTTGATACCGATGCTGCTTTGCTTCATTTTCGTACGGCGTCACCCACAAAACTTTCCTCTCTTTGTCGCCGTTGCATATCCAAAGTTTTTTAGAATTATTCAATTTCAAATGTAAGTGTATAGGCTCCAACAGAGGTTTGTTTACGTCAGACAGAAGCATTGCATTGTAAATACTCATCTAATATTTAAAATACACAAAGTATTTAAAACGCATCCATACGCTAGATATAGGTTATTAACATTATATGAGAAAATAATAAATGTCATATAGAAGAGGCTTCTCTGGTATGTTGAACTTATTTGAAACATGAAGATAATGATGAACTAAATGATGATACATTATGTACAATTAAATGAAATATCAAATATACCAGTAGAGTTTCAAAACGAAGTGATATATGATGACTACATATGGGATATTTAAGAAGAAAAATTAAAAGGGCAGTTCAGAAATTTTCCAGAGGTTCACTCTTCACTTTAGACTTTAATGCCATTTTTGGTTTTTTGTTACAGGTCTCTTACTTCTGTGTTTGTGCGTTTTCTCTGTTCACTTTCCTTTGTTCTTGCTCCTCTTAATATTTTCCTCAAAATTTTCCTTTCCCAAATTTCCAGCTTTTGCTCGTCCTTCCTTGTCATTATCCAGACAGCGTGCATATAGTCTGCATACTGATCTGATGATTGTTTCGTAAGCTCTAATTTGGACTACTCTCGCTTTATACCTTTTAAGAATTCTCTTATAGATTTCGTTCTCTTCTAGATTGTTATTGTTACTCCTAAATATTCGAACTGGCAGGCAACTACATACAAACACAAAATTTTCTGTAATATGCTGTACCACTTAGTAACTTATCTGCTGATGCTACAGATTTACTTCCTTGTGTCCTTGTATTAATTCCATTATCCTTTTCTTTGGGGGCTAATATTTACGTCCAACATCAGAAAATAGAACAACAAAAGTTTTCCAACCGCCGCTCGACGGATTGTACTGATTAATGAGGTCTTGTCCCGTTTTCTCATACGTGCCGCCATACTAGTATCGTAGGCGGCATTTTTTACTGGGGCAAAAGTCATACCTACCATGCCTATACCATATACGAACTAAACGAACGCGAGCATCCGCGCTTTTGGGCTTTCATTGAGATTAAAGATATAAATCTCCGGCGAGTTAAGGGTTTTTATACGGACTGAAACTTAATCAATCACAGGGTACTTTAATATGTTGACGTATTATTCACTTTCCTTAATAATTTTCCGGCACACTTACTTCCGATGCTATCTGCGTACGCGTCTGAGAAACGCGCAACGATCCGGGAGGGTTTATTTGAGAGTATGTGGAAATAATTCAGAGTAAAATGCGATCGTTGTTCGTTTTATGCGTTGAGATTGAATAGAACTCGTAAACATTTTTTACTTTCTGCCCATAAAGCAATACTTTGAAGGTTTAGGTTTACGTTAAATTAGTTTTATCTATTATTGTTGTGTGTTACCGCTTGGCTCCCCTAGTCACTCAAAATAGTATTAAAATTATCCACGAGGAGATGATTGTCTCACAGAAATATCCTACGTTAATATCAACATATTGCTAGCAAGTTGTTTTTAATACCACTCCACTTTTCTTTAATATACAACCAGCAGTTCCGGCACCTCCGCCAAAATGTAATTTTAAATATCTTTAGAGATTTATTTTTAAGATATTATAAGTTCTATAAAAATTGATTTACCGATAAAGCAAGTTTTCGGTAAGAAAAAAGATGATCTTGTAGGTGGCTCCTTTCGTATTTGTTTCTCCTACCACTACTATAAAACAATCGCTTATAATAAGAGTGGCGACGTTGCGTGCAGTTTGTCATTGGCGTTACGTTCGGTGGCAGGCTAAGCCTCGCACGTGTGCAACTCGCCACGTAGGAGATAGGCAGAGAGCGACGAGTGGAGATCATCGTAGCGACTGTCAACTTAAAATTTCTAGATATTTTGTGAGCATTTCATTTTATAGGTGTCTTTTTTGGTATATTTTGTTACTGCGCGATTTTGAGAGTGTTTTTTTCATTTATTTCATTACTGCCCTACTTTAGAAGTTTTGGTTTTGGCTTATATTGTTACTGTACTATTTTAGAAATGTATTTTTTCGTTTATTTCGTCACTGCCCTTTTTTAGAAGTTTCATTTTCGGCTTATTTTGTTAGGTACTCTCACATTTTTGGAGTATTTTTTAGAGTTTATATTTTTCAGGAAAGCGGTATTGCTACACGCGAGTAAGTCTATCAGTGTGTTCATTAAGGAAGTTATTTAATTTTTTCTTCTGGAAATAAGAAAAAACAGTAAACAAATAAATAGCACTACGATTTAAATTTTAAAATGAAAATAATTAAACTTTTATCATTTATAATAAGATAATAGGTACCATCATACAAAACAAAAAGAAATATAAATTATGTTTTTTTATCAGGCTACAGCGATTTTTTTAACGTCCAAAAATGGGACAATGGTGGATAATAAGAGCAATGGAATATAGTAAATAAAAGGGCAAAAAAAAAAAATTAAGCTATCTTAACTTTCTAGTTTTTTAGATATGTTTTCTTAAATTTAATGCTTTATTCAATGTCTACCAGATGCAACCCATTTTTTTGCACTCAAAAAGAAGTAGCTAATACCAGCTCTAAGAAATATAATACTATAGAAACAATGTGCAATTTTAATAGAACAAAATTATTTATTTAATTATGTCTAAAACCAAGATTTTCCATCATTTCTGAACATGAAATTTTTATCAATTTTGTAATTACTTACCTAAGTCTTATCGCCTTGCTGTAAAGCATTTGTTATTCTAAGAAGCATTTAATAACAGCGATATAGGAAAATTCTTAAACAGTACTTGCAATTCATTTCTGTTTAAAATTGATAAATGCCTGAAAGGCTGATCGATAGCCCTTATACTGTTATATAGCAATCCAACTACGTACAATCAGAAATATTTCTCTCGAAAACTAAATAAATTAAGATAACCCAGCTTCTGGTCTCTTTTTTTAGACTAGGCCTATACATATACGAATTAAAAGAGTTTGGTTTTTATATTTTCTCATTTCGTCTCGTATAAAACGAGCCCACGCGGCGTCATGCATCATGATTCACCGGGCGGGCAAGAAAGCGACAAGCGCAAATCGTGTTACGCGCGATGATGAGTCAGTTATAATCTTCTTATGTCGTGAATAAACCCGCTGCATGTTTTCCTTTTGTTTCTCTTTCGACGATTCGTGCATTTTTAAATAAAGATAACTTACCAACTGGTCGGTTTTACGACCGTGTTGCGTATAATAATAATTGACTTTCAAGACCATTCTTTTGCTGTGTGGGTTTTTCGATTTACTTGGTCATAGTATGTACAGTCAGACAAAAGACTAATGCCTTCTCTTTTTGGTGATTAAGTATCAATATAACCTTTCAAAAGTTCTTCGGCAAATTTTGAAATCGCAGTTCGTAGTTAATATGTATGTTCGAGAACTGCTCACGTATTTATAAAAGACGATATTGATACGTAGAAGAATCCAAAAAGATGATGATGCTCAACATCAAAACGTGAAAAAAAACACATCTGCATAGAGACAATCAGTTGATATCCATCATATAAGATGGAGCTGGCATGTTGGTGGTAAATTTTATCACCGATACGGAGCTGTCTGATCAAGAAAAAGGAGTAGAGCTGGAATCAATCAATTTGCCGCCAGAGTCCCGAGAAAAATTGCGTCATCGTGTACCATCATTGCAATAAGGAAATTCCCTATCAATTTGAAACAGTGTAAGAGAAATGTATAATTTCTAATTTCCGGTAGCATATCATTGATTTACGTAACAATAATAGTTAATGTTAGGATTAAATAGAAATAGAGTTTAATGGAATTTGCATACAATTAAAGTAATAGTGCTATCTTATTACTTAATTTTACTTTTATACATAATAAAACACAAAATATAGAACGTAAACATGGATTTATTTCCTTCATAAATGTGAACTAACAAAGAAAAATAACATGCATTAGTGGACCTACTGACTCGTACATTTGAGGCAATACCACGACTTCTTGTTTATACTGAATATGAAACTTCTAAAGGCAGACTTGCATTTCTTTAATGAGTAGGTTACTGAATGTATATTACATAATTCAGAGTCCGCTTCACAAAAGAACTTGTGTGATGAAAAAAAATGAAAGTATCTTTATCGGTATTGGTATGTATTAAGATTGTTCGCCATTCTCTGTGCATAATACCACTAGATCAAGAGATATATTAGTAAATAATGAGACTCCATCAGAGATACTACCACATAACTAGGCGGCAAGGTATGATTTCTCAAGATTTCAGCAATTCTAAAGGAATCGGGTCAGTCAATTTTTACTTTAGTGTTGTTAAGTTGATGTGCTTTCAATTAGTTACAAAAAAGATAGCTTGATAGGTTATTTCTTCGGCTTGTCTACATGTTTCCACTATAATCTCTGAGCTCATGAAAGATCAGATTGTAAAAGATTTTAATTTCTTCTCGGCTGGTTCCCCAATATTTCCCTGAGTTCTAAACTTGATGTTGTACAGCTAATGTCCCCAACCTCTAGAAACGTTGAATTTAAAATAATGAAATATTTATCTAGATTGCTACTTACAATTCAATGTTTGTTGTATTATCAGAAAATTTTCGCTATCATTTGCTCACCGAACAAATTATTCATTCGTAGCTTAGAAAACAGTATTGAACCTTATGTTAAGTTTGCTTCCTATTCATATTAACTGGACGGATTTCCATAACAAGTGCATTATTTTCTAAGAAGTAAGCGGTTAATATACTGAGTAGGGTGTATTATAATACTCTTTCCAGCATAGACATTAACCGAGACGATCAAACGTTTGATCTAATTTACGTCTCAAAGATCGTGTTATACTTCGGCATCTAATTAACAGCTACCTACACGTAAGGCATATGAAATATACACTTTTCGCTTACGTAAGAAGGTCGATAAATTAGCTGCGGACATATTTACAAAACTATGTCTGTATATCGCATGCATTATCAACATCTATTAACGTACATTTTACAATATAAATTAGATCTGCCAGATTAATCGTTCGCCACATATTCATAACGCATATATACGTGTTTTATTGCGGCGGTAACCAGGTATAACACAACGTAAACGTTGAGGATATGGCGGCGGTAACATTCGTACGTATGACGCTAAACAACGTATGAATAGGACACGCCAAGAACGGGAATATATTGCTTTAGCAAGTGCAACGCGTACATATCTGACGAAACGGTCTTACCAACGTTGTTTCCATAAATTGCGAGCTCGGTAGTGCATAAATTATTGCCTCTATAAGTCTTTTCACGTGCGTTCGATTTGATACGCTTTGTATCATGTAAAAATCGGTTTCACGGAGTTAAATGTCTGCTTGAGGAAGTTAAAAAGTGACTGCAACGTTTGAATTATAAAGCAGATTCTTTATATACACTGTATTGCAGAATACGTGTCACAAGAACTTTTTATTATAAATCTATACAAGGAAATTGTTCTTTTTAAAAGCTTTTGCTTGTAATTACTCAAGTAAAATTTTCTCAAGTCTTCATAATATTGAGATAATATCTTCAATAATATAAAGGAAACATTTAACAAATAACGCAGATACTTTCACATCCCACATATCCACATAATACTTGGAAGGATAAACAATCTCTGGTTCCTTGTTATAAGTATATCAGCATTTTAAATTAAAGTCAGGTATAGTTGTCTTGTTATTCGAAATATTAAAGCGCACACCTTGTTAAATTAGATTAGATAAGCAACTTTTTCGGTTCCTTGTGAGTGATCTCTCTACTTAAGCTTCGGCTTTTGGATATTCTGACACTATTTGTGAAAACCTTGTGCAATCGTACGGTATGTGGATAGCAGTCTCTTCTACCGCTTGACAGAACTTGGACACTTTTCTCTCTGTCAGACCAATGTTGTCCGTATGCACAATGTCCTCTTAGTATGCGTATAACGACCATTTGCGAATTAATGCATCTGTTTCTTTTCACGTTCCTTCGATGTAGCATATCCTGATAGCGACCAGGTTCGCCTTAGCCCAGTTACCGAGCTTATTTATTTAGAAATGACGACTTTGCTTGCGTGAAATCCAGGGGCTTTGGATATATAAATTTAATGAGAAGAGCATTTCTTCATTTATCTATATCCGGTACAACACGTAATTCTTGTTACGAAATTATATTTTGTTTAAAAGGTAGAGATTTTGTTGAAATTCTTAACGTGATATTTGCTTTCTTATCGTAATAAAAATTCGCCGGTATTCATTTCATTATAAAACTTCTCCAAAAAGCAGCTTAGATACAAAAAGAACTGCTCGAGAAGAAGCCGTATCCTTTTAAGAAACCGAACGGATGAAATTATAAAAGAACAAACCAACAGGCGAAGTAAAATGCACATTTGATGAAATAAGTAAAGCACGGCATTGCTTATTTCGCGGCATAATATCATAAATGCACGCTACGCAAGAAGGCAACCTACCCAAAGCAAAAAACTGAAAATAGAGAAGAAAGACCATAAAAGAAACTTAATTTCGTCTTCGTTCCATGTTTGCTATATATGCACACTCGAAACGTTTTTATCCGGGAAATTCTTCGACGGCGCATTTTCTCATTCCGGTTGCACGGACTAGTTAATTTTTTAACCGAGATATTCAGTTAGATTAGTTCCTCCATAGTTTTGTGAAGCTGAAATTGAATTCAGAGGTTTCCAACAGCCCGCTTTTGGTGGATGCGACGCGTGTTGCACGCGCTCTTGGAGGACTCCGTTATGTACTAACGAGTTGCCGTGTATAGCGCCTCATTTTGCCGCGCAATAACTATAGTTTACGCATTGAGTAAACTTAATTTATGTCTGCTCCGTGCAATAATCACCACACCTATTATGATTTTGAAAATGAAGGAACTGTTAAGGGGTACGGAAAGGAATCCAAGATGCGGCTGACAACAGAAAATCTGTTTGCTATACAAAGTTAAATAAATAAGAACCTGAAGCTAGATAGTGGTAAAATAACAACAAACAACAAAATATAACAAATAAACAGAAAGTATCGGCCATATAACAAGAGAGTGTTCAATAGTATCAGCAACAGAATATGGACATATGGGAAAACCACGTGGCAACACACATCTGTACTTAGTTGTTGAAGGTAAGCCCATCAACACAGCACACCAGATTACAGCCCAAGGAAATGGAACAGCTAAGTCATCACACAGTACACAATATGCAATAATCGTAGAGTGCATCAAACAACTCAAAAAATACAATACCAAGATCGAGAATCGCATTTTCTGAATAGAGGAAAAAAAACAGGACGAGAATATAATAGTACCAATTGTTCTGCAACCACCGGAGTAATCTTGTCCTTATTGAAAGGATAACCTAAAGTTTTCATCCAACCTCATATATACCACTGCAAAGATCAGTCAATATGAGACCTGTTTAAATCGGTTTATAAATTGTTGTAAAGGATGACAATTTGATCAGAATATTCGAAATGATACTTGAAAAATTGAAAAACTTAAAAAGTACCAGGGACCGCTGATCTCAGCGCGTCTGCCGTATTCTATACGTGGTCCAAATTTCGGGAACTTCTATGTACTACTTCATATCTTAGATAACAACGAAAATCAATCATAATTTTTATTTGCAAAGGATACGCTATTGAAAGAGGCCTTTCAATTTATTTATATCAAGTACTCCTGCATGTATGTGTTGACTTACTTTAAATATAACTTGTTTTCCTATAATTTTAAATACTTTAATAAAACTCCCTTCAGATTACTCTACATTTGAACGAAATACTCAATGCTGTGGCAAAACTTCTAGAGAAAAACAGCTATATTAGTAGCGATGAACTAGAATCCACTTTTCGTAGCCATTAGCTTAGAAAATACAAATACAACCGGTTCATTTTTGCTTTATTAGTAATATATCAACGATTTAACCCCAAAAGTTTTGTTAGAATTGTTGTTCGGTAGAAACACTAAAATTAATATAATCTTTGCCGTGGATCACCGGCAGTCACAAACTTTGTTTCTATTTGGCAATTCATTAAACTGGATGAACGGCATGTGTTCCAGTAGTGAGATTAATCGTTCCAACTTTTTCTCTATAGCTAAGTATTATTTATATTACTATCTAATCTTACTTCTAATTAACGTTTGATTAGTACAAAAGACGTATCCCCGCTATGTTTTACGTCAATCCAGATCACTACATGCTACCACAATTCTACATAGACATGCTCATCTCGTATTCAGACCGCGCCATCTGCCGGTATTGTAACAAAACTCATCAAATCTGAGCGCGTGTTGACAATGCGGATTATACCTCGTCGGCCTGACTGCACGGCACGGCGGCATGGCGGCTGTATGTGTCTCTCTACGTGTGTATATTGGCGTGCTATAGAGGAACCGTCTATAGTTTCGGTTCCTACACGCGGTCCTGTATTTGCGGCGTGGCTTGATAATCTCATCCTTCCGTTGCGACGAGGTACGCCAAAATTCGCCGGTTCTCTTGAGCGCGTACTAGAAACTTTGATCATCCGCTGAATTATGATGATGCTGATAATGAGAATTGTAAAGAGACCGATATACTACAAAGTCGCGTATCTATATACGTCGGTAAACGTGCATGGTGCGGAATATCTAATTCGCATCCATCTAATTTCTTGATAGAATTGGGTGGTATGAAGACGTGTGTTGGGGTGCAAGACGGGATCTTGTTAAATTAATAGAAATTTTATCAGTATTCGGTGAAGCTGTTATTGTCTCCTAGCAAGATATTTACGATAAACCAGAGTACCAAACCTTCACATTTATTTATAACCTGCAGTGTATTCTGACAATCTAGAGCTCTTTTCTGCAGCACGCTAAACGACTCGTCGAAATACTGTTTGTTTTGCGACATCAATAGCAATATTGTGCAATTTTTTTCGATATTAAACGGCATCACGCGAGTTGTCTTACCCAGTGCAAACTCCGCGCTCGCAACTCTCAGAGTTAGGCTTTCCGTGGTTTTCCTCAGTCCAAATTTGGTAAATGCTGAAGGTGAACATAACACGTTGCACGAGATCAGGCATAAAAACAACTTTAGCCATTGAAATAGTCGTTACATAAAAAAATTGTATATTGCAAATATAGATATGTATTTTCGACAATTTTTGGTGATCATAGTTTTACATCCTTGATTCGCGAGCAAACTATAAGCTAACCAACCTTTGAACATCTTGACGGTCTCACCTGAGCAATCATTCATGTTCAAAGTACATATGTTGTCTGTTGTAGGAAGTTTTTCTAATCTGAGATAAGTTAGCAGCTCTCATGTGAAGGCAGGCTTCTGAAGCTTGACAAGGACTTGTTAGAGTTCAAACCGCAACCTTTACCGGCCATGCTTCATTAAAGAAACATCTATACAGAATGGGATTCGTTCAAAAGAAGCAGTGCCGTTTGTAGAATAAGATTTGCTCTATTTAGTGAAGCTTTCACAGCATTTAAGATTACAATAGATCTTATTGGTCGATGTAGATGTGTGAAGTAATCCAATCAACCAACGATGCTGCCATTCTAATGTTACGTAATGCTACATTTATTTGTCGTACCTTTTGCGTCCAATTTATATTGATCTGCAATTTCGTTATCTACCACAGCACAGTGATGCACTGTGGAAAGCAAAATTACATTTTTCCTACTCTTTTAAGGTACATGATGCAACTGTTATCTTCTCTAAGAATTAATATATGTTCTGAAACTGGGGTAAGTTTTTTTTCGTTCTATTCCAACAAGAACCGAGCTATAATGTTTCTGACATTTTCTCAATAGTGATATGTTCGCGGTTAGTGTAAAAAGAAATGGATTGAGGCAAATTTACCTTGTGGCCTCCTCCCAGCACGTGCTTCAATTTGATCTATTCCTAAACATAAAAGACACGGAAACACTGAGTAAAAACTTTCAACCAGATCTCTCAGTTTACAATAGATCGCCAAGATCTCTATAATTCGCAGTATAAATACCATCTAAATATAATATGCCAATAACAACCTTGAATTCAGGTTCACTAGTTTTTCTGGGTTTTGTACAGACTTCTCTGTAGATTTTTTATTTCCTCTGTACGCATACTGTGCATCCTATTGTACTTTTCAACATACCAAGAGAAAATAAGCAAAACCACAATTATGTTTCTGATAAAAAATCATATTCTTTTGCACAAGGAAGATGAGAAACGCACGGTGCTATTGCTACTAGAATCCGTAATGGGTATTCTATGCCCATCAAAACTTTCCAATGGGTTTTCGTGTCCTGTGATACAATCTCATAAATTTAGATAAATAGTGATAATAACATTTTAACTCTGTAATAGTTGCAATAGAATAAAAAAATACCTGTAGAAACCGACAGTTTCTTCTAATAAACCAACGATTAAAGTATTCAGAAATTTCTCCACGGAGCATACAAACCAAAATTAACGAACGAATTGATAAATGTTTTTCTACGGCCATTACAACGATAATCCGAAAACTAAACACTTACAACCCCTCCTGCCTTTGAAATATCATCGCTTCTGTCGTCATTAAAAACGAACATAACAATTAAGCTAAACAAAAATAACCCATCAAATGTGGAGTGGAAGAAAAGCTAAGAGCGCTCTCGTAGCCATAAAACTTAATTATAAATATGTATCTCCTTATCTCGCCGGTCAGATCGTATTCGCTCTTTGAAAATCTCCCCCTTCATTTTCCTTTTGGCAGAACAGAACGTTCGTCGATCGTGCATATCTGTACAAAGAATAATGCGCGCAGTCATTGTAAACTTACTCCCGGATTATGCCTCGACTACATACATGAGCACACACACACACACTTCTACTCTGAGCGCGCTATCTCTTCTCCAAACCAGAAAAGGGTCATTCCCTTCCCGTCGATTAATAGCCCCGGCAACATTATTTTATACGGGATCCTACTGTACTCCGATGGACGATAAAAGTTACGCGTTATTGACTTGTTAAATTGACGACATCAATAAAATATGAACGATAGTGACTGAACGGCCCCTATATAGCAATTCGATAAATGTTAATTGGTGCATAGATCGCAGCGTAAGAGAGCTTTATTTAGTGTAGTTGTATGTAACTACACTAAATGGAAAAGGCAATAAAATGGTATCATAAGTGCTTTGTTTTTATGTGTCTAAAATAGACTTTGCGATACGAATACATTGGTGTAAATCCAGAAAAGTTTTCAAAAATTGCATATTTTCAATGGAGATTTTTCCCAACGTACATTTTATGCCTCTTACTGTATGCTTCAGTATGCTGGTGTATGCTCTGTGTCAGCATACGTCAAAGTATCGCCACTATTATTTCGCGAAAATTTATAATATACCTGGAATGTGTATCATGGTTTCAAACTACTTCATGAAATTTCTCTTCAAATGTAAGTTGACAGATAACCTTCTGGTCATCTACAGCAATAATTAGACCTACGATCACCAACGCCTCTTTAGTTTGGTGACCAAAAACAACTCAGAAGGCTGTGCAACAGCAGCTTCAACAAATTGAGAGATTTGCATGTCTCAACACCACAAGTGGGATCTATACCTGATGATCATTGAAACCCATACTAAGTGGGCAAAAGACGTAGCTTGGCATGGTATACGAACGGCCCTAAAACAAATATACGCAATAATGGGACCACCACCTAAAAATACGTACATCACCCCCACACCAAGATATTTCAAGCAGAGATTTCTGCCTTCAACTTATACGCCATAAAGAATCTCGAGATAGGGATACGAGAGGCAACTATACATATATTCAGCAACAGTCAGACAGCTCTAGCGGCTATTAATGTGTACACAACTTAAGGCAATTGGGAAGCAGCGACCACCTTAGTTTACGATGGTTGCCAAGCCACCAAGGCATTCAAGGAAATGAAAAGATCTGGGGACGACAGAACATACTGTATGCAAACGTGTTGGCATCAGTCGCACACGACACCAACATTTCATTATGCCATTTCTTAAATCTACTGAACTGAAGGAAGAAGATTAGTACTAAGGTCCATTAAAAGCCTCTAACTGCTCTAACATCCACAAGGAAATTTGTGAATTAGTTCCATTTACGCCAGAGTAGCCAAAGGCATCTGTGTCATGGCCCGACTATAACAAGACCACAGCAGGTTGACACATGGGAATGATAAAGTGAGATATTTTGAAAAGTAATTAGGTGTCAACATTTTTGTTCAAAGCTCTTTGGTTTTAAAAAGACAGCATTACGCTTCATTCCATGTCTTCCACGTTTTTTTCTTGTGTAGATAGAGGAAATAATATAAGATTGTCAAATTCGGATATCCTACTGGAAACTCTGCTACATATTTATTTGTCAAAAGAATCAAGCCCAGAGGATCTAAGTGGTTGTTCTTTTCAGGTAACTACGGTAGTTATCTGAGTGTAGCTTTGGTAGAAAATATACTCTTTGTGTATACCCTGAAGGCACATTCTCACATCTGAAGACGGTTTCGAAATAAAAACAGTAACAAGCTTCGTGTGGAATGGGTCAAATTGAAAATAATATAATAATAAGGGGACAATCTATGTGCCCTTGGATATAACTATAAAGAAATGTGGTATTCAGCTTGTACATCCTAAAAAATTTTGATAAATTGGCTGTAACCAATTGCTGTGAATAATTTGTGATCATTTTCATTTTGCATTAGAATTCAAAATAAACCAAAACACCAAAACAAAGACATTCAATGGCTTTAACAGGGAATCGCTATTTTATTGTTCAATTCTATTTCAAATTGAATATTGTACTATTCATTAATACTGGAGACGATACTGGAAACGATGATTGACAAAACATGGGATTGCTGAATAGTAGGACGAAAACCTATTAGAAGGACTTCATTGGCGAATGGTGATACATCGACAAAGACGTTGCCTCGAAAAAATATATCGTGTTTTCCATGCCCTTTTTGTTTAGGAATTAACTGTTCCTTCTTCAGAACATGAAGCTTCGTTGGTATATTTAAATATTATTATAAAGACAAATGCGTAATTTCTTCGTTTCAGGAAGATTGTATACAATATTCAATATTCTGGCGTTTATAGTGGTTCAAAGTCTCCCAAAAGAACCAACATGAAATGTCGTTTATAAATTATAAATCTTCTTCATTCTAATGCACCCTCTACTACAACAGCAACACCGTCGCTATCCACCTTCGAGACGCATAAAATTTAAAATGCCGCAGTTATAAAAAAAGTTTCCGGCGGATCCCGAAGAAAAACTTCGCTGCACGGTCGCCGTCGCGTACTCGTCCCAGAATTAAATTACTCCGGCACTAGCGCCGTCGTCTCGCAAACGGCAACTCCGGAAAGGGGGTGAAAAACTAAAATTCAGACGAAGGAACGTAGAAAGCGGTCCTTTCGCTCTCCCCGGGAAGACAAATAAACACACACTTTATCTTGTCACACGGCGAGGGAATAGAAGCGAAGCGCGTGGTGCACGGCCAAACCTGGGCCCAGCCCAACCGCGCATCGGTCGTTAAGGAAGTCTGTCAAGTGTTGTCAAGTCTTGTAACGTCGTCGGAACGCCCGGAAAACTGCAACATGTGGTTTGTTAAAACTTAGATACGACACAGGCCAGCTTAAATCTATGTCTTCGTCTTCCTAATCTGATGAATTCACAAAGCATTCTTTAGATGTTTGTCGTAGAAGAAACTGCTTTATTTTAGCAGCTCAGTATATTAAATCAAAGAAATATGAGTAATCAAACATATTTCTAGCATTAAATACCATCTGTAAGCGAGTTCCAACCTATCTCAGAAGAAACAACGTGCACCAAAGGTGAAATTTATAAATACTATTGACAAGGCACTTATTGGTTAATGCTAAAGTAAGTCCTACATAGTAAGCACATTTAAAACTTATTCTCCCCTGAATGAAACTCTCGATTGACCGAAAGTAAGTATCCCAAACGCAGATTATGAAAAATTTACTTTTTGCACAAAAAAACATCGATACTGTGCCCAACATAATCGAAGAGGTTCGGCATGTGACTTATCTAATATCGTCAAATAGAGGCGTCCTTAGGCATATCGAAGACTGCAGTACATTCGATTGTGCATGAACGTATACATGTGAAAAAAAACTGTTTCCGATGAATTCCGCATAATTTAACCTAAGTACAAAGAAAGCTCCTGTTACCTGGTGTAAAGAAATACCTATTAAGAAAATACGTCATTGTCAATGGTCGGCGGATATGGATAAATTGAATCATCAAACAAGAAACACGTTTTGTAATTTGTTGTACTGCCTTACACCTTACCGCTGTTTCTTCCTCGCAGCGCAGCATCAATATTCCTTATCTCTCATGCAAAATGCGCTTTTGCAGCAAACCATCACCTTCGTCTCCTTATTGTTCTAACCGAAGGATCTGACGCGAGGTGAACATCATTTTCTAGTTGCTAGCTGCCACCAGTTCAAAGTACCTTTACCGCGAACGTACAAGAATATGCATACGTTTGCACGCGGAAGTCTAGACGTGTAAATGTGTTATAATCTTTCAAGAATTACCCGCTGTGCAGTTTATCTACAGCGGGGCGAAATAACATTTGCTTAAAATGCCAAGTTGCCGCCATTGTTTGGGATGAGTAATATTTGTTTATTACTCACGGATGTATGTACATCACGTTGTCGGATATTTCATTTGCTGACGTATTCAAAGTGGCAAATCCCTACGAGATTTTTATTGAATTATGGCATTCACGTTACAGTGCAAATCGTGAATTTTGACTGCTATTTAGCCTGTTTCTACTTGATACTAATTGAGTGTAACCATGAGCATATATTAAGGTCTTTGATTCGTGATTGTGCTCCAAAATTTCTCTACCCATTAAGGTTTTTCATCAAGGCGTTCGATATTTAAAATCCTTTAATTTTACATGGAAAATTGGATGTTATTCATATGAATTAACCCTTTCCCCAAAATATTGTTGCACTGGTCATTTTGCACCAGTCACGAGTCGCACAGAAAAACAGATGGGAGACAAAATCAATATATTTACCAAAACATCCATATAAGGACATAGCGAGAGACTATTAAGAAAATATTCACTCGGCCTACGAGAGTAAGTAAAATAGTAATGCCTGTCTAATAAATATATTCAATAAATCAATTCTGTTGGGTAACAATAAATAAATATAAATTAAAAATAACGCTTAGTATGAGCGTCCATGTACATACTTTTACTTTCCATTCAAATAAACGGATCTTTACTCTTAATCAAATTTCACGTTGTTTTGTTTTCTAACCACCCTTATTATTTCGAAATTTTGATAGCGGTTAAGGACTTGCTCCATCAAGTAAAACTTTACAAAAAATTATTGTTCCTCCTAAAGTGCGAAATAAGGTTAAAGTTTAAAAGTATAGTTAGGTCCATCCCGGGACACAAAATTCATTTTTAAGACTGTTGTACAAAGCAAAAATTAAGGAAAGCGTAAATCTTCTATTTTCTTCGTAGTATTAGTACGAGAAGGGAAGTTGTTCTAGGTGTAGGTCTTCTTCGAACCTTGAGAACATGTATTCCACGGAAACGTTCGATGTCCTTTTTTAATTTGGAACTATCTATTAATAAAAGTTTATTTTCAAATATAACTTGCTACATCTCTACTCTACTCTACTCTAATAAAAGATCAACAAATAAAAGGTTACTTACATCTAAAAGAAAAAATACCGAAAAAAACTTACAGCTAACCTTCGAGCAGCGCCTCTCGCCCAAGACTTTTTGGCATCGATCCTCTCACATTTATTTTCAAGTCAAATAACAGTTGTCACCGAGATGCTCGCGGAATTTGTTCGAGAACGGTACCTATCAATCATCCGGTGAATAGGTGCCTTTCTTCTTGTTATTCCTCTCTTGCTTCGTCTTCGCCGGCTTTGTAGATATCCGCTGGTTTCCATCCCGCTGACAATATTTTATTTCGAATTTATTCATTTGTTACGGAACATAAATTACGTAATGAATAACGGAAATAGAGTGGAAATATTCGACGGAGAGTATCTTCGCGCTTGTCAAATGGTTCACGGATGATTAATACACGTTGTCAGTAGGTTATATGATGGGTTTCTAATACGTATTATAGAAGGGAAGAAGCGTTTCTTTTCGCTTGTTATAGGTAGGCGAAAATAAAAATGAACTGATACAATTTAATAGTGTTTGTCTTGCAATGTATTGGTAATAAAATAAAATATTTTGAATACAAATTTAAAGGAGGAAATGAACCTCAATCTTTTACATTGTCACACACATAAACACCTAGAGTTATTTCTTTCAAATCATTTGTGTTTTTTCCCCGCGTCTCACCTTAGAATGCGTTAGTATAGTATTCAGAAGTGATGAATTTATAATGCTTTCATAGCTATTTCTATCCTTAGTCACCTGTATCCCCGAAGGAAGGAAAAAGCACTTTTCACTTGTGAATTTGTGAAACACGAAAGTATCGAAGCAACTAATATATAATTTGGATCTCATTCCAAATTTATAATGAACAACGTTTTTTCCACTATTAAAGGCTTAAAAAAAATTAGAAGCACGCGGGGTATCTGGAAATATGAATTAACTCAACACTGAAAAAATTATTTTTAATATAACTCACGCACACTACATGTGCAAACATAAATTCATAAAACTTCGCAAAAAGATGGCAGCTTGAAAAAGGAATAAAACAAGATTCCGAAACGTAAATCGATTTTTATTTAAAGAAATGAAGCTTTAAATTAACTACAAAACCCGTTGAGGGAAAACAGAAGAAGAACTCTTCATGTCAGTGAAATATCTGGAAAATATCTAGTGATTTCTTCATTAAACACGCTAAAATGCCAATAAATTACAATTATATGATCTTAAAGAAGCTTCACCAAATTTTACAATTTTTCTTTCATAACTAAATATATACTCACAAAAAGAACTTACTACTAATTATTAAATCCTTTTGCATTAATAAACTAGAACCGGTCCAAAATACGTAAATACCTTTATGAGTTATCTCTACCGCAAGCTTCCAGCAATTTTCATAACAGCGAGAAAAGGTCAAGTAGAACCATGAATCGCGTCAAACGCAACCTCCAAACTTCATTTTCGTAATTTAATCATCGCCCTAACTTGTTCGCAACGCGAAGATTAACATAATAACTTTTGCGCGTTCCCACAGTTTGCGAATTTCGGTATAATTTCCACACAGCCGAGCAAACTCCGCGACATATGCCACACGTTTTGATTTCCATCGACACGAAGATTTGTTTTATTAATGGAAGCACGCGTGTGAGGCTTAAAGAGAGAGAGGAAAAGGTATAAGTATCATTTTCGAGCACGCGTTCGCTCATGTATTATTGATTCGGCTAATACTCTTAGAGGAAGTTTCTATGGTACGATTTCTCCTCCGTCGCTCTCTTCTTAGCATAATGAGGTACGAGCTTTGCAAATCTTTGATTTCATAAATTTTTAGACGGAGAGAACACGTCAAGGAAATGTTATGTAAGCATACAAACTCCTCTGTAAGGAGGGAGACGTACAGGGAAAGGTAATAAAATTTCTAAGGACTGGTCAAGAGGAGCCCTGGCAACGCGTAAGGAACTTTACATGAACGACCCTCAAAAGGTTCTTCATATAACTACCCTTGGGACGCCTCAAGCGTTATTCGAGTGCCGCCATGAAATAATAATTACGTAACTTCGCTACTTGTCGACTTTCGTATAAAGGCGAAGCAGAAGTGTCGGGCCCGGCATCGTAGGACTTACAGGAGAAATCCATTGATTAGAAATTTCATCCCGACTGTAGCATCTCGAGACAACTACCACGGCTGCTTATATCAGTGAACAATCGATAATACGATTCCATGTTCGTAATTGTCGGGAGAAGTGGAGAAGCAGCGATTGTCTCTTCCGTTTTGAGGTTCAAGTAATGGAATAAAGTTATGGATTTGCAGGCTTGTTTGATCTCCAGTTTACCGAAATCTTTATTCTTTATATTAATAGGATATTCGATTGAAGTACGAATTGCAAGTGGTGGAGGCGCCGGGTACAAGAAACTAGTTGAATAGATCACTTCTTTTATTTTTAGGTACCGGTCAAGTACATGTTTAAGGATCATTATTTGAATCTCTCTCAATTATTGAACCCCTTTATCGTTGGTTAGTTTCGTAAGTTTTAAACGATCAACAATGCAGCATCCATAATAACCATATCTTTGCAGTCACCATTTATAATTTTCAAAATATCCTGGTTGATCGTTTAAGCACAAGTTAAGCCTGTGTGGCGCATGAGTTTCCAGTATCTACATCAACCACATACGTTTCTCCATTACTATATAATTTAGTAGTTAATTGTGAGGTCTTCATGCCCAATACGACATGTCTAAAGATAAACTATACTTTATTTTGTAAAATAATGTTTATAAGAATCATGAATATAGAATTCTGCATTTGGTAGAAAGATCAATAATTCTGGGATGTGATATCAAACACGAATTGATTTTCTATTAGGTTACGTATTTTATCCAAGAGTCCGGTGTAATATTTATTAGTAAACAATTAACGTACATGGTGCTCAGGAATTAGGGTTTAGTAAAACGAAAACTTCGGGTATTTTGCAAAAAAACTAAGGTTTCCATCTGTACAAAATTGTGTTAGTCCAGGAACTGAAGCCATTAGACCATCATAAGCGCAGTGACTTCGCTGCTCATGCTGTAAAGCAACTTAAAACGAATAATAATTTTGGGTAAACAATTTTCTCAGGTGGCGGTCATTTTTTATGTTAATATGTTAACAAATAAAAGAGATTCACGAGAAACCCTTGCATCGTTTCATGTGGTTTATAGCATGGTGGCATCATCGAACCATATTTTTTCCAAAACAAGGTAGAAGATACAATTAGAGCCTTACCGATTGATGTTAACAAAATAAAAAAGCATGAATCTCTAACAAGTCGATGTCACATTTTACAGTGGTAATAACACTATTGACTTACTACAAGAAGAGTTTGGTGAAAGGATGATTTCAAGAAATGCAACTGTTAATTGCCCTCGTAAAAGTTGTGACTTAACTCCCATAAATTCCTCTCTGTGGGGTTGTTTTAAGTCTATGGTTTCCCCAAATAGATCACGAACTCGTGATACATTAAGATTGAACATCGATGCACAAGGTCATCGAAAACTGGGTTCATCGAAGACGAGCTGGAGGCATAAATGGTGTTATTTATAACATAAAGTAATAAAGTGTGCCTAAAACATCACATAGTTTTTTTCTTATCGTTCATATTGAAGAACTTTCTATTCTACAACAATTAACACAACCATTAACAATTATCACATAACACCGTTCTGGTCATTAAATACACAAGTAAGTTTCTTTTAGACCGTTCTACAATTAAATTCATCTTCAAATTAAAAATAACTCATATTCCTTCATGCAGCAGTAAATTACGTTTGAATATTAGTTTCTATCGCCCAGCTAGTAAAGATAGTGAGCGGCTGTTAATTGTCAGTATCCAATCGTTGCATTAGTGAGGGACTAGCGTCCATAAAATTGGAGATAATGTAATTAATGCATTCGTTAATTACGCTAATGGCACTAGCTGCAGGTACAATGTACCAGATGGAATGTTTGTTATTAAGACAATAAATATCAATTTATTGACGTGCTAGTAGCGCAGCTATGTATACTCACCGCGACTAGAGAGACGGTTGTCAAAATTTATTGCTACGAAAAAATGAAAAAAACTTAACGATGGAGAATTTATTAGAATTTTAATGAAAATTTTGCAGAGGCGAAGCACTTTAACAACAAAGTCCATTGTTGCTTGATATTGATAGTAAGTTTACAAGCATATTAGGTACTGTGTACTTTGAAAGGGTTAGAAATTTCCAAATGAAAGATTTTGAAAAATTACTTACAAAAATTCTGCTTTGTGCGTACGAATGTTTTGATTTTCTACATATATAACTAAATATTTGTTGACAAAATTTTTCGTTGATCATCCCTTTTATGAGTTATACTTTTTCACTTCCAATACAATTTTTTTTTTTTGGCTAAAATTTAGATGAAAATTGCTATTCGAAGTTAACAAAATTTTGAAATGATACTTTAATCACAAAATTTGGAGCGATGAATCACAGAAAACCAAGTACTCTCACTTAATGAAGATTAGAATGACTCGCTGGTGATGAAGATAACACATGTATTGATAATTTTGACTGATTTGACACAATTTCTTCTAATTTAAACAGATATCACACCTATGTTCTTCTCACAAACCTTTAAAACTAAACGACTTTCTCGCATAAAATTACTTTTTTTTAATTGCTCAATTATTTCTTATGTTATTCGTGGATAACCCAACGCAAGTTTATGCAAAATGACGTAATTCATGTGAGAAGAAGGCGGTAGCCCTAAGAATATACAAAAGAGAACGGTGAACTGTGATAAAATATACGACAAATTTGAGAGGAGAATTTGATTGCTTTATCCAAAGATGGATTCTTCTTCTATAGAATTAGAATCAGGGTGAGACCTAGTAAGCCACTGGGTGTCTCTTACCACCCAAGAAAGCGAAGACGCAATTTTCTGAGGGGAAAGTAACGGCTACAGTTTTCTGGAACGCGGTGGGAATTCTCCTAATTGAGTATATGCCAGAAGAGACTACAATAACGGGGAACGTTTAGAAAATCACAATTAGAAACTTGAAAGCGGTTATAGGTGAAAAAAGATTCCACAATTATGCATCAGAAGGCTGTATAAACACGAATTGTTCAAGCAATAATCAATAATTGCGGGTTTGAGGAATTACAACACCCTCCTTACAGTCCCTACCTCTTCCCCTGGGACTATTATCTTTTTTCAAATCTCAAAAAAAAACACTTGAGAAGGCGTCGCTTTTTATCCAATGATGAAGCTGCAGAGTCATACTTTACAGAAAGATTTTTTAGAAAAACGTTAGAATAAATATGTTGGTGTGAATGGTTTTTACATTGAAGAAAAAAAATTATTTATTCTCTGACTCGTTTTCATAGCTAGGTAGAATAATTAGAAACATTACACAAATATTATATTAAATATATACGTATTTGAGTTTAGGTACCGATACCATTCATGAAGATTTTCTTTTTTCAAATGAAAATGTCGGTTTTTAAATAAGAGTCGACCATCCAAAAATTCCAAAAGAGAGTATCATAATCTTTATAACAGCATCAAGGAGGGAGAAATAAAAGCAATTGAAAGCACTAAAATAATAATAAGAGCACATAATGTAACTGCCTTCAACATAAAAGATTCTCTTCAACGCTTTTATTTATACGATAATATATACGATAATACGAATTTGTCAACTATTCTTGTTACCGCTCGCACAAGTTCCTAATATACTTCATCGAACTAACAGTGCACTTTATAATAAAAATAAGCGTACTAAATTCAACACTAATACATAAATGTACAATTCACGTCTCTTTTTACTAAATTAGCTACTACATACCACCAATATTTAATCCTAAACATCATATTAACGTTAAGTCTATAAATCGATTTAAAATCATCTTTTATCCTATTACAAAAAAACTGCTTGTTAAATTGGTTGCCTATACTAAGCAAACAATAAATACTAACAATAAGTTAAAAAAAGGATTGGTCATAATAAGAAGCTTCCTTTAATTTAATATAATCAAGCTATCTCCACAGTAACAACAGTAATTGCACCAATATATAATCTAGAAAAGTATAACAATTCATTTCAACAACATATTTTTTTTTCTAGGAATAGATATACATAAACTCAATTAAAATTTAAATCGTATTCAAATGTATTCGTAAAAGGAGTAATTTAATTAATACGTAGAATAAAATTGCCCCAATTAAAAAAGTAAGACATATTTATTGTAGTAAGAGTTTGTTTACTTCACTTTTAATTATGAGGATTCTAAGAAATTAATTGTTAATTTACATAATGCCCTGAGATTTGTCGCACTTTACGTAATCACACCTTGCAATTACAATTAACCAGATACAAATTAAAATAATATTACAATTTTTCTTATATTTCATCGCTATCAAATATACTCTTAGATTGCTGAAGTGAAAATGTTGCTGTGTCATACCCAGAAGGGAACAACTGTCTTGTCCCAGAATCAGTGAATGACTCCTACCAGACAGTTCTATTTAAGATTAAAATAGAGTCTGATTTATGAGATCGATCATTATCTCTCCCTAAACCTTCGCTTAGATTTTGTACGAAGTAGATTTTTCTGTAGTCAGCAAGCTTTCATTACAAGAGTTTTAAAAATGAATTGCTATATAGTAATTGGGGCTTCCATATTTTACTTGCATTGAATTTATTTACGCATGCTCAAAAACAATTTTACCTACTTTATTTGTCTAAAATGTAAAGCATAGATAATTTAGTTATTTTCGTTAGAAAACTAGGGTTAGTTTGTTCAAAATCGTTATTAAGTAATAATTATACAATTACTAGTATGGCTGACAGTGAGTGCGATAATTCTGAAGAACAAGGTGGTCAAAGTAAAATTCCACCTACTTTAAACCCTTCAGGGAATGAAGCTGGAACATCAATTATAAACCTTCCACTAGATGAAAATGCGTTCCGAAATGAAGAATTTATGATGCAATCGGATGAGCCACTACAAATATTTTGCAGAGTAAAATGTTTAGGAAGTGATAGTAGCACTACCAACGTTAAAATACTGTCACCTAACTTTTTAAGCGTTAACATACCCCAAGAAGATGAATCTGAACCCTGGCAAACTCGTCAATATGTATTCAGTCACATCCACTCATCATATTCGACACAACAGGAAATCTTTCACGATACTACGTTCCCTTTGCTTGGAAATCTAATCGATGGCTTCGATACGACGTTGTTGGTATATGGTGGCCTTGACAGTGGACGGGAATATGTAACATACGGAGCATTTGCGGATCCTGGAATTATTCCTAGATGTATAGACACGTTGTTTAACACAATAAAATTCAATCAAGCCAAAAAGTTCATCATCGCAGCGGATAAAACGAACACCTTCAACATTTTGAACGAGAAACAATCTCAAGAGGCTCGTGCTGTTGAACAGAAACGAAAAATTAAAGCTGCAAGGTCACGTAAGCATATACCATTGACTAAAGTAGCATTCATTAACCATGGAATCTATGTAGATGAATTAAATACTTCTAACTTTTTCACCATTTTCATTTCATTCTTTCAAATATACAAGAACGTTATCTACGATTTATTGGATGAAACAAACAAAACACCAGAAGATAAGGTACTCAAAGAAGATGCGAAAGGTGAGATATATGTTAAGGATATCTTGCAAGTTGAAGTAAGAACACCGAGCGATGCATACGAATTACTAAGCATCGGTTATAGACTCAAACGGATGTACCATGCTACTTTTGGCGATAATTTCCTGTACGGCCATTCTGTACTAAATATAAGAGTGGCCCAAATGAAAAAAGGAGGAAACGATGCAAGTACGCTTAAATCCAGTCATTTATGCATCGTTGATTTCTGTGGTTGGGATCAAGCAAGTCCTAATTGTGATAATGAAGACCGGTTAAAAGAAGTTACGTCTTTACAAAATGGCATGCGAATCGTGAAGGATAACTATCGTGATAACGAGACTAACCCTATACCAGATAATGAGTATACACTAGCTAAGATTTTAAACAGCTACTTTAAAAATAAGAGGAGGACCAACGTGTTACTCTGCTTAAATCCGATGACACAAAGTCACGAAGAAATCAAACAAACCTTGGACTTTTCTGACCACCAGGGGCACATTAAAGTCACCACGGACTTGCATTACATCAAAATACCGTCACCTGAACCACTGATTGGCAGAGATGAGAGGATTCCGCAACAAGCTACGATGTTGCAAAATACCTCTAAAATACCTGAAAATCTTAACGATGAAGAATCGAATAGTATAGTGCAAAAGACATTTAATAACGTTACCGCTTCAAACCAATACGTCCGCTATCTTCTTGAGGTGCTGGACAAACATGACGGTCCACTTAAAAACGTGCCTTGCGATTCTCTCAGAAATTCTTTCAGGCAACGATTGATCAACTCAAGACGGCAGAATATTGTATATAGACAAGAAATGCGTCGGCACCGTTTAAAATGGAAAGAACAAGTTAACAAAGAAGCCAGCAAAACACCTACTGATGACGAAGATTCCTCTGAGCCGCTCGATCAGCTTCAAGCATGTAAAAAACGATTTCGGATAATGTTAGATGAGAATATTGCTGCAGATATTCAACGTCAGCGCGAAGCATTAGAATATCGACGTAGAAGAGATGCAAGCAAGATGGAGCAAGCTAGACTGTACGGAAGAATGGAAAATCTTTGTGATGTACAGGAAAAAATACAGGCAAAACTTCAAGTTTTAAAGGAACAAAGAACGTCATCTAAAAATATGGCAGCTTCGATGGCTGAAGATAGGGTATTAATGATGGAAATAATCAAACATTTGCCGCGATTTTTAAATGAGGAACCACATCCTAATAGGGTGTTATCGGTTGCACAACTGCAATTCATAGCCGAAGCTGTATTGTATGCTTATCCAAAATTAACAAAAAGGATGCGTTTGAAAAAAAAGATATCCTTCAAATGTAAGTATTTAAGAATTAAGTCTAAACAAATTCCAACAACGACTTGCATGCCTAATCAAGAGTTTTCGATCAGTTAGAATAATTTACTTATCTGTTTGTGTGTAGATCAAAATACACCATTTATCTTGAGTAAAATAGCTTTTATTACTTATGAATCAAACCCTAATAGTTCTCACGGCAATTTTTTTTGTTTCAGGTTCTCTTTATAGAATGCGAAAATTCTTTGGAGGTGGCTATTAGGAAATATATACAGAAGCAATCAATGTACAAGGCAGTCAAAATGCCAAGTGATATTCTTTTATATTCTGATCTCAGATAGCCGATTTTCAAGTGTAATTGGAAAACTTTTGATATACTAATAATGTTGCATATCTTGTACCCACCAGATATTGTTCTATTTGTTCTCTCTTTATATTTTATCTTTTATATTAATACAATAAACGTTTTTGACAATTTCTTGTCTACCAGGTCTTTTTTAAACGCTATGTAGACAACTGAAGTTTAATCAACAATGATAGTGAAATGAAACTATTTTTCTTATAGCGATGGCACTACACGTACATACATCTTGCTTTACTTGACAAAAAAAAATTGAGAACCGCTAATCCTTATTTTAATTGCTTAAATAGAATTTATGAAAAATCTAAATTAAACTTTTGCAACGCCTCTTAAACACCCCTATAATAATTCTGTAGGGCTTTATTAACCACGTAGGAAAGCGCTAGTAAAATTCATTCAAGTAATTTCTCTACCGTTCATTGCTATTCAGAAGCATCTGTTGGTCTATCAATCATCTCCACAGTGTGCACTTTCCGACAACCCTGTAACTACATCGCAATCGCAATAAGAACTAGTAAAACAACCTCGAGGAAGATTGTTTTCGTTGTCAACGGAAATATATTCATTTAAAGTGAAGCGGCATGAATCTCCACTTCGCCCGTAGCAGAGTAAATTTTCGGAAGCGGTAGATATTGCTCGAAGCTCGCAGGCAAAGCAAGCAAGCGAGCGCGAAGGGGTATACGTGCGAGCAGGCCGGTAATGAATCTTTATCGCCTTCGCGGCGGCGAAAAACGTAACTATTCCCTCGGATCTCGGTGTGCCGCGTCCGAAATTGCTTTCCGAGAAGATTTGTGCGGAGAGAGCTGAAAACAAAGCTACGTGTAATTTACGGAAATTGGCGACGTTCACCGGACTAGGAACCAACGGACACAGCTACCGTTACTGTTAGTGATCCGAGCGCCATCTCGGAGGGCTTCGATGGTATTAGAAAGCAGGATTTTTCTAACTAACTTCGGTGCGGTCTTGAAGTCATACTCATAACACAATCATAGTGACGTATGGAAGTAGATTGAGGCTACAGGGTACAGCGAAATTAGCGTAAAAAATTTGATATCGGACACCAGTGATTTGTCATTACTTAACCTAAATTTATCTGTTGATATTAACAATTTCAAGCAACGTTATATGAAGGCTATTCCAACAGAAATTACAAACTAGTCAGACGCGATTCAACTGTGTTAACAGCGTCGTGGTACTGCAACATTGACATACGTATTCACATTGCACTAGATTTACACTATGTACCCTATGTAGATACCATTCAGTGCCAACCAAATTAATACATAATCTTCCCCTACCAGGCAAGAAATATCCCTTTTTTTAAACAAAATTCCCACCCCTGCTTTTTTTACTTAACGGTTTAAACATTTATTTATAGTATTTTCGGTGAGTCGCCATTTTAAATAAAATCATCGAAAGCGCAGGTTCGTTTGCATTCTATGGCAGATAGACTCTCGGAAATCCACTGCCAAATCACATTCTAACACACCAATAAAATCCTACATTCATATAAGCCGCATATACAAACAATATAAAACATATTCACAATCAATTTCAAACTCCATAGATATTACGGATATTTCTATATTACATACAGCAACCACTAACAGAATCCCTTGCCGGCCGTTTACGTAAATTAAAACGCCCCCTAAATAATTAAAAAAAATCCTGCGTCTGCACAAGATCAGGTATCACTTCCAAACCCATAAAGATTGTAGATATTTCGATATTATCCACAGAAATCGGTAACAGAATCCCTTGCCGGCTGCCTACGTGGGTTAAAACGCCCCTCGAAAAATTAAGAAATTCCTGCATCTACACACGATCGAGTATCACTTTCACAGCCTACAGAAATTACGAAAAATCGATACTATTACCTCAATTGTATTATATTTAAAAACCGTATACTCTAAAATTACCAAACTCCGGAAATTTTTGAAAAAATTAAAATGTTACAGGAATTTTGAAGAAATTCATTCCGAGTGGGAAATAATGAAAATTATGAAGCATTTGTTTAGTGAAACCATATGTTCATTTATTGTTAATGTTACACCACGTTAGCGTCACACATTACAAATTTGGCCCCACACGTGACGCCAAATTTGTTTTCGTGGGGTAAAAGATAAGATTTCATAATTTTTCAAAAAACTTTACACCCGTAAGCCCACCCCCACACCGACGCCCGTGAACCGCTCGGAAAGTAGCTTTACTCATCAATTAAACTCTAATATGTACATTATCGTTATAACTTATAAGTTCTTTGGATATATTTACTAACCTGTGCAAGATCCAACATTTTAAATCGGTTAATATTAAAACGCGGTATTTTTTAACCAGTTAATTTGGAAATGTTAAAACAGACATCGATAGCAACCGGTAGTTCTACAATTGAAAAATATAATACAGTAGACGCGGGAAATTTAAAAATTCTCATTAAGTAATAGAACATAATCATTATAATTAACATCGATTTAACTAATTTATTCATCTAAATAACAAAATAATCTAAAAAAAATCTTTCTGTATTAGTTTATTTAATAAAAACCTATGCAATGTTTAATGAAAATTATCATATTGTATTAAGTATATCCCATCCTTTAGGTCTATACCACAAGCTGTTCACAAAATGCACAATTAATGGTACAGTCAGGTTGATCGACCATCATACAACAACCTAAGCGCATAATCTATTTAATAGTACTATAAAATTCAATGATGTCGGACGGTCGTTTTAAATATGCATCGATTTCTACGCCTACTATTGAATTTTTAATAAAATAAGCTTGGTGTAGCGGGAGTTGACGTGGGCGCAAACTAAATATGTACGTCACTGAATAAGTGAAAGATTATAATAATAATATTGTCAAATATGAGTTTCTATAACATACTAAGCATATTAAAAATCCGCCATACAATCTTTCCTTTGTTATTTTAGCTTGTAAAAGTTAATAAACCTAAAAATCTGCAGCCTTCATTATTTTCTGTGTCAACCTTAACACAAATTCGTCCCTATTATCTTTACATGTTTAAGCAACGGACTATTATACTAATTATAAACTCGGCTTTTATTTAATAGTTTTTTGTAAAGGTTTAATGACGTTTCGAAGGTTCTATGACATTACGGGCATTTAAAAACATGATAATTAATGTTCGAAAAAATAATAAAGGACGAAATTGTTAAGGGAAATTAATTGAGACGATGCGCTGTAAATTATTAATAGCGTGATGGGGAAATTCGGTATGATTGGTTCGTTAATGTTATTGAAAAAATTCCCGTCGACTCGTAATAACAAAGGCAATCGATTCTGCATGTTGAAACGGTCCGATCAATAATTTATGTACCAGGCCATTATCTACTCCGATATTTCCTTCATTTTCAAGCTGCGAGGATAGGATTTTGCACTTTAACGGTGTAATACTCTTATGAGACGGTTTGTAAGTAATTTATTGGCGTAGTCGAATAGAAAAGGCCGCGAGAGATAGAGATACTATTGATTAACCTAAAACGTATCTGATGTCTATACAGTCTCAACCCACAATAACTTATTGTGCTCGATGAATATAGGTTAGGTAGGTGATTATTATGTACAATTTCGCATTCGAGCATTTCATTTTTGGGAGACGGGACGACGTGTTTAAACAGCTGTCGAAAGATTTATTATCTCTTTGGATATTACGGCTCCATCAAGCAAGGTATTATCCAATTATAAAGAAGAGAAAGTTTACTATACGTATATCGTTAATTTATCCTTTACTACTTTTCTTTGTGTTCTGTATGGAATTACTTGTTTCTTTACTTTCATTTTATTTAAATTGCAATCTATACACTCATCATTGAATTGGTCCCATAAAGAAGAAAGCGCTATTTACTTTTACCGTTAGTTATAAGGTAAGTATTTACTATATTTTAAACCATGAAATAATGCATTTAATACAATAGATTGAATAATGCATTTTAATCAAATCTATTAGTTCTGGTTTATTTCCTCTCTCCCAAATTATACTAAGTGAAATTTGTATTTAGTATGCTTAAATTATTAGAGTAAATTGTGGAATATAACGAACCCATACGAGCTTGTCTTCACCTCGCAATATAGGATATGTTTTAAATGTGTGACTATGTTAATGTTAGTTTTTTTTAAAGAGCTCAACATGTTCATACCTATCTCCTGTTTGCTTAATTCTGTAAGAACATCTTAAGAGGAAGTCTTATTTTATAAATGTCAGCAATTCCCAGCATTGTATTTTCCATTATCCTTACTATTGTCCTTTGTGACCATAGTTTTCTGTGTTTCTTTTTGTTGCAGTGTGCTCGTGTGTATTTATAGATGTAGCAACATGCTTCTTATTTAGTACTTTAGTTAGCTAGCCCGGATCTTATTAGGTAAGAGCAACATTGATAACTACGCAATGAGCGTAAGCACGACGGTATGATGAACGTCATCATCATAAACGTCCAACAAATGTCCAAATCTTACGTTTAATTTGTAGAAATACAAAAGATTAAAGTAATTTTTTCAAGTGTAACGGATTATTATGAATATTTTAGGAGGGAAGGAGATTTTCTTCTCAAAACTTATTTGTTCAAAACAATTACTCTAACGTTTGGCCCTTCACCAAAATTGTACGTTTTAGTCAATCCAATTTGAAATCAAATCTTAGTAAGATTCAATATCTACTTCTAAAAGAGTCTTATGTTTTATATCTCTCTTTCAATGCATATTTTTATATGATGAAGCTGAATTTATAATTAAGAAAAATTAATTAGTAAGAATTAAAAGCTTTGTTTCAAGGGAAAAGCATCCATATACAGAAAAAGCTATTGTAAGTACATGAACTTGTGGATTAGTTCATGCTCCGAATCCAAGCAGTTCTTTTCTTTATTCTGCAAATATGAAGTAGGAACGACGAAAAGTCCGTTCTAAAGTGACAAGAATCCAGGACATTCCCATTGTAAAGTTATATAAATACGTAATAAGGAAAGTGTGGGCCAAAGGATATTCCAAAAAGATTTGTTCGTACATTCTAAAACCTATTTCATTGACATTTCCTCCTCCTTCATCCATCATCATCATATTGAGTGTTTGAAAAATGTTTGTACTTACATAGTATTTTTTCAATTCTAGTATTTATGTGTAAACCAAATCTAGTGCAAGAGAAAGAGTGGGAAATGAGTAAACAGACGCTCTACATGAATTTCATTATTATTTTTTCCAATAGCAATTAGGAAAATAAATTTTAAATACGTATGATGTATGATAAATGCCCTGTAAACCTTTCCTTCGAGAAAAAACATTATTTTAGTAGCATTACTTCCAATCTCTCGTTAATTTTAGTGCGTCATTGTATTGTGTATTTCCGAATTCCAACGAACAACAATACATCAGTGATCACGGCGGACTTTCTCAGTCGTTACCCCAAACTTGATTTGCTTTTTCTGGGTTTTAAAAGTGACAAGTCAAAATTTGTTGAAAACTATAACATACGATTGTACCAATATGAAATATTAAAGTAAAGAATAAGTAATGTAATAAAATAAATACATAAAAGAATTCGCTGCTAAAGTGAAAACACACAAAAATGTAATAAGAAAGAGACTTGAGAAATGATATTATTTTAAGTCTGGAACATGAGATCAAAATCGCCAGTTTTGGACGTTAGAGCGATTTGAATATGGTTTTCGCAATTTAGACATTTTTTTTAAATTTTGTTTTGTTTCATGGACGATATTGAAAGCAGCAGTTGTCATTCAAAAGGATGACACACCGGTGTTTTTCTCAAATTTAATACACGCCCTATTATTGGAGCGAAGTTCAAGAATTGTCTTTGACAATCCTTGAGCTTCTTCTGGTATTTAAATCAAAATAAGTAAAATAATAAAAGCTGCTCCCTGAGCTTTATAAGATTACTAACAACTGTACCTATGATGTTATCAACAGCAGTATTTTCAGAATCTTCCGAAAACAATGTTAAGTTATAGTATGGAAACTCTGATCCGAATGCTGATATTTTTTCTCTGGCTTAATTATGTTGAAATTTTTGACAGGCTTAAAAACATCAGCTTATAATGTATATAATGGTTTTTTAATTAAGTGTCTTATTGTGACTCCGTTTCCCCCGAAATTTTTATTTTTACCCCATTTGGGCCAATTTACCCCGATTCGCCGGTCATTGCCTTACATCATCTACTCTTATCGTTAAGTGTGTATGCCTTTTATTATTCACCATAGCCTCAATCCTCTATATCTATGCTGTTCATAAATATAACACTATGCCACGGTCCTTACTATCGTTAGTAATAAAAAAATAAATTTATTTGAATGAAGAGGATTTTTTAACAGCTAACGATGGATTTATGGAGTTATTTCTTGTTTCGGCCAACATGCTAACATGCAGAAGATTCACATGATTAGCGAATAAATCGGCCAATGTCGGTTAGTACCAACCGTGATTGCCCATTTTTATCTGGATTCTCTGTTTAAGTTGTAGAAGTTTACGAAAACCATATGTACTATATTGTGTCACTATTTCAACTAAAAAATCCAAGAAGTAAGTACCGTTGGTGATATTATAAAACTACGTATTCCACTTGGCAGTCTTTTAATTTTGCAGATGACTTAGGTTGGCATCTCGCAATAAAGAATATATTCCCTGATTGCTTGTGGTAGCATGCGAACATATCTTTTATTGCCGGAACTAGCAACTTAAATTATTCGCTGAATTTAAAAAATGGCTAGTGAAATTACTAAACTAGATTTGTCACGGACAGCATCTAGTTAATTCTAAACCGTTTGCTACATACACTCCAAACATAGCAGGACAAGAAGGTCTACGAAAAAATAAATAGCCCCAATTTGACGTTCTTTTATATTTAAAAATTGTAGGCACGTAATTGGTGAAAGTATACACATACTCGCTTACTAGATACTTATCTTCGTAAAATTTAGACGCAGCTTACTGCAACATAAAAAACTTTCATCGTAAAAGATAGCGCAAAAACATCTGCTATCTGCTTCGTGTTGTTGCCGTTACGTTTTCCCATACACATATGTATATGTTTTCTACGTGAAACAATCCAAAACAGAATTGCCCACGGGCTCTAAAACGGAATAACATCGTCGTACTCATCATCATCATCATCATCAACATCATCGTTGCGACTATGCATTAACCACATACAAATTTATACATATAAAATATCAGCAATTTAAAATGCCTCCAGCAGAGAAAGTGACAGATACATGCCTATCGCGATTCAGGATTTAGCTGTGGATCTGGCATCTCGTCTCATGAACAAATCCGCAACTCGAGTTCGTTAATATGCATCCCATATTCGATTCTTTTATTATGTATATTTATTAAACGTTTTATGTCGATGTTTTTTTCAAAAGAGAAACGAATTACTTTCAATTTGCTATTAATAAATGTCAATTTTTATAGAAAATTATGGTTATTCTCACTGCAGGAGAACATAGTTGTCATATCATACAATAAAGCGATTTGCATGTAAAATTTATGGAGAATTTACTTTGATAGGTTATTTGTATGTCTGATTTTATAAAACCAATTACCATTTCTAACCTGGCGAACATTTCGATAGTATTAGAAAGGCGGATTTTTCCAGCTAACTTTGGCGCGGTCTTGAAGTTACAACACAATCATAGTGACGTATCGAAGTAGATTGAGGCTTCGTTCATATAGGGTAGAGCCAAATTAGTTTAACTGATACCAATGATTTGTCATAACCTAATCTAAATTTATCTGTCGATATTAACAATTCTAGTAAGACGCGATTCGATTGGCTAAAAAAATCTAAAACTGTTTTCAAACTTTTCTGAATTCACTGTATATAATTGACTCTAACTTAACTAGTTTGTCATTTGTCTTGTAACAAAGCCAGAGTATGTTTATTAGGAATTTCTTCTGGAAGAACTGTTCTGCTATCGGGGAATTTTTCCTTTAGAAACCCTTCCTATATCGCGAGGCGTTTGACCGTTTGGTAGATATGCCTATTTAATATATCATCGTTAAGCTTTTGACCAACAAAATTAATATGAAACTCCTCAACACACAAGGTCACGGAATAAACCTACGCACCATCATCATTCCGTTACTTATTTCGGAAATATGATATAAGGCGTCTTAAACCTAACGAAACAGAAAATATTTTGAATATTCCATTAGTTATGCTTGCTTACACTAAATAAAAACTTTTATATTTGTAGCTTTTCAAAAAGCTTTAAAAAACGAAATCGTGAAAATTACAACATAAAATAATATGGCAAAAAATATTAGAAATGACAATGATGCGACAATGAAAACAAAACGATTATGGAATTGTAAACGTTTATTTTCTATGCGCCTATATTTACTCATTAAATTGGTAGTAGATATTGATAATAATTTCCTGCAGAAAGCAATATTATTTTCTGATAACTTGGAAGCTAACTATGAAAAGAACAAAGAGTTTGTGGTTGGAAAAGTTGTTATGAAATACATTTTTACTTGTCATAATATGTTCCCGTATTTCTCTAAGAACCATTGATAACTAATTGGAATGTATAGATGATTGACACGATTTCAAAGAAGAAAATACGTACATACACACTCTATGTTGTCGAGAGGACTAGTGCATGCCGGAAGTGTGTAAATATACCTCAACGTTAATAGACAGCCAATGGCACCGTATATATAGAATATGGTGAGCACCTAATAACATTATATACCTACATAATACATAGTAGATCTGGTTAATAGGTGCTCTTACATCTACCATTAGAAAAGGCGAGCGTATCGATTTCCTAGAAACTGACACTGCCGTTCTGAAAACCGCAGCTCCATCATATCGTAAAAGAGAGGTGAGAATATATAAAATATCGTATATTTGCTTACATAACGGCCTCGTTACTGAGAAAAAATCCGCTATTAATAGATACAATTTGTATTCATTGCATTTTAGAACGTAACAACTCAATTACAAAGCAAAGTTGGAGCATATTGTTAGGTGCTCTTTTAAAAATCATGTTCGACATGTTATGACGTAACCTACATGCTATTTGCACTAAGCTGCCTGAACGTACATATATTCGAATCACTCTCATTCAAATAAGATGAGAAATCGCAGCGATAGCGACAGTTTACGTTTGCCAATCTGTGTGAAGTAATTTGGACAGGACAAATGTAAAATTTGTTTCCCAAGATAGGCAATAAGAGATTTGCGGTGTGACAACATTATGTAATTGCCAACCTGCGTTTTTTGATTTTATTATGTTTATTGAATGAGTAACAAGATACTAACGTAACTAATTTCACAGTAGACCAAATAACAAGGTATTGTTAATCCAAGGACGGTACCCAACAGATATTATCTTACAATGTATTCCGTGTCACGTAAGTGGTAATTTGTAAGTGAATGGTGAAGCTAAATCAGCAAAATGGTGGACATCTTGGTATAAAAACAATTAGGTCCTAGCTAAAGTTAGCAGTATATCATCGCTTTCTCGAGGATAAGAATACTGCTCGATTTTGAAGAGAACAATGGATTAAACGCTGTCGAAGGGCAGATAAATTCAAGAAGGGTATGCTCTTAATTAAAGTTTTTTTTTTAATTTTAAAGTTAATTTCTGCACAGCGTAAAAGAAACGAGATTTACAAAATGCACTACTTAAATACTTTGCAAATAGGTTACCGTTTTTAGATAACGATGATTGGTTAATTGGCTAACTTCACGACAATTGACTGGCTCTAACTAGTTTGTGATTTCTGCAGTAACAAGACTGTTATAGTATAATTCAGATGATTGTGTTTAATTGTTGATTTATTTAAAACAAATGGTTCCTTTAAATAGTGGCAAAGCAGCTCTTTGTTTAAAACAAGTTTTCAACCGAACATACAGATGGCTCGCCCGGAATGTATCGATCGATATATCTAAGAGTGTACAATGGAAAGAATCCAAATAAATATTTCGAAAATATTATACGACGTGTTCTACAATTACGCTCGAACTTTCAAATAGAGAAAGTGTTAAAACTTAATTTATTTAAGTACAACTACTTATTTTTTTTTCTCTCATCAAATTTCTCACGTGAAAACATAAAAAATGTCATATTCATTGCTCATCTAAAATTGATATTTTTCAAGATATTTAGGAAGACGTGTACTGTAACACTTTTGTTCCAAAAAAATAGTACTTAGTAATAATAATATAGCTTTAAAATGTTGTCCTAATTTGGAGATATCGAAGTTAGTGATGACCACTAGGAAACAATTCAGTATGAAACGTTGGATTTTTCCGTTCTAAATGCGAGGATTTGAATTGCTCCAGTAATGAGAATTGTGCTTTTTTAGCAGTTCATTTTTTCAATACTTGGCTTCATTTGTTCAGATAATATTGTTCAAAAATAATTCACAATATTAAAACAAATTGGTAAGAACAGCAAGGGTATCGCGTGTTCTCGATATCATTTTATTGCATTGTCCATAAATAACAAACATAGTTAGATAACCTTGGTCAGTATAATTTAAACGTGCCGGCATTGCTTATAATTGAAAACTAAGTAACACTTCATCAAAAGTCGATGGCTTCTGGTATAGCCGGGATTGTCACATTATTAGAAATATCTTAGTTCAAAAGCACTTGGCCTTAGTGTAACGGCAAGTTTTCACAATTTCCACAATGTGCTAGTATAACTATCAATGCAGTTCTCAGTGAGACACCTCTATAATATGATCATTATATATACATTTGGTTAAAAATTGTGAAAACCTAATCGAGAGGGTTATATATATATATATATATATATTTGAATTATTATGTTGCTTACAACTACATCTGACAGTTAAATTAAATTATCAAGATTAAAATTTCAAATTGTGCAAGTAAGTTTCTGTTTAAAGCGTAAATGGTTAATGTGGCAACGTAAGTTAACAAGAATAAAACTAGCATAATAAAAGAACTTATTCCCTAGTACAAGTAAAACAAGAATTTAGCAAACAATTTAAAGGAGATCTTCGTTTGCAATACAAATCCTTGTACTCGCCATTTCATATTGCTAAATACGTTAACAAGGTGTTGAAGTGTTGTTGTGTCACGAATATTTTCAATTGCTTCGATAAGTTCTTGTATTGTGTGTGGCGCACCTTTAGAGGCTATTTTTTTGGCGGGGAAAAATGGAATAGTCTGATATAGTAAAATCTACTACACAGTTACCAAAATATTCACGTAAGAGGTTTATTATTTGTAATGTTTTATGATATGTGGTTGTCCTGCTGGAAGTTTTCATCCCTTAGTTCGTCATCATGCAACTGGTTTAGCAAAGGTTGCAATAAGTTATTACGACGCTTTTCTGCGTTTACCGTTTCATAAAAAAGAATCGACTATTAATAAAATTCCCTTACGTGTGGCTACTATCCAAACACTAACCTTTTCATGTACTGGTTTCTGTACCATGACATAAAGGTTTTCACAGGACCATATATGCACAAATTGTTAGTAAAACCATTAAGGTTGAACTAAGCTTCGTCTGAGAAAAAGGAGTTCTTAGCATTCAGGTGATTTTCGATCCAATTACAGTATTGCGCTGCTACTACATGATCAATGGACTTGAGTTCTCGCATAGCACCAATTTTATGTGGATATCTTTCGAAATTACGTAACAAATTAGTGAAAACTGTGAAAGCACATATATTTCTACGTCATTCGTATTTATGCGGCAATTGGTCAATTGACTATCACCTTCTACAAATGTGCATTGATGAGCTGCTGCACAGCAAAACGCGTGTCTGTACGTGGTGGTTAGGTGGTCGTCTAACAGTATTAATTTTCTAGCTTATTGAGCTGGTAGTTGATCCTTGCAGCGTGCTTCCAGGAATTCCTGGTCATAATCGTAAAGGTGTTTGCAGATATTTCCAGTATCTTTAATTATCAACGGAAAACAATTTAATATATTTATAATTAATATAATATATTTTCAATTAAAAAAAAAGAAAGAATATTGCAAATTCCCTCAGCAACCAAGCGAAAGTCAAAGTCTTATTGTAACGACGACAACATTGAGTTAGCATACAGATTCGACACAGCCAGGAAAACTGTACGTTTGTTCTAATGCATATGAACAGTAACAAATTTCCAAAAAAACCAACATTTTTTATAATCCTTTCCATAATTGGAATACGCAAATAATTGTAATGACTTCTTTTGCTTCAGTGTTAAGTGTGTTTAGTTAATTGGCTTTTATGACGAAAGTTAACTTTTTGTTTACTGTATGTCAAGTAAACCCTTCCAGCAAAAAAATATACGAAATACTAATTAAAATTATTGTTCTTGTTGTAATTTTTGGGACAATTTGGGGTTTACATAAAAATGGGTATTAATTTCTTTGAAACAATATATTTTTATATCCAATAAACTGTATTTCTTGCAAGTTTCCTTAGACATCTGTCAGTTCAATGCATGTCCATCATATGACATTAATACAATTGTCCTTTTAAGTTAAGATACGGTTATTGGAAATTGTAAATGTTTTAACATGGGAGCGTTTCATTAGAAGAATTACAGTAGAAATCTATTCTTGTCAAAATTGAACAGACAGTCTCAAATTCTTATTTTGTAGCACTAAGAAAACGAAGCAGCAACGGCGGTACTCCATTCACTTAACTAGGTTTACGAAAATGATTCTCTTGACCGCCATATGTTATTTGGACGTCGTATTTGGCTTTCGAATAATTATTCAGACCTACGAACGAACCTAATCTGATCTGACTGCTGGTAAGTCCATTTAAGGTAGCGACTTTGCTGCCTAGAATTTATACGAAATAAGGTTATGTCTATATGAATAGGTTCTGAAAAAAAATTATAACTGGAGAACAATATGTTACTTCTCGGCAATATATGAGTCACCATATAGAAGACATTCACCTCCGCTTCATTAACGAACATATTCATAAGAGAATCAAGATAAGGTGATATTTGACAGCAGTGGGGAGCAATATGGAATACTTATCGGTATGTAATTTTTGAGATTATCTATTGGGAGATAAGATCGTGTAAATCAGTTTATATTGTTGTATTGTTCTATAATAAAAAAAAGTTTAGTTTATTTCTTAAGTCGATTTAACCGCTCTGGTCTCGTGTAATAAGCTCTCCAAACTTGTTGAACTTGTACTTTACGAACGCCATAATTAAATAAGGATTAAATATATTAGCAATCAACCTGCTAGAGGATCTCTATCGACCCTAAAGACCACCTGCAACCAAAATTTACTCCCGTTCACTTTCACCCTACCTGACAGAGTTTAATTCGGTAAGGAAGGGCGTCCCCTGTGCTGAGGTATGCAGGGGTGCAAAAAATATTTGGTTATTTACTAGTGTTCTCGCTTTGTCGTCTGCACAAGGTTATTAAACCATTAATTTACATGAAACATGAACGCTAAGTTTATTAGATGCCGTAATATGGTAATTCGGGTTCTTTATCTCTTTCATGTTGGCGCACCTGTCACAGATGAAATTTGAGGTTGACTACGTTATAAGAAATAGGAACACACTGCTTGAATAGTTTTTTTTTTCTTTTTCGCTTCCTTCTTTATGACTCGTGGGTTTAGAAGAACTTATTTAGGATGGCGCGTTGTTGTTATGAAAATATAAGCTGACAGAGATGATGTTATCTTTTACCTTCGGTTGATGTTGTGTTAAGATTAATTTGTATTTGAATAAATGTGTTTCCTTGTGTGCGTTTAGTTAGTAGTAAGCGACATTCGCTTCTGCGATGTGCTATTGTTATTGGTTATTATTCACCGCAAAAAATTGTTGAATAGATGTTGCCTGTCATCTTATTTGTTGCAGAATTCAATAAACGATTCAGCAAAGCAATACAGTTCGCCTACTTTCACTAGCTTATTGTTAATGGATGTGATTGGTGTTAATTAGCATTATTCCAAAGTAGTAAATAATCATTATATTTACGTCTAATATACAGAGGTATCTATTTTCTAATTGTAAGTAACTTTATAACAAGAAAAATAATTCGCGTGGATCACCTCAAGATACCAGCTTCCTTTCAAAGCATCTGTGGAATTCAAATGTACAAATTGAAGCTTTAAAATATGCATAGTATTTCTTTAGTGCTTCTTTACGTTGTTTTTTACACCGGCACTTACCAATGCAAGAAGTACATCTGCATCTGGCGTCTAATAATAGATTGGTCGATGAAAATATGGTATGTATGCAAAGTGTGCAGGCTGCAAGATAGATTTTATTGACTACCTGTTCGCATTCAGGATGTGTAGGATTCTTTGCATTGATTTAGGTGCCAATGATGTTAGAAATGCGACGCATTTTGACCTAGACACATTCAGGGTCTCGATACGTGATGCTAAATGATATAGGAGCAAATAAAGTTACTATAAAATAGATTTAGTATAATAGGGGTGTGTGATACTTTTCCTTAAAGTCCATAAAAAACTTGTCTTTAACTTATGACTCTTATGAGAGGCCCGCAACATGTAAATGTTTCATTTGCTGTTTATATTTTAATTTATTTTATTTCCACAACGAGTCGATGAATACAGTTTTTGCGAAAAGTAATAGGAATGGATGTGAATACAATCAAATGCACAATACCCCAGGCAGCACTCAAAAGCCAACCAATCAAAGCCTTTGATCTTGCAAGCAATTTCAAGCTAACTTTCTCGTTTTATACGTTGGAAGCTATTCTAGAGGAAAATGTCCGGATCTAACATTGTATAAGACCGCTAACATTAACTTTTGGAAAAGAGTACAAACTAGCTACAGCTGGCCGCACATTCTATTGCCTAATTTAGTATTTTGACCAATAAGAAATGATACTAACGTCAGTGTACAGCATAAAAAAGTCTGACTTGTCTTGAAAATTCAATTAGACCCAATTAAAATTCCGCCGAGTCAACATCCAAAACGTATAATTTGCCTGGTTTCAGATATCCCCACATTTCACAATAATGAATTCATAATGTTTGGAAATAATAAATGCGGTCACTTTACGCAAACAACTTTATTTGTAAACAAAAATACACAGGGTCTAAGTCTGAGCCCGCGCAGCAAACGAAGGTACCGATTTTGACCCAGCGCAGGTTAAACTCGCCTGCGAACATTCGCATAATTTTCGCGGACGATCTAAGAGATGAAAATGAGCAATCACGACCGTTGTTTGCTGTAAACACCCGGCAGAGAGACATTTCCCTGCTAAAATCGTCCAGAACAGCCTCTTTTCTATACGAACAATTAAATCGTCTCACTTTCAAGCCGTAATCAATAATTCACGTTGTTTGAATTCCGCGCCGCTAGGCATTTGCTCTTTTCCTATAACTCACCCACGGTCCGATGATGAACGATCTCACCCGAACGCTCTAATAGCGTGTATTACTTTCTGTCAGCTGCTTGCTTGCACTACGGTGCGACGTCGCTTGCTTAGTAAACTTTAGTTTGAATTTTATTTGTTTATTGTGTCCTGCCTGATTGTGTGCTCGAGTGTGATCACGAGAAACGACATCATCGTCATACGTGTCCGACAACCCTCGTCAGTGATCCGATATTGGATAAATTCGATCGCCGCTTCACACGGAAAAACAAGGTAAGCCGGAATTATTTACGAATTCGACTTTCTAGGTTATAGAAGGGCACGAGGTTATGCACCCCGTTTTTGATAAGGCACGCCCTCGTCGTTCACGCGTTGTTCGCGTATATTCTCGCTCTATTTAATCGCCACGTTAAACGTACACCAAAACCGTATTTATTATTGGCGGTGTTATTCCTGCAGTGCTGTACGCTGTATCCATGTTTTCATTCTTGTTAGTAGTATTCGATTTGACGCTGCGCACTGTAGTTGGATTCCAACGTAGGAGTTCGGCGGGGTGGCGAGAATCGCCGAACACTACCCGAACGGATTAGATCTGTCAGTTACATTCGAGCTTTATAATTCTATAGGGTGTATCGTATTTGTAGATGACCGATAAGTTCCTGTTTTCAAAAGGAAAAAAAGAAGGGAATAACCCTTTTTTATTGCGTTTGTTGACACTTGACTTTAACCTATTTTTTTTTATATATGTATTTTTGTAAGATAGGCGTTCATCTTTCCACTGAAATCTTATTGCTAATATATTTGTATTACGTATAATTAATATAATGCTTTTTACGCACATTTTGTATTTATTAAATTACATTTAACTACCTTAAATATTTATTCCGTTGTTAGGTAAATAGATTTGACGTATTCGTAGTGACTGAACCCAACAAAAGTGTATTTATAACATTTTTTCCTATTATCTCCTTTCCTGCTTGATTATTATATCGGAACATATATTACTTGATATGTATTTAAATCGATTAAAATCTTGTGGAAATAATTGCCAAACTACAGTCAGTTTATGCGGATGTACACTTTCATCCGCTTTGCTTCTGTGACAAGCCTAGAAAAAAATATGTTTATTTTGCTACATGAACACTTCAGGTATGGTGGTCACACAAGAAAAGCAGAGGAACATTTTGTTGCTGGTGTCCGTAACCTGTCTATGGAAACGGAAACAAAAAAAATCTCATTTCAGTAACGTTGGTGCAACAAGAAACGTTCCATCTATGTCAGTCCAATATCGGTAGACGATATGGTGCGGCGTTGATTTAAGTGCTCTCATAAAAACACGCGATACAAAAGTTTCGGAAACAAGTCCACACTGCGTCTGAAAAGCGGAAATGTTTACGAACGTTTCTGAATTTCTTCTGATATTTACCTCTAAATATGGAAACAAGCAACTTGTAGTACGAATATTTCCTTCTGAAACCATAAACTAAAAATCTTTCAAAAACATTTAGGGAAAGATTCCAGGAACAAGCAACACTCTGTTCCTGTGTTCCTTTCGGTGTGGTTATAGCTTAAGAGAGCTTTGCTGAAAAAGCTTACGAAGAAAGTCATTTAGGCTGTGTAGCACACGTTGGCGTATATCTTCCTTAACTTCAGGAGTTAAGACCATGGGAAGATGGATGGCAAATATTATATTAATTTTGATAGAAGAATTGCTTAAAATGCCGTCATATGCAGCTACCTAACTTATTCCAACCTAATAGTGATAGGAGCATTGCTTGAATGTCCGTTCTTTAAAACATGTTACTAACTTATGCAAATATATAAAAAAATTGAGAGATTATTGCAACGGGATGTAGATTATCAATTGAGGCACCACATAAGGAATTTGTGAAAAAAAAAATGTTTAATAAATAAACCCACGACAATAGCTGATAACTAACAAACATTCGGGCTAATTCTCATGAATTTCTTTTTCAATATTGATAAGTTATTCAATGTTAAAATGCTGTTTATATTCAAATATTTAAGTACATCTTCTATTTTGTATTCTGTTTCGTCTTCTTCGTCTTCGTCATTTTCTTGTTGACAAAACGTCACTAACATGCTAATCGTATAAAATTAACTATTTTTTGGTTATAGCAATTTTTTATGTAAATTAGGTTGATATGTCTGCCTTCAACCTTGAGGTCAGATAAGTAGTTTGCGGCTAGGGCCAACGCCGTCATTTTCGGTGGTCTCCGATCCTAGCATTTTTGATTAATGCATGGATGAAGCTCATCTGATTATACTCCTGCTCTTTATTGGATTTTGACTCGTCCATCAAGATATATAGATTGTCCTCTAACGACGTCATCCTTCTTTATAAGATCTCCTTTTCGACAAGTAAATCAAGAGACGGCAGCCAAAGCATGGCCTCCATTGTCACCGTTAGTGTCGCTGTTAATACGCTTGTTATATTCAGACAAGCAGCCCTTGCAGTATCTGCTTCAACTTTTTGCTTTTTACGCCGCGCCACTAAGCAACGGTATTGTATGTTAGCATTGGTAGTGCAAATCATTACTCTGAGGGAGATATCCCAGTGTTGTTCAAACTCAATACTAATTGTTAACCGTATGGTCGATGTGTGGGGGTCACAAGAGTTTCTTATCAAAGATAATGCTGAGGTATTTGACTTGCCACACTTTAAACTTAAATGCAAAACAGCTAATACTTGTGTTTAAAATGATGTCTATCATTTTCAAGGCATAAAACTGCTCTATTTCTAAGCCTTAATTTTTGGTTTATTTTATTAAGTTACTATTTATTATTATTAAGGCAAGTAAGTTACTATTCAACTGATGTTAGGATGTGTTTCATAAAATTTAAATTATTCATTTATTTACCGAAAATTTTTGAAGAATATGTGATTCATAATCAAGTGTGTATGTTTATGTTTGTGGTACGATCATTTCTTTATTTAAAGCCTTGATCAAACGCACTGACCGAAACAATACTCTCTAATGGAACGATTCATCAAAATCCGGATAAATGTAATAAACATATTGCGCTTAAGTTCGCGTTGTGGAAACAAGTAAATTGAGTTAATACTAAGTACCTCCCAACGGAAGAATTAGGCCAATTCATCTCTTACAAGAATTTACTTTAGCTAATTCCAAATACTATTGTATTTAAAATGCCCTATACATGCACTTAAATTTGTTGGAGATAAATGGATTGTATTCAAATCTATTATTCGAAACCATTTGTTTTTGTAATTACAATATTGAAAACAATTTTTAACCTCCTCTATCCATATATTTCTCTTTTATTTCGTTTTAAACTTATCGAATTATTATTCCACAATAAAATGCACTCCTTTTAGCATTGAATTATTCCGAGTTCATTTAATTTGTGCCATTTAAAATAATTTCAACGGAAATTGCGCGATTCTAGGATGTAAACATGGCATCTATTGAGTTGTCTGCCTATGTTAAACACGTGCGCTTTCAATCATTGTAGTGATTTGTTTTATTCTCTCATCGAACGCGTTTGCAACCGAACAGAACGCTTTGGAGCACACTAAAAATTAATTATTGACGATGAAACTAATTTAAACCGTTTAAATAATTTTTATTCGCCCGTTAGAAGTATCGCAATCGAATCCCGGTTTAGTTTTGCATATTTTATTCAGATTTAAATATGAGTGCCAAATTAAATAATATATTTAGTCCTTCCCCCTATTCTTTTTTTTAAATAAAATGTCAATAGCATTAGGTTGGTATACGTTGTGGTTGGAAGTATAATCTACAGGGCAGGAAATATGCTTATCTAATCTTGTTTTATATGCATGCGTGTTGTATATTTGTATTTTTAGTCGCCGCGTTATTTGCTTTAGTGAAAGGCGTTTTATTATATTAAAAAATATGCGATAAACATTATTTTTTTCCCGAATTATTTAGCCAAAATAATATCCTTGTTTAGGGAATTTGGTCCCCTAGCAGTATCTGTTTGCAAATAAAATTAGACATGAAGCTACTATATTGCTTTAGAGAGAGAAAAAAAAAACGGTTTACAATTCTGTATTTAGCAATTCGTAGAAAGATTTGCTTTTTGAAAGCCTACTAAAAATTTTTGAAATTCAAAGGTAATTCTAGAGAAAAAAAAACCCTCTATGTCCAGTAATCTGGAAATTTGGACATGAGAGGGGATAGGAGGCTATTACAATCATAGATCAGGTTTTGATAACAGTCACTGTTTATTTGAGGCGCAGAAACATTATTGGCTATTACATTGATGAAAGGTCCAGGGTCATAAATCAAATAAATTCTTTCAAGTTTCAAAATAAAACTAAATCGAACATTTTTTTCTGTGTGATGCTTCTCTTAAAATCAAATCGATGGGAGCATTGCTTCTCCATAATCAATACTTACAATCTTCCTGTTAGTTGCATATTTTCCAATATCAATTTATTCTCCTAGAACAGGTGTTTATTTACCTTTTAAACTTCATGTTAACTCCATTCAAAAACTCTAATTTCTAATTTAAAACAATTTTTTGTGCGACTCTCCTGATTTGTTCATTGATACATGTACGATGACATATTTAATATTGAAAGAGGTTTAGCGGACTCCTTTTACCTTGAAAGGAAATCATCCGAACAGGCACCTAGGTTATTGTCACTCTTATAAAATGAGCAAGTCAAGCTTCATGCTAGCTGTTCAAACCAAAAAATGTTATAGGACATTCTAATCTTTGGGCACTAAACTGTAAGTATCTCATGTTTGTTCTCTTTTGAAACTTTTGATCTTTTGTTTTACTTGATTAGGTTTATAAGATATTTATGTTTATTTGATCATCATCTTGTTCAAAAAAATCTGCACATGGCATTTCCATATTCAACTATATATTTCATACAAAACTACTGTTATACATTGACGATTGTCTATCACTAACGTTGAGACATGAAGAACGTAGTTGTAGAACTACAGATTATATAATTCGAATTTTGTCCCAATGTTCGAATTATGTTCAAGCACTTCAATTTAACATTTTATCTCATAATTTAAATCTCCATGTTAGATAATTTCAGTTTCCTTCGCACAAAAAAAAGAAAAAAGGAAAATAATGCCTGATTTGACGTGATATTTCTGTAGCAAAGTTATCCTTTGTTTATTTTTAAATTCAAGAAATTTTCATTATTAAAAAAATAACGTGCCACCGACGTCTCTCGATGAAAGATCTCCCTTGTATTTTTACACTTGCTAATTAGTGAACGACAAAAGTGGGGATTACGCTTTTGGCACTCTCGGTAATATAACCGAATCTCTTCTGCTCCAATTCTTGTTTTTTTCCGTTCTTTTTTTCGTTCGTCTTGCGTAACTTGGAATAATTAGACCTTCCTGGAGGTTGTTAATGAGGAATTGTGGCTAAATTTTCACATTTATTTCAGTCACACCAGTAACTACGAAAGTGGTCAATACTGCTCTGTTATTAAAAATGTAACCATTATAATTTCCATGTATGTATAAGAAAGGTTGCAAAAAACAAGCTGATAATTACAGATATCGCTATTACCAGCATTAAATAAAATCACAGAGAAAATTATATTGTACAGTTTGGAAGAAAAGTACCTTCCAGTGGAAGTTGTTTTATATATGAAGAATGCTTTCGATATGCTTTCTAAAGTGAAGATTTGGTCACCGGTTGATGATGAGGACCATTCGTGTCCTCGAAATGGTCGTCCCGGACTAATTATTATATTACTATATAATAAATTAAACTTGTGTGGTGCGGATTTAAAACAGATTCCTCGTTATCAAAGATGTATACTCGTAGTAGATCGCAAATAACAATGGTGAATAATTGGGTACAAGGTGGAGAAAACTACCGGGAATATGGTATCTCTCATGGAAATGAAACATAAATAATATAGACACAGGCACTAACAATACGGGCGATAAACATTTAGAATGTACTAAGTATCAGAAGAAGAATTAAGAAAAAGAGAAACGAAACTCGGATGTCTAAACAGTACTAGTCCAGAATGGAAGATAATCCCTAATCCGAATGAAGTCTATCAAAAAGTTTCAATTTTTTTAAATAACTGTATAACAAACTATTGTATTTTAATGCAATTAAAAATATATCTTTTTGTTGTTTGATGTTTAGGCTATCAACTGGTCACTGGATCAAGCCGATCTCGAGCCTGGACTAAAGCCGATCACCCATATTAAAAACACCACAATTCACAAATATGTGCATATTCAAGATTATGGCAACATTTGTAACAAAATTTTGCAATAAAATGCGTATTATTGAAAAAGAAATATTTTCGATGTTGGAAACCTCCATTTCTTGGCCAATAATGTTAATTAGATAATAAAAATGTGAGAGTAGTAGCTTTATTCATTTATTTCATTTAAGGCTGGCTATATGTGTGGACCTTCACAGAGTTGATAACTTTTAAACTGTTTATGTGTTGTTGCCATACGTATTAGAAAATGTGGAAAATCCGGATAATGGACTTCACACTGACAAATTCCCAAGACGATGATAGAGTGGCATTTTGATTTATGAAATACTTTTTGAATAAATTTTTTTCGAAAAGAAATCTTATCAATCGCGATCCCCATTATATAACATAGTTGTTGCAGAAATATCACCTTCTTTGCGTTCATATATGCGTGAGTGGGCGTGTCTAACATGTATGTGTATAGAGCGAAATACGAATAGAACAGCTACTGAGATATGCGGCGCGCTGTCGCCTGCCATAGATGGAATATCTTCAACGTGAGCGAACAGGCAAATATGCGATAATTAACACATACACATTAATAACTGGAATAATTAGTTTTATGAAATAATTTCTCAACTATTCGGCAGTACGGTAGCCCAATTCGCGCTTCGATCTGGTTTAGCGCCTCCGCACCAGACGATCTCTCAATCTTTATTAATAGCTAATGCATGTTCTGTCTGCGTGCGACGAGATATGCCGTAGTAATTGTGCTACAAGGAGATGTGTTACGTACGTATGTATATATGTGCTATATATAACGTAACTAATGGAAATTGAATACTGTTGTATATTAATTGTTACTAATTAATACTATGGGTTTGACGACGCGTACTGAAAGAAAATTGTAGCATACAACGATGATATCAAACATACAGGAATTCATGGAAAGTCCTCTTCTTTATTATCCTTAACATTATTAATTTGGAAGGAATTTGAACCTTAACTTTGCCAGGAAAACGTTGTTTTTTCACTAGTTTCAAACTAGTTCCTTGTTTTAAGCATAATTCTTCATCTTTCTCTAAAACAAGTAAGTCGGTTGAATATTTCACGAGTTCCGACATAATACAGGTAGAATATGAAAAGGTAATTTGCTTTTTCGATAATATACTCGGAAAGTAATAAGTCTTCCTGGTCTTGAGAAACATCATTGGCCTTGATACGGTTTGCGTCATTGTTACTGTTTTTTTTTTCTGATGGAACTGGTCACGTTTCCTATAATATTGGAAGTATAAAACAAAAAATTGCAGAACAGCTAGCGAGAAAAGCTTCTGTGGTACAGGATTAGTCTATAGGCACTTAACCGTAATGCTGTTTGTACCGTCGTCAATGGGACTTTTATTTTTACTCAAGCAGCTAGTATCTTCTATAAAGGCTCAGGAGATACTTAAATACTTTCGAAGGCTCCACTAGATTGTCCCCGAAATACCTGCCCAACATTAGTTCCTTACATGTGTAGATCATATGCAAACTCGTTTCCTCTTGTACTGCGCGTCCTCTATACCAAGGTTCCCTTACTCCACCTCTGTTACACAGATGCCTTTTCAGGAGGCAGTGTCCGGCTACTAACCCGGTAATGGAAAGTAAACCTGTTCATCAAATGGAATTGATGTCAAATGCTCCTTGGCCGCATTGCTAAGGATATGAAAGATATATTAGAGTTTCGATGAAATGCTACCTTTAATTAGAATTTCCGATCAGTAACTTCATAGCAAATGACAAATTAAAGCATTTATAGTCATCAAATGATTATGGGCATGCAGTATTTATTTAGTCTTCTTGAACAGAAAGCATGATTAATTCAAAAGGTAGTCTTGGCGTGATGAAGTATATTCAAAAGGGCGAAAGCTTGTGAAAATTATTCTTTACCTCCTCACTATGTAAGGAGTTTGTTACTAAATTTACTTTCCCTGCAAGCAAAGAATGATAAATGACTTGAATTGGGTTCGCTGATATATTAGTAGAGGAAAATCGCCATGGATTTTGCTACATTAAAGCGGTATTGCAGTTTTGACAGCCGTTAGCGTTGATGCTTCTGAATTTCCTTCCTTCTGAATCAGGATGTGCTGTGTGAAATATATTCACAACAATTGTGATTGGATCTTTGTCGTGTTTAATATTCCTTCTTAGGCTGTTCAGAAGAAATATAATGAAAATATATTGTTTTGTTAGTAAAGCAGCAGATGTAGAGATTATTCTTGTCTTGACTGTAGATTTGTCGGGATATGGAGTGCTAATAATGGGTACCATATAGATTGATGTAAATTAATTAAACATTTGATTTAAGCCGATTTCTGGGATCTTTGCTTATCACTAATGTGTCTCGAAATCTTTGTAAAGTGCAGGTACCATCTGCTTAGTCGAAGATGTTTTTTCAAACATTTTTCTATTGATTATACTCCTCTGCATTTTCAATTTTTTGCCATATTTAGCGGTTAAATGCAGGTGCTTGATATGTTTTACTGTGGACAACATATTTGCGTTTTGATTAAAACAAACATAAAAGCTAATGTACACAATTTATATTGCCACGTAGTAGTTTTCAATTTCGCATATAAATACAATATCACAACCTGCTCAAGATCATCTAAAAACAGTTAGATTTTAGTATTACAACATTATCTCGCAGTCTAGATAGCTTCACATTCGAAACATCTGCTATTCTTTCTTAGCACACCGCTATCATCTTTCAATCTAGATTGGATCGTCAGCGTTGTTATTATTATCGCGGAAAAGAACGGACTCTTAGGAAAATACGAGCGTAGCGAATTGTTAATGTTTTCATTTCGGTTAAAAATAGGCTAGGGATAGCCATAAACATTAGTATATAGTACTCGCGATGCTTACGAAATTGCCGTTGCGTGTTCGAGAGATTTAATTTAGACCGTGTATACGAGAAGCAGTTATATTTATAAACGTCAAGTGGGCTAGTCTAACCGGCTGTTCCGTATACTAGCCACGCCATCCTATATCGCAAGTTGGAAGTGAAACGGATGACTACCAGGTATTTCGCATGGAATCAATTAGTTAAATACCTGCAAAAATCTGCAAGAAATACCTGTATCCCTTGGGTGTTTTTATCTTCTTTTCTGAAACAAAGTTCAAACTGGAAGTATTCCCAATACCATATTCACAAACGTTTTCCCGATATACACGTATTTCAGTAAAAATATACCTAAAGTTTACTGGTTTTAATTAAGTTTTGTTCCGTGAACCTAAACTAACGTTAGCGTGCTACGTACCAGCTACACTCCGCGCGTTTTCACGGACTCCTAGGCATAGCGCCTTAAAGGATTCGTTCGGAAAGGATATTAAACTCGTAGTTTGTCTGTAATTTACGAGAGGTTTTAATATCCTCGCGGTTTATTCTCCTCTTCCTTCTGCTGTGAAGGATCAGAGTATGAGAACAAATCAGTTTCTGGTAAGTGTCTTAAAATGGAAGTTAATTTTGATCCAAGTAAAGTTGAAGAATTACGTGGTGTATTTTCTTCGATAGTTTAAATGTTTATCCAATATTGTATTCTCCATTCAGCAGAACTACTTCTGCTGTCCTCTGTTTTTCAACAATAATTATTTACTTCGTTGCTTAAAACTTGGTTGTGGTTGTTTTTGCAATAACCTTATTTATTCTTAGATTCGGATAATGTTCAAGCTCTTAAAAATGGTTTTACTTGTTGAAACAACATTATCAACTGACACATTTTAGTTTCGTTTTTCTTTATTTCTGGTGTATTGTTGTCCACAGTTGGTTTGAATGAAAAGCTTCCAAGTTTTTCGCCAGCCTTTGAGCAAATAAAGTTCTCCAGCCTTCTTTAAGCGTCTTTCTTATAGTATTTAAGCAGATGTGCTTCTCCTTACACGACCCTTATTCCTTCCAGTTTTTCTAATTTTCCAAACCTGACAACAAAGACTATGTGTAAATTATAATTTTGTTCTATTTTCACCTTCGCAAATGTCTCACCGTTCAGGATCTTATCACATAAGAATTAGGAGATTAGTGATTCTTAGTCCTTTATCATCAATCGATATAGTACTGACTGTTGATAGTTTAATCTATTGCAACAGCTGTATCGGTCCCATTCAGCCACACGTCGGAATATTACTTGTAGGAGATTATCTGCGTAGTAATTTATAACATACGAATAAGCAATACCTCAACAATATTCGTGTTTTGCGGCTCTCGTTAATCTTATCCGCGGGCAATAATTATCTAAAAATAAACAGAGTGGATCGGACGTTAATCTGATCTAATAAAATGATTTATATGCACGTTACAATTATGTCAATTGAGATAAATGGTTCGGTTACAGAAAAAAATGAGATCTAACTGGTCGTGGCGGACCGGCCGGCCTGCCACATAAACTATCCGTGCCTATGCGCCCGTATTAAAATGTTATCGAAGATAAATACTTATTTTACTGACCGCTAAAACCGCTAATAAATACATTAATGGAGAACGATATTGTAATAGCGTTCAATTAAATTTTATGCTGTGTCGTGCGTTGTGTAATGGTGTTGTACGCATGTAATAGTGAGGTACAAATAAAACGGTTGTTTGGTAAAAATATTTTGATATAAATTCAAACCTAAGCGCGTATTTTGTATGCATTACCACAACAAAGCTCTTGGTTGTTTCTGGATTTTTCCTTTTATTTGTGACGTGAATACGTTACAAGATTTACATGTTCTTGTTTAAATAATTATAATCTTCAATACGGAAGAATGTTGTGTTCATGTCCAGCAATGTCTCAACTCTTATAAGTCACCCAAATAATGGAATTTATCGAGCCCAATAGAGTAGGCTTCTGTTTCGACAATGAAGAACTCACCTAAGGGCAAATCTGGCGATTATTATGGATAGGACACCAATTCGTACCCTAACTAAGTTAGTACATAGATAAAGATTTCCGGAGTAAAAGGGGATGGTGTTACATTTCTCCGTAATGTGAACATTAGTTAAATTGTCACCTATTGTATGTTAAAGTAACACCGTTGTGATGAAAAGTAACTAACTAGGAAGTAGTTTTTTTTAATACCCTAAACGGTGAAAACTTTAAGTTTATTTTGGAGAAGTTCAAATGCTGAGTATTTTATACTTTGCGTAGTTAATAATCTATTATTTCTTTGTTAGAAATTCACCTAAACAAAGTTTAAATAACACCATTCTGTTGTTACTTTTTCACCAAAGCGGAACATATGCAACACTGAAAGTTATTGCTCCTCTTCAACTCCGCTTATTACGCGACACCCTATTTTTATTTGTGTAGTACATAATTACATTTGACATCCTTTCAAAAAATAACTGCTGTAATTAGGAGTTGTGAAAAAATAGAATCATCACTAGTAAGATTCATGCCATCAACATATAAAATTGTAGAAACCAAAGAATTAGCATTCTTTTAAGTAGAATATTTAGGCATTTTCATATGTTCATACGTATCTAAGCGAGAAGAAAACACAGGGATACATTACATGGCACATACCACCTAATGTTCTCACAAAAATATTCTTTTCTCTATTAGATAAATGCTATTATACAGTTTTGGCTGACAACTGGTATATTATAATGTTAATGTTGAGTTTTTATAGAGGTGAGATATGTTTTTTCTAGGATAACGCCGATTTATTGCAAATTTGGGATTAGTTAGATGACAATAATCGATTTTTTTATTTATACTTAAACTAATGCTTAATGAGAGCATACTTTTAACCACGTCTATTGTTCTACAACAACTAGCCTAAAGTCTTCGACCAATAATAACTTACATATGGATTTTTATGTAAACATATACAATGGTTTTAAAACAAAGTTATATGATTTCAAATTACCATATGGTAAGTATTATGATAGTTTTCCGCTTTGCGTCTCCGCGTAGACACATTGCTGTATATCTAGAAACTTCAAATGTACATGTCCCCTATTGATATTGCCGTTTTTAATTTGGGGAAAGACAAAAGAAATGATTAATAAAGTCAACTAATTACCTAGACGACTAATTCGAATATTTATACATAAACAGTCTTGAAGCCTGGGTAAAAACGTACATATAAGAAATATACGATTTGTAAGTTAATGGGAATTTATGTATATAATATAAGCTCGTTCAAGCGTGCCATTTAGCAATTAATAAAAGAAGTGATTGTTGGTAAATGCGCAATAATTGATAGCAGGTGTTTTAAATAAGATATCTGACGTAAAAATAGCAAATAGGTATTTTCTAAAGTAATTATTATTGAAAACATTTGTTTAAATAACTAAACGTTTATTAAATATTGGGCAACAATCTTGGAACATAAGGATTACTCATAAAGACCATTATATTATTGAAGCAATATTTAGATTGAATGCGGATAAAATGTTTCGTCCAGATATTCCGTAGATTAAATTAATTAACCGCGAATTAAATAGAAGGTCACGAACCAAATCCGATATAATGATGACATACACGGAAACAGAGGCATGGACACATATGTGATCGTACTTTCCATATATAGCGCTTCTAGGAGGTGTCCAGTTGATGTGTCCCGCCTTCCACAGCCCACCCAATTAGAAGATTGCGACGAACTAGTCGCTAATTTAACTTGTTATCGTTTTGATTTATGGTGTTGATTATCTATTTGATATTATATGCCACCCAATTTTCCAACTTAAATAACATTTGCTTTATTTATTTTATTTCGCTCGGTATTCAAAGCAATCGAAGTGAGTGACAGAGCTCCAATAAACTGTAGGGAATAAGCTACATGGCAACGCGACATCGTTAGTCTTGTAGGAAAGCGAAAAAAAAAAAAATCAATAACATATTTTCAAATATACCTTTTTTCGTGAACAATGAGCTTATCGATCTCTCACTGACAGAATGGAAATGTCAGAGAAACGAAAAATAATATATCCAAGCTAGAGACACACACATTGGCATTTTTTTTCTTCTGGAGGTAGAGTTGGCGTAGCCATAGCTTCTCTTTAACTGTAAGTACGTGGAGGTAATAAGGGAGACGCGGCACTCAATGACGATTGATGGTTTTTGTATGTTTCGAAAAGAAAATAGTTCTCGAATTCGGTAGGTTTGGTAACGTGGAATACCTAGGTTCTTGTTATTTGAGAAAAAAAATGTTTGCTCTGATTTGAGACACAGGCTTTGAAATTCCAGAAAAAAATGTCATACGTCTTCAGTCCTATATAATTGACAAAATTTTCTTTTGATTTTTTAGGATGAGTTAGTATGAGGTCTTTTTCTTTGTTGGGCTTCTCCAAGGCATATGTAAAATGTTGATTATAAATTCAGCTTGAGATGCATGTTTAAAAATGTACACCAAATTTCAAACTGTGAAAAATACCTTACTAGATTGAATTGTCACGTTTACTGAACCAGTGTATCCTAGACATCTGGGGTTAGGTAATTTCTTTTTCTTTAAATAAATTTATAGTAATTATTTGAAACCTGAGTAGAACCTTAAAACATACGTGTTTACCTAAACAACGTTACGTTAAAGAAATGCAGACAAGTATATTCGTCCAACAGCGAAAGCTAATTACAGGACAACTTAATAAAAAAATGAAAAAAAAAATTACATGTGTAGTATCTTAATTGATACAAAGAATAAACAAAGGAACAAAATAGTAATACAAGAATACAAACGAAACCTTGGTACTAACAAACATAAATAACTTACAGTTCCAAGTAATTGCAATAGAAGACAGTAAAATTCTTTGACATGACGTAATGAATCCGTGAATGTCCCTAGACACTCTTTCGGCAAATGAGAAATTGTCAGATGAAAGTTTTAAGACGTAGAAATGAAAATAACTACTAACCTTAAATGTTGTAACTTTCCACTACATAAATACCAGGTTTATGTCCTTCTTCGAACACAACTTCTTCAATATTATACCATTGAACACACTTTTCAATTTTTAAATTTAAGTATTTCAACAACACTACAAAAGGAATTCTAAGTACTTGGTGTGCCTGGACGACTGTTAGACATAAAGTCACAAATGAAATTGGCGTTGTTTTTAACCATTGTAACCTATGATAATTTTTACCCATTTAAAATATATTGTTACTGAAGTAGATGCCGAATCGGATGATTTTTTGCTGTAGCATGGTGCAGGGACGCAACTGATGCTGGGATGCTATGTTCTTTGGTGACACTCTTGACCACATGCAGCACTACAGCGTTAAATTACACTCAGAATTTTGAGGAAACGGACCGACGGACTTTTAATTGACAGAGATAACATTTATACGACTAACGTATGCATTGGAACTTGCTGTAGAAATTTCTGGCACTAATTTGATGAAAGTGGAATGATACATAAAAGTACTTAATGTAAGTCTTCCCCACGATTGTCGTTGGCTGGACTTATATTAATTTTATTATTTCTACGCCCCTTAAATATTCGGAATCTATTTATAGGGATCGGGCTTTCTAGCAATAGATGGGACCCTTATACCCGATAGGTGGACAATGTGAAATGGGAAGAGATGTGAACATGCCGCTGGTGACAGCTAATCTCGTTGATGTTATTTTGTAACATTACAATATATATGCTTTGGTGACCTTTGAAGTCATTATTTTACTGGCCAGTCCCTCTGTTTTTAAAAAATACTATCAAGAAGTCGTTCTTTATAGTATACACGTTGTTTAGTAACGTTGGAAGTATCTTATTTTCCCTCTAAAATCATTTAAAAGTTTAACTTTGTTAAGTATACATCTTTTTCACAGTATGCTGTAGTTCAAGGATTGTTCCTAAACTTCTTCTGTAACCAGTCGTTTCCTATACCATTTTCTGAATTTCCTACCCAGTTATATGCAAATAGGGAAGAATATATACTACGATGGAGATAAGTACCTTTCGTTCTTCCTTTTTATCCTCTCCTAGATATTCTCGTTCCCATCATTAAACGAGAACCCAGCGAGCCACTTACCTAACAAAGGTTTTTCGTCGCAAACGAATAAGCTGGTTAGCATTCGACTCGTTGCTACGGCGAAACATAGTAGGTACTACGACTCGGCGAATGCGACCGATATTTGAATAATTGCTAGTGTGCTGGTTGCGGCCGTTGTCCGGATATCCGTTTAAGACGACTTTAATAGATTGCGTTACCCTTTGTGGTCCAGTTTATTGTTGTATAATCTGCGGCTACGCCACGGGTGGCAATCATATTACGGTTAGATTTGCTGCCGTCGAGCGCGTCATGTCTATCATTTAATGTAAACTGACTGAACGATTACTTACGATTTCGCTTCAGGGCACTATTAACCTTTAACCGAAATTGTGTACAAGTTCATTGTCTGATTTTAGCAGTTTTAGTTTCGTATTCTTAGCTTCTATTTTACTTAGTCGGTTCTCTTCTAGATGTTCTTTCTGTGTGGTGGATGTCGCGTATATTTTGACAAATTGCTACTTTTTGCCAGTGGCATGATGCTAACTGCGTGAAGAAACGGAACAATGCTGTAATTTGGCTGCAAACTAAATATCTGTCCATTTTGCCACCTGATCTATATTTAGCTGTGTTTTGTAACATTTTAATTAAATACGAAATTATACCAAATCGCAAACTTGCTAATAATGTCTCCCAATTATTAATTGGAATACTATTGCTTCTTCAGAATAGAATTTGTTTTGCAATTTCTTTTATCTTAGATATTGATCTGCAATCTACTCTATATCGTGTTAGCTTGATCTTTCTCAATTATTTGAGTATGGCCTTTTTTCTATAGTATAAAAAATTAGGGTTACGAAATTATTTAATTTTTATTGTTAACTCGAGCACGTTAGTCATAGTAGAGTAAATAACATTATTTGGAGATTTATTTATTATTTTGACAATGTGTAATGAATGCATTTGGTGTAGATCTAATGCAAATAATAATTTGCTAATCATCGCAACAATAAACATTGGATCGTTGTTTCGTTATTGGAAGAGAGTGTTAAATCCAATTCAGTAGTTTCTGACACTGATTTACGAACACATACTGAAAATGTTTGAATCCACTCAATTTTCAAAATAAGTAAATATGTTTTGGATTTAGTTGGAAGCGTAGTTATAATATTTATCTTATTGAACTATCTCCTCCAATGAAATTCCTAAGATTCAAAATTTTGTTTCGGATTTTTCCATATCTGCCAACAGTTTGCTTATAAAGCGCTTTGCAAAAACCAATTAAATGCAAGTTGCTTTAGTCGTAACTATCCATCGATGGTTATTTATATCTCCAACAAAGTGTACGTCTATCAAATGAACGTCAATAAAGTAAATCGCCGTTTTATTTGTATGCTCTCAACGTTTTGCAGTTTTCTCAACTACAGCAAACGTACTTGCCAAACTCATTTTCGAACGCACAAACAAACTGCCGAACATTACGAGAACGTATATAGAGCATGAAATGATCGTAAAATCCCAACAACTAATCTCGACGAGAACAGAAATACCACGATTTTCGACTTCCGAGGCGAATGAGGACGAACTCATCGGATGCGGCGGTAGAAGCGAAATCAGAAAATCAAACTCAACCAAGTGGGGAGCGGGCAAGCAAGCGAAGCAAGATGAGCAAGCGAACAACATCGGTTTCATAACGAATTTATATCGATATCGTGGGCCCGGCGCCAAAACTTCATTCTCTCCGCGTTACATCCTATTCACAGTAAAACTATTATCGCTAATACATGAAACAGAATGTTCCGCGCCCGACCCGGATCAATTGGAGGATCCGAAAAGCGTTTGGTATCTTCCGGCGACGGCAACGACCCTGAAACTGCCGGCCTGCCGCCTTTGCTAACTTGCCAACAAACTTGGCAGCGGTCTTCGAATTTATTCATAAGGCTGTGATGATTCATTCATTAATGCCGAATTGCGAGCTCATTAAAATTCGACGACGGATTGAAGAGGAAACGCGTGTATATTACGCTTAGGTTTTAATCAATTCCCGGTTGTGCATGAAATAAACGGAACGGAGCGTGGAACGCGATACTAGGTATTGTTGTCAGATTTTAGAGCGAGATTGAGGTTTAAGTTTGAGAGAGCCGTCAAACCGTATTAGGTAATTATCTTCTTTTCCTTCTAATAGTTTAATACTTGCTATCGATGTATTAGCACACATAGTGACACGCCTTTGTGTGTTTAATAATAGATACTAAGGTAGTCTGAAAAGTTTTCAGCCTAACACAAAAACAAGTATTTCTTTTTGTAAATTTTTTTATTTATCAACATAGTTTCCATCTCCTTATTTTATCCAAATCTGGTAGCCGGATGGGCGGTCTATCAATTTGGCGACACAAAACTTTTCTTTAAATGCGGTCGTTTTTCTGCAATTTCTGTCTACAGCTTGTCACTTGTTTTTCGTTTCTCAAGATAGGTGCATTATTTCAACTGAGTCTTGGCTTCAAGAATATACTGGTGTGTCCATGTTTCATCTAGTTATTTATCAACGCCAAAACTGACTTATTTTGCTTAAATTGTTTCTAAGCTTAATTTGACGGTTGTCTAGCACCTTTTGGTGAACCTTTTCGATGTTATCGGTAGTGGTTGCAGTTTTTGGGCGTCTCAAACGTTTATTAGTAACCAAGCTGGTAATAGCACGGTAAAAAACACATAAGTATCGGCAACCTTCGCACCACATCGCACCATTCGGTCACCGGTTGTTGATGAGGACCATTCGTGTCCTCGAAACGGCCCTCCCGGACTAATTATTATATTACTATATAATAAATTAAACTTGCGTGGTGCGGAGGTTGCCGATACTTATGTGTTGTTTACCATACTACGCCACAGTCCTTGCTATCATTGTTGGTAATAGCACGTCCAAATTCAGGCGTGACACAGGTAGCGTGGATTTTTATCAACAAATAGTATAGATATTCGATTCTCTCCATTTCTAGAAACACTAACAACGACTGATACAAACAACTTAAACAACAACTCAGCGTCCAACATGGAGATTATACAAACCAGACGAGCAATTACGATTCAAAAGCAATTGCCAAAAACTTCAAAGCGAATTAATCCGATCTGCGAGCGGTTTGACTTTGCGCGAATGTATTCGTTTCGAACGTTGATCAACGTAAATAACCATTATTCCATCCAGAATTCTAATAGAATTATCCAAAACCTCGAGTCGTCTCTCGATATAATGAAATAGTTTGCCGATATCGATTCGATTTCGCCCAAGATCTGTGCGCAATTTAATAATACCGACTACTACTACTATGCCGTCTCTATTTATAAAGTTTCCACACAAACTTCTACGTCGCTTCGGCATATTGTGCTCCCCATTCAGATATCCAAGGTATTTTTGCTTATGTACGCTTCCCTATCAGAAGGAACCCGCCGCGTATTTGCTATAAAGATAAAGTGGGTAGCAGGAAATGAGCAGTCGTAGGAAGTTTCGCGTATACGTTTCAATAGCACACACACTCACACACACAAACATACATGCACACGTACAGAAGCACTTATACAAGAACTGCTGTTGCACAAAGTCGTCGGTTTGTAGGACGACTATACGAAGACGATAATTTATCTTTTGCTCCCAAAAATAACTCGAAAATGGATGATCGCAATCTAAATAGTCCTCGTACGCGATTATTAAACGTTTTAAACTGCGACATGCATCGTTCTTTTTCGAGAAAGGTCACCGCCGCCAGTGTGCCCGGCTCGCGAAACTGTGTGGTGACAAGAGAAACCATTTATTTTTATGGTCACGCTGTGCATGGTATAACAAAGGAGCGGGAAAGAAGAAAACGCGATAGATTAGCGTTTGTGTCCAATTTTAATGCTTGTTCTGGCCGGCGAGTATGGGAAGATTAAAGGTGAATGATTAAAAATGAAGAAACGCAACAAATAAATACAAACCCGTCATGCAAGAAGCCTCAATGAACATATGCAGATTATAGAAACAATCACAGAAATAATTATCTTGTGATACCCTGTATTGATTTAAATGTCAAATTAACCCTCTAATGCATGAATTATCGAAATTTGTAATTATGTTTCTAAAAAATTTGAACAAACGGATAATGATCTTTGAAATAACTTATATTGGGTTTGGAATAATTTTGGTCGGCAAAATTGAAGTTTTTCAACATTTTATTTTTGGTTGCCAAATGGTAACATTATGAACCCATACAACAAAACAAAGGATTAAAAAAATACTAAAGTTCAGAAAATGTAGTAATTTCATTGATGAATTTGTAAGAAACAATTGTTTTTGGAATTGCAACAATAGTGAACTTGGCATTTTTGACATTTCACGCGAGAAAGCCCCTTGCAGCCTTGCAGCTTGCATCTTTCGCGTTCAATTGTCCATTCTGGCCAATGGCTAATATGGTCACTCTGAACAAAACTGATTGGTCTCGGTTCCAGACATCTTCGCGACTTTTTGGGTGGTTCTGGTGTTCCATTGTTTGATCCGCTTGGCCTTCCTCTTTTATTAGATGATCGAATTCCTGTAGAGCAAAGCTGTTCTGCCAAAAGAGTTTTGAATCCGAGAAGCGGCATTATTTTTTTCCGTGGATCCTTGTTGCCTTTTTATTCGTCTATGCAATAGCCAAGAATTAACCACCACAACATCTATCATATGATAAAATATTCGGTGATACCATTTCCGACTTTTTAGCTTTATCGGGTAAAGTCCTATCAGCGAATCCTGCAAATCAACACCCCCCATATGGCGGTTGTATTCTGTGATTATATTTGGACAATCTACTTCTTTTCGGCAGTTTTCAGATCTGAAAAATCTTTTTACTTTGGTGACAGGTTGGCTTCCACAATACTCAGAAATTAGAGTGACAATTTTATTGTCGTACCATTGCACAGCATGTATATCGATCCCATCAAACTTTGTTGTGCTTTCATTTATGCTACCTCTTCCTTTTTGCTTCATTTGTTTTTCTGTCTGTCCTTGATAATCAGGCAATCGATTTTGGCGGACTGTGGCCACAGAATGAATTTTCCGTTTCGCTAAGTACGATATTAGCGGTAACGAAGAAAAATAATTATCGTAGAAAATTTTGTGGTGTTTGTCATGTGGAATAGGTCTGCTCAATCGAAGTACAACGTTACTTGCGGCCCCCAAATCAGGCTCATTATCATCAATTGTACAGCCTCGCTTTCCCGCAAACAATTCAAAATTGTAGGAGAAACCGGATACCCCACTAAGAACCCACATCTTGTAACCCCATTTATGGGGTTTCTTAGGGTTGTACGTTTTTATACTGATCCTTCCTTTAAACGGGATGATCTGTTCATCGCAAGACAGATGCTCTTCAAGAGGAATAGTCAAACAGGCTTTTTTGATTGTTTCCAGAACTGGCATAATTTTATCTAAACTGCTTGCACTCTGACTATTGTCTGAAAAATGCAATAAACTTTTGATTACCTCGAATCTATTTACTGGCATAACATTGGAAACTTGCGAAATTCTGGTTTGAGGAGACCAGTAGCTTCTGGTATTAGGTAGTTTGATAATCGACATCCAAATTATCATACCCACAAACCGTTGTATTTCTTCAACACTAGTGCACAAAGGTCTGTTAGGTCGTGTTTGGACGCTATATAAACAAGATTGGCGAACAACTTCGGTGAAAAAGTCTTCTGATAAAAAGTGTCCAAAAAGTTTCAGAGGAGTATCTAATTTCAAAATTCCATCAGGAAGTAGCTCACTGCCACAAAACAGTATACCCGCTTCATCTTTACTCGTCACTGAATTTTTCCAGTTCAATTTTGGTTTTTTAGTTACTTTCCCTCCGGATTTTTGGTCTGCTGGATTCGGGGCTTGATTGTGGAGTTGTATTAGAGGAATGTCATCTTCATCTGAGAACTCGTCATCACTCTCTTCAATGTTGTTTGAAGAAACTCCTGCTTGCACCAATAACTCTTCATTAGGGGTGTCATCGTCATCTGACAACTCAGTGTCGTCACTTTCAGAGGGGATATCACGAATTGCACAGTTTTGCGTAACATTTTTTCGCCCGTAAAATATTTTAGGATCCATTATCTGGAAGAATTTCATGTATCAATATAATTTTTTATTTTACGAAAATGTTTGGTCAGTGCATAACGTTTCCGAAAGGCAACATTCGTTGAGCACGTAATTGTTTCGATTTCCTCATGCAAAAGTCATATGTGAGAAATACAACATGACATAGTGATGATTTATGTGACCATTTTTGATTTTTACTATAGCAGTTCTTACCTTTATTTCACTATAAAAACTTCAAACTTCTAGTTCAACACACCAAGATTACAACTATAACCTTGCTTTTGTGCTGTCAACAAACAAAAATCACATTTACAACACCTAGCACCATCTATCAATTTACGCGCATAGCTATGCATTCAGTTATGTTACCAGGAGGTAACACCACGCATACAAGGAACAGTTTATAGTAATGCGAAATAGATAGGAAATTTTAAAGTTTGAGTTACCAATTGGCAACAATATGCAATAGAGGGTTAACAATAAAATTAATTTCTTATAGATTGTACATAGTTTTAGTTTTTTTTCTCTCTCTCTCTCTCTATATATGTATATATATATATATATATATATATATATATATATATATATATATTTAGCCCATCAGTGGTGGAACATTTCCGGTTACACCGGAAATAGTTGTCAACTTTTTATTTTACATAGAACATCTTATAGGTTCTTACATTTCTGAATTTAATTTGGAAAACTGACGCTTTGCAGAACTGTTGACCGTATAGGGCAGTATTAGAATCTGAATAAATTTTTCGAATTATCAATTTTTAATACAACTACGTAACCTTTTCTGTTGTATTAAATTACTCTTATAAAAATACAACAAAAATGTCACATCCATTATGCATCTAAAATTGATACTTATGCAGTTTTTTTAGAATATCATCTTTTGTACACCTAAATTAGTCATAACCATTAGGAAACAATCTAAAATTGATGAAATGTCACTATAAACAGTGTCGGCAGATCAGGGTATGAGCTGAGCGTTTATGTTGCTCTAAATTGCTGATGCGATAAATGGTTGTGAATGTTCCATCAAAGTAATTATCTAACAGAATTTTTAATACATATTTGTTATTTTCTTGTTTAAAAGTAGCAAATTAAGGATTTGGTTTTTATTGAACTCCCAAGATGTGATTTTCCCACGTTTACCTCTGACAAAAATTTCAAACCCGAGAAACCCGCCTTTGATGATCGCTTAGCGGCACTTGAAAGATTTTAACATTTAGGAATGTTGACTGGCGTTCGCGTACTGCGTTATTCTTGTTTTACCATCGTCGGCTCTAACGTTAAGAGCCGTCGATTTAATTACGTTAACTGGGATCCGCTTCGAGCAGATGTCAATCTTCTCTTTTTCATAATCGCGCATTACGACCTTTATGTGCATAGATTGCCTTTGAAGAGCATGCAGAATGCTTATATACGGTGCCTGCATACGAATACCGTTAAGATAGCTACATGCGTAGTTGCCTATTGTCATTTAGTCGTCTACAAAATCGTTTGTCGTTCGATTACCTGTCAGACGGTTTGACGTTTCCGTCTAACGAATCATTACGTGGGACTCCGATTAGTGCTGTGTTCGACTTCGTCTTCTTGTCGGTGTATATATATCTTGTTTTGGTCTACTCTACGAGTGTACAGACGAAACACATGCCAACGGATAATTATCGGTACTTTATTACCTAATGCGGCGTGGTAGTTTTAAACCGGCGAATTCGAGTACGTATCTTTCTCCTGTATCCATGTAACATGTTTATTTTCCTCCTTAGATAGCCGAGTAATCGGAACAAATTGCATTCCGAAACGGAGAAAATTATTAGTCGAGTATTTACTATTCGACGTTGCGCGTGCTTAACTCGCGTTCTTTTCTTTTTCAATGTTACCTTTACTTGTGCAAAGTCCTACTTAAAGCGTTATCTGTTTTGTTCCAGGTAATACGTTGTGAAGAGGTTTCATTTGATAATCGCTTGTTTCGAATTTGTAAGTATCGTGCTTTGTTATCCTGTTATGTTTGTACAATGTGCGTTTTTATCCTCTGATAAATTACACTTACGAAAACCAAGAGATTAGATTTAATTTTCTAATGTTAAGGCAAGGCGTGCATGCCTCAGTGATGCTGATAATTTAGCTTATACAGGTTATGGCGAAAAAACGACATGCCCCGACATGTTCATTATGAAATTCTCAGTCAATTTTCTTAATATGTAAATGTTGTATAATGATTACTTTTATTTACGAAGTTGCGGAAGTTTGAAACGTAGTAAATACAGAAGGATATTTTGTAGCATCTCTTGGTTAAAATGAGAAAAACGCCTTCAACATCGGGGAATTTTGCATCGTATTCAATAATTCCCGACTATCAACCAAACTGTTCACCACTTAAGTACCAGACAAAATGTCATCTACCAAACGTCTCTCTGATAAAGGATACATACTGAAATGTAAGAGCAGAATAATTCTCCTTCGAAATTATTTATCTTTTTTTAATATTTTGCGATATTAGGAATTAAACAATAACAATGCTTTCCGTTCGATGCATCTACGCCATTGATATTGAACATTTAGGTTGAGCGTCTGTAGTCAGTCAAGCACAGTAGCAGTATCGCCTGTGCATCGGTCCTAACGCGTATACATGTCATGGTTGGACTCCCCTGCCTCAAGCGTTGACGATAGAGGCGGTCGTAGATCCGCAGTCTCGTTTAACATGTAGAGACCATGTATATCCTCAAAATTGATTAATGACAAGATAGTGATAGTTACTCAAAGATTTTTACTTTTATGAAAGCACTTTTATTTGAATGCTTCAGTAAATTGTTGGTTTATTCGTTTTAAATTGATACGCGCATCACTCTGAAGAACTCTTGGAGTGTGTAGCAGGCCGAAGTCAACATAACGTCGATCTTACCACTACTTGTCAGTAGCGAATAATAATAAATAATATTATATATGAATAAATAATAATAACAGTAATAATAAGAATAAATAATACATAACTATAATAAATAATAATAAATAACTAATCAGCTATTTTTTAATATTATACAACTTCTTTCAGTCATTTTTTCACCATTTCAATACGTTCGAATACTGAAGTGATCGATATTACTAAAAAATCAATCGCAGGTAGAACCCTGTCATTCTAAGGCGACGAGCTGGTAATCAAAGGCGAAAACTGAAATTACGAGTTGCCTTTAGGTAGGAGAAAGTTAAATTTTTTTTTACCACCACTCTTGTAGGACTGGATGTTGATTTCACGCTTGAATATAAATAAACGTTTTTATTACTTGATGTTCTCTTAAAAGGCCATGAAGAAGTATTGAAGAAGATATAGTTTGAATCATTTAATACATCTTAGATTTACAGTTTGCATAAGGAAAACTGCTTCATTTGATAACATTTTAACGTAATTAAATTTCAATCACTTTAATGTAATTAACTTTCGAGTACACTTCTATAACAAAGTTTTAAGTCAACTTGATGATTGTGTACTTAGGTAGATCTGTCTGAGCTGCAACTGTCGGTGTAGTTGCCGCCGTTCCTTTTACTATGATGTAAATATCATTTAACTCTGTAAAAGTCTTTTCAAACGGATACATATGTATGTCAAGATACTTTTATAGTTTAGAAATTGGGTAATCCTAATCTTCTTTTCAAGAAGTAATATAATCTGAATTAAAGTTGTTCATCAGTGTACAAAAATTGTATAACGTTTTGGGCTGAATATTGCATATATGATCAAAGACTTTCTAAATTGCCATGCTACCCTCTTACCGCCATATTTGTTCCAATTTTGTATACATATAGCAATGCATTTCATTTTTTGTAATCTGAAATTTAAATCCTACTGCGACACGTCCATAAATCATCGTCTTTACGGGCGAGTTAGTCATTTTCGAATTAGATATATACATAGGTGCACCTATGTCGTATCCATTACTAATTCGCTCTGTTAAACAGCTGGCCAGCGCTCTTTTGAGAATAGTGGAAAAAACAAATTCATGGAGCGTAATTATCGTACATTACGTAACTATTCGTTACGAAATACGCATTACTATTTCACTAGTAGTGGAGCTTATATAAATGCAACTATTCATGTTCCACGTATGTACGAATATAGCAACGCTTTTACGGGAATGAAGTAATCAATAATTAAATTTTTGCGAGTCCGTAAAAACTGGTTTTCGAAATGTCATTATTTCATTCATGCAGGTATCGAAATATACGTTTCGTTGGTTTATATGTGCTGAAAATAGATATAATATATACAATGCTGTCCCTAATTTAATTTCCACCGTTTAAAAATCTAATTGGTTATTTGTAACTTTTAAAACATATCACATTAAATGTAGACAAATACACGCAAAATTAAACGTTGTTGGACACTTTCGATGAAAAACGAAAGCAGCAGAAGAAGGCACTTTCATATATTGGTGGTGCTTTGCAACCCGAAACGGATTTTGATTGATAGAGTTTGTGCATTGGCAGTGGATACGCTGGTCTTTGTTATATACGCTTTACGTGTCTATTTCCTTTTTTGCCCCGGTCCAAATTTAAGTTTGTTTTCTTAACCTCGTCACTCATTTATATCTGTCAAATAATTCTTCTGGAATCAGTACATAGAAGTTATTTAAGGTTTATAACATTTTGTTTGAAATATTTAACGTTGAATCCATATATCTCTGAAAGCAAGCAAAGGCAACATTCTTTTTTAAGTTTCAATATTGGTGCTGGTGTTCCTGAATTGTTAGCAAAAATCAACTTCTTTGCTGCTCATCCTGCGTCTAGAGAGATAAATCTATTTTGCTCTCATACGCCTGTAACTAGCATTGCCATCAAGTATCAAATATAGGTATGCAATTTGAAGTAAGTTGAAAGTAGCCGTTCATTTCTACTACATGGTTCTCAGGTATAACAACCCACATGTTTTTTCTCGTAGAAATCGCATTTTGTTTTAGTAATAATGGTTATTGACAAAACTTCTACATTAGTACACAGCTTATTTCATAGTTTACTTAGCTTTCATTACAGGTTTCAGGAAATCACTTATATATTTTTAGTAAAATAATTGATATGGGCGCCAGTCTTTACAATTTCTCTCGATAAACCATTAAAACAATAAGAAAACTATCGAAACTGAAACTACAGTGAACATTATATTGAAGATGATGATGTAATGCGTACAATAACAAAACACAAAACTTGATCACCAAAAATTGATTGTTGCGATTGCCTGAAACCTAAACACAATATCATGCTTCTCTCTTAGATCTCTCTTTAGCAATACTAAGCTCTAATTTATGTCAAAACCATATGAATCTATGCTTAAGCATTTTTTTCCAGCACCTTGTAACTAAATCCACGGACGTCAATGTATATCGCGCATTTTCACATAATCCATATGTTACTCCCTTTCTTTTTTGCTATTCTATTAATTAAGCCAATTTGAACAAAATGCAAACTATTATTTACGCCGGCCGAAGCTCGCGGCTAAAATTCCTCTATCTCACTCTAACGTTTATGCGTCCTCTTTTTCTGTATAAGTTACACATCTGCGAAGAGAAGCTAAATGTGACGTTTTATTACCAAAATAATTACCAACCTTCTGGCGATGTCAAAATGGTTGGAAACTTTCCTGTTGCAATAATTAAGTGCAATTAAGTCGATTTTTTTATTCAAAAAATGTTTTGGAAGGAATTGCGTTAAAGACAAAAATAGGGATAGTGTTTGCTTTATTTCTTGCATTCTATGGGGATTATCTTTCGAAACTTTTGCCGAAACTTATTAAAAGTTTTGGCACATTTGCGTTTTTTGCTATTAAATCAACTTACGTTTTTTCTTAAAGGAGGTGCAGGTAGCATTAACAGTTCCTCTGGTAGTGATTCCTTTGATGATGCAGCATCACTTCTCCTATATGTATACTTAATTACCTATTAAAAAAATTTGCCAACAACACCCACATACAACAAATCTAATTCCCTTGTAAAAAAGAAACACTTACCTGGTACAAACTAGCAATTACCCCACTGCAATAATTACGTCTGTGGCGTGTCGCGAAATAGCACCGGGTTTAAGCAGTGTAGGTGTCGCCCTCATCATCACCATCACCAACGTCGGTTTGAGATTCCCTGCTTAATTAGTCTTCCGATACACAATTAGTTACAAGGCATCTTACGAAGCTATGATTACAATTAAGAGAGGAATCCCTTAATAAACATAATAATAGACACCTGGCGATGAGGGTCACCCCCAAAATAGCTCCTCTGTCGCTCCGCTTTACGTTACGGAATTTGATGACGGTATCGCTTGGGAAATTGAAGTTTGTCTCCGTGATAAAAGATCCAGCGTTTAGGCAATGAATGTAGAACTGAAATTGGTAATATTACTAATTGGATTGGGATTGTGAATTAGTTGTGTGATTGTTCTATTTCTATTAATCGAATAAATGAAGAAAATTATTGTAAGATTATTAGGTGTAGGACGAGGCATTGTAAAGCATTTAAAATTCGAATAATATAGTAGCGTAAATAGTTATGACATCGCGTTGCAGTGGAGATTTTAATCAACTGTCAGAGAGAACTTTTGATTGCTATAATTTATCCATCACTCAAGGGAATTACTTATATGTTGCAGCGATAAAGCGCATATCACGCGTAATCTGACAGAAAGAATGAATGTTTAGATTCCACGGTCTACGTATTCGAAATACTTAACACTAACTGTCAACAAAAGGTTACGTATAGAAGTTAGAAAATGTAGAATATTAAAACAGATAATATTGATTGACACCTGAGTATATCTTAAATTATTGTAATCATTTGTTATTTAACACGTCTTCATTAAAAACAAAATTAATGATTTAGAGAAATACTGACTATATTCTAAGTGAAAGATCGCTACCATGCTTGATAGTTTGATATTTTCTGCGTCTACAGGCGATAAAGCACCATTTGTCGATTTGATTACAAAATAACTGTTTTTATTCATTGCGAAAATTAGGGAAAATGTGCAGGGTATTATATCGGATGTAAGCTTCGCAAAAATAAGCAATACTGCTATCTCAGTAACCGTTGATATTCGAGCATATGTTTATTAAACTTTCTTGATTATTTATGTCCCCATAACACCTTTCAATATAGAGAATTCTTCCCCAATCACTTTTATATACAAGGTTGTACGTTTTATACAGAACAGTAGTTGATCATTAAAGCTAAATAGACCTTTTTTTTCAGGGATCGCCGGTTTATGTCATAATTCTTTTTTGTCTCCATAAATTTGTGTGTCTTCGCTCTAAATGTGATTTTCCTCCACTTGTTTTTGTCATTACTTATGACATGGTCCCTCCACTTCAGGTGTGGTCTTCCTCTTCTTGTTACTCTTTTCGGTTTCCATTCTGTTATTTTCTTCTTTGAGCTCCAACAAGTCTCACAATGTTTCTTCTAGTTTTTGATCTATCTCGATGTTCATTAGTTTTCTGATACTTCTTCCCTTATTAGACCAAACATTCGCCGAATTATCATCCTTTGGAGTATTCCTCCTGTTTGTTGTTTCTCATACACATCGTCTCTGCCACGTAAGTCACTGTGGGCTTTATTGCTCTTTTATAAATTCTAACTTTGGTTTTATGTGGTATTTTTAAGTAAGTCTTTGTACATCTATAGCTTGAATTTCTTTGTTAATTTCTATGCTTATGTTGTTTCTTTCTTCTATAATTATGCCCAAATATTTGAAAGTACTCACTTCTTCAAACTTAAAGGATCCAATTTTTAATTTTCCTACTTGTGTGGTCTTTGTGTTTCTCATTAACTGCGTCTTCTTCTTATTAATTTCAAGTCCTCGTTTTTTTTTTTGTTTCTTCCACGATCTTCCCATTTTGTACACGTCTTTCAAAAGTATACTTCTGTCTATACTATTCAAAGCTTGTTAGAAGTGTATAAATACAGTTGGCTGTCGTGTTCGTGGTACTTCTCGATTATCTGTCGGGAGCTGCTTATCTGGACCTTAATGCCTACAGCTGGTCGTCGTGGTTTGACTCAATCCCGGGTTTCTGAGTAACGAACAGCCTGGTAGGTACGATTTGGGTAGCGCTTTAGCCCAACCATCCCCGTTCTATAGGCTTAAATCACGGGGGAGGGCGATTGTACCTCACCGCCCTTTTCTGTTGTTAGTCGATAATTGCTAGGCCTAGGCCCCGAGGTTTCGACAGTTGTTGTACTTGGGTGGCCTAGTCCCTGACGGATCGTAGTCTAGACCCCGGCGGGCAAGATGTGCAGCAGGTTCCGAGAGATCAATATCGAGCGTTACTCTTAAAAGGTTGAGAAGGGGACTTAAGGTGCATGGGAGAAGAACGGGCCACTGGCGACCAACCGGTCTCCTTCCTCTATAAATTCATGGCTTACTGAAAGGATATTCTAGCCTAGTGAAGAATGAGCAAAAATTGTTGGCAGTATTGCAATGCTGAAACATTTAGGGGATATGTGCTAATCCATCCCGCTATTTTATAGCACACAGATCACGTAGTTAGCAGTTACCAGCGATTATCAGGGAAAAATTTGGTCTTGGTCAATATTCTGCTCATTGGTACAAACTTGTAAATCGCAATGTCAGTGCGGAAATGAGGATGGTGATCGAAATTACCAGATGGGGCAGTTTTGAGAGTAAGCAACTTAAAAATTTGCCGATCGCTTTTAAAATTCGAAGTACTTTTTTTAAAGATGGAAAATCGGCTAGGGTTGGAAATGCTAAAATAATTAATAATAAATTATTTTTGGACCATTCTTTGCGAATGTCAGCCTATGTTTGGTGTGCTCTTTACATTTATGTTTAGTGCTTTACGCCGAAAACGGGCTTCTATTAATTTTTTAACAATTGAAACACTATTATTTCTTCAGACTTATGCCGTGCCTTAGCTGATTCTCTAAGTCCTTTTACGATATAAATCAATTAAAACCTGTCTAATATCGCATAAACGTTTTCACCTTTTATGGATCTCCTGTTTGCCGTTTCCTTTTTTTATTAATGCTCTTTCAAGTATTGAACATTACTCCCAAATCCGTATATATTGTATTCTTAGCACTCCGCCGCTAATGACACGATGATTCATCGTCGATTTTTACATAACCTCAACGCATGTTAATGGCTCGCAGGCTATTTTCCTTTATTGATTGAGACGATCCGCGTAGACCATAACCGGCCAGTCTGGTTGGTTTCTCTTTTTCTTGTTGCGTCGTTTCGCTTTACATATTTTACGGTCGGCGGGCGCGCGAATTACGTCATCTTCTCTCGTTTTCTTCTTCTCTTCTCCGCCTTAGCGCGCGTCTGGCGACTCCTTGCGATCGACGTGTGCGACGTTAAATGATTTTATGTAAATGACCTGTGCGAGAGTTGCGTTCAATGCACGGCCGCCTATCATGCACGCATGTATGTGGGTCAAAGAGATTCCACGCATCAGACTTGGTTATGGTTAGCACTTGCGTATTTTGCGTTGTTATTTTTTGTGGTTAAATCCTTCACTTAACAGTGGAATTTTGGTTACTGTTTAATAGAATGATAATTAATCGTTTGGGGGAAAAGCTTTTGTGGGATTCGAAGTGGTTTTTGTGGTGTTCTTGAAGACGGCTGATTCTAATTAACCTGGAAGACTTTATACTGAAAATGTTTTAGTTGTATTGATATCTATTGACTTCACCGCACTTGACGTTTTGAATATATGCTTTATTTATTTCGTTAAAGATTTATTTACTTTATTCTGTAATGGCTTTATATGGTACGACCATACAAAACCATTACAGAATTTACAATTAACTGCATTGTATGTTTTTTTTTTTTTTCTTTTAGCAAAATTCATAAAAATAGTTTTATTAATGTTTAGATATTGAATGAATTCCATTCATTATATTTTGCATACTCCTTACTAAATCTAAGTTTCAGCATAGATTACAGGGTTATTTTCTTCAATTAAACAAGGCAAATCGTTTCGCAAATAATTAGAGGAGTATCCTTAGAATGGAGCCTTGTGGTACTCCAAATTCTCTATGGAGTTCATTAATCAATCCGAAATGGCTGTTTCGAGGATGCGTCGATCCTCGTATTTGACACAAAGAAAAGTGAAACTGTGACTCACAAGTTCTCTACAGCTATCACTTTTAAATATGTACTTTTTACGTACTGTTTAATTTTATCAGCTTACTGACGATTGGTGAAAACTTAAGTGCTATCAGGCTTAAGTTATTCTGTGGTTGCTGCACTGTCTCTGTATATCGTTCCTTTTATTGGCATATTATGTATGTCGTATTAGGTATTAGAATTCGTCAGTTTCTCTTATATATTCATTCAACCACAAATCCCACCTCTGGCGATTTTCGCAGGTACCTCAGCCAGTATCTCATTCTTCTCGCCTATGCAACGGTACCCCAGGTGATTGAGCACGTATTAAACGCTCAAATTATAATTTATAACATTGCATCGGTGTACGCTAACCCGGCTGAACGGCAATCAGCTGGCTATTGGTATATTCCCGGGCAGCGTTATCCGTTGTCCGCGGCTGCCCGTATTGAATTTTCGGGGCGCGAAACGCGATAAACTTTCGAATGATGAATTAATATTTTATAAACGCGTTTGTTGTCGTTTGTCCATTATCGCTTGAATAAATATTGTTTCATGCCGTATGTAGTTGGGTTAAATACGGTAAATATTATTCGTTTTCGGGGAGCGTTTGCGCATGGTATCGTATTAATTTATTATATTGGGTGATATGCTATTTTAATCAGGCTATAGCCAAAATTGAGAGGTTATAACAAAATTTGAGAATTTCCGTTAATGTTGGCTTGAAACAAATTTTTATAGTCATTCTTATATGGTTTTCAAATAATTCATGGAGACTGCGGAATCCATGGTGGGTGCGAGATTAAGCGATAAATAGGAAAGTTTAAATAAATAGGTCCACCGGTTTCGTGTAGAATACGCATATCGTCAGGCCAGAATTTATAGAAGTATTAGAACTTGTCAACAATCATGTAATATAACTGTGCTGCAACATACATAGATAAAATCACAACTGAACTTGTAAAAAATTTGGTTAAACTAACTAAAATCAATGTGTAAAATGGATATCACACACAGATTAAATTGTATTGTACAATAATTTTTTTTTAGAAAAGCCACTGTTTCAAAAATTTCAAGAGAACAAATTATTTAAAAAATACTTTTAAACCACATAAATAGTGCGAAGTTGATTATAAATACCGTAAGTATCAATTGTGTGAAATTTACGTAATATTAAAGTTGACTCAGTAACAAATTAATTCAAACAAATTTGGATCAAGTGAAGAAATAATATCGTGTAATTAAACTGCTGATAAGTTAGTTTGCAAAAAATAAAAATCGACCTTTTTTCTTCTAAAAAAGCTAGCATGTGTTGTTTAAAAGTTAGAAGGGGGGAGATACGTCAGGAGCTCACAGTATGATAAAAATAAGAAATAAAGGGCATCTCCAAGAAAAAAATGAGAAACATTTACGTGCATTAAGATTTATTTAATGATATAACACACAGCAAACTAATTTGGAAAATACAGATTTAAGTTTTATAATTACTGCTATTTTTTTATATAACAAACTTGATAATAACGGTCTACTGCATCAATTGAACTATTCCTATAGATAAAATTACAAATGGTCCCCAGTACAACAAACATTAGCAATGAAATATGGTTTCAAAATGCTCCTACAATAATAATACATTTTAATTAAAGAAAGCCGAGTTATTTTGGGAGGAAAGAGTTCATAATAGGTAGTCCGCACTAAAATGATTTGCAGCAAGTACATACGAGTAGAACTTTTCCTATTTGATTCCTGCAATTTTCTTTTTTTGCTCGCTTATAGTGTGGGCTCCTGTTCCATTTACGCCATATGTATTCTCTCATCTATTCTCTCAGTTCAGTATTTTTGGATGAAAGATTCCACGACTATTTGTGTTTCTATTTTGCGTCCCTTGTATAGTTCTTTAATTTTGTGTTTGTTTGTATTTAAAAGTTAACACGAGTGGCGAATAGTTCTTTTAATAACAGCTACTTTTATAATATTGTGATGTTACAAATTTATCATAGATTCATTTGATTACCAAATTGACATGCCACACATCCAAAATAGATAAGAAAACCTAGATAATGGGTAACTTTGTCACCACGTTAATAAACCTTTTTACGCCTTATCATACGCATTTTTTTATACCTATATTATTAACTTAAGTTTATGTATAAATAAATAATAATCCATAGCGACTGTATGTGAGTGATTCATAATTAAGTAAAAAAGGAAAGCAGTTGGTTCTAAATTCACAAACGCTTCGTTGGTAAAGGTACCAATTTCGAGCAAAACCGCCCATTATCAGGCCAGTTGAAAGCTGTTGAATACAAAATATTGGATGAAAAATTACAAAAATTCAATTATTAGTTTGTACATAAACTTATGTATCTAAATAAGTGTAGTAATAACTTTTTGTTTTAATTATGAATGTAAAAAATCAAAAAATTTGAATCATTATGAGTTATAAAAATGTAAAATTGTAAAATAACATTAAAACAATACGATTTCTCCAACCCTGCAAAATAGGTCTTTCTGCAATCGTTTCAACCGATTTTTTTTTTATTCGCAAATAGGAAATAATCGCCGGCGGATAATCTGGCAAAGGTGCCGAAGCAATTCATATCTTAACTCGTCGAATTTTGCCATGGCCACGACGCAGGTATGCACGCGCGATTTGTCTTGAAGATGCACAATTTTTTTCTTCGTCAAATGCGAAAATTTGTTCTGTCATAGCATTGATGAAACGATCCAATAAGTTGGCATAATAATACATTCATATATATAATATTTTCTTATGTGCCAACAATCTACATAATATATTAACCGTTCCACTTTCTGAAGTTTAAACGCATGCGGTTTTGCTTTGTGTACGAATATTATCCGTTCTATTTCTGTGCACGTGTATGTAGCATTGTATTTGTTTTTTTAGGTGCCTAAAATTCGAAATATGACAACTTCATTAATCATTCAATGATTGCGAATCTCCAGCATCAAATCCGGCAGATAGCAACAGAGTGACCAAAATAAACTTCGTTCGTGTCGGACAAACAACATCTACATTCGTACCGTTCCGTACGCACATAATAATACCTCTCTATCTCTCTCTCGGTACACATTTACAGATAGACAATCGGGAATTGTTGACCCTAAAAAAGAAAAACAAACACGCCGATGAGTTTTACAGTTTGTCACCGGGACGTCCGCTACATATTTTAGCGGCAGGCGGTCGGCGTTATCGATTACGCCTGCAGAACCCGCCGGCTCCAAATTACGATATTATTCACGTATATTGCGCGGGCTCGTCACTGTTATTTACTTCTCACATACGTTAATTCTGCCTATACGAATATTCACCACAAATGCTACTATTCAAACGGTATTGGAATGAACACGGATGCTATACTAACGCAACATACATATATGCATGTATATATTAGCCGGTCCGCCGGTGTATTGCATCGCGTTGGCGCCAAAAAAAATCTATAATATTCAACGTTCCCATGAGTGAAGTCCAAATAGTTGCATAGTAGATTAGATTTCTGATGCTCTCCAAGCGACAACCTATACCCTTGCCGGTAATGTCAAGAAATATCTTTTGGGCGTCCCAGTAGGTTTTATTTTACAAAACGGCCGGGAAAATGAGGTAAAACAGTAGTAGGGGTTAGTATGCTTCACCATGCACATAAACAATCAACAAAATATCAGAATTTCTTTTTTTGTGTAACTTAGATTTAAAAAATTGAGTAAAGAGCAACGAATGTATGGCAAGGTTTATATACAGCAAACATAAACAGAAAATTTGGTTATATGAAATATTATTCAGGTATTTCAGGTAACTGGTTCATTAAAAGTTTATGATGTTTTACTATTTGCTTACATTGGATCTATTAATATATTTTCTTGTCAAAATTAACTTTATTTTAAATGAAATGGCGATATTTTTCCTACGGTTTTCAATTTTTCACTTATGCACATTTTTCATTCGACTTTCCTCTACCTAAATTTTATTGTTTTTGAGATATTTTAATTTTTGTTTTTTTTTTTTTTGTAGTAACTTTCACTGCATCATTCAAATGCAAATGCAAATGCAAATTAATATCTCAGTCAATAATTAAAGTGAAAGTTCCAAGTTTGCTTATTATTAAACCAGATGACAGACCATCAAACGGTTTGAAATATGATTTCTTTAACGTGTTTGTTTTCGCTGCTTTTGCTAAATCTTTTTCCGCCGAGTTATTTTTTCATATTTGGAAATGAGAAGCAAACGCTGGGGGCCAAATCTGGCGAATATGATGGGTGCGACGGCAATTCGTATCCTAACTTCTGGAATTTGCCATTGCAACTATACAAGTGTACAAGGTTAAAAAAATTATCTTAGGTGACAATGGAACAAAACAATTGCCAACGTAATCTAACAACGCCAATTTTATTTGTGACTTTGTGTCTAATTGTCGTCCAGGCACATTGTACTTAGAATTCTTCTAAGTTTTATAGTGTTGTTTAAATATTTCAATTAAAAAAAAAATTCAAAAGTTTGAACACATTAGTATAATATTGAAGAAGTTGTGTTCGAAAAAGAACGTAAATCTTGTGTTTATGTAGTGGAATGTTACAACATTTAACGATAGTAGTTATTTTCATTTCTACGTCTTAAAACTTTCATCAACAATTTCTCATTTGCCGAAAGAGTGTCTTGAAACATCCCCGGATTTACGACGCTTAATTTCTGTTAATTTAAGACCGTCAAATTTCGAACATTTCTTAAATTTCATCCTGTTAAAACATTACACTATATACAATCATACAATACAAAATTAATTTTGCCATACCGTTTATTATTTTTTTAATAGTAAATTTATTATTCTGTGTTAACGAACTCATTATAGACATAATTAACATCACGGTTACAAGAACAAACTACAAAAATCACGTTCTAATGAGTTTAATTGATAGCCTAGCTATGTGGCGTACGTACAGAGCCAGCCAAAAATACAATCGCACCCACTCCTTTTTCTCTGACACCCTTTTGATCTCCAAACGGGTCGAGTTTGTTGATCAAATAATCTTTGTTTCGCGCAATAATCGCCTATAACAATGCGCGCTCAATTTATATCGATTCTAAACAAACTCCTATCGAAACAATTCCGGTTTACTTTTGATCCTGTTTGTGTATACGCGACGCTCGCGCCTAAAATACGCTTTCACAAGTTCGCCAGCGTGCTCTTTAGCGCGGCAGACTCGCACAGGCGAACGGTAAAAAATGGCGCATTTAACGCTTGTTGCACTTCAAAGAGCTTTAGAAATCGCATGTAAGCACGTCGTCGAATCTCGGCGGTACATTTGTCAGTTCGGTGTTCGTTCAAATTAACACGTTGTCAACGCTCGTTTTGATCTGCCATTATGCGTTCGACGGGTCAAACTCGGTCGCCTATTTGCACGATTTTTTTTTATGAAGACACATGTAGTCTACGTTTTGAGGAGATGAAAAGTAATTGTTTGTTTTTTCTTATTTTCTTTTGCCTTTTTCAATAGAAAAATATATAGACAACTTATTTGGGGTTGTTATCGAACATTTTTTATTATATAAAGTATTGATTTCGTCACCGAAGTCTGTTACCTCTAAAAAATCTCGACGATTCTCATTGATCTGAAATGCGGTGTAAGCATTCGATCATACGTTGTTTTTAAGAAATAAGCGTAGTGAGTAGAATTTTCATTGCCACGTATCCCATAGTGACGTAGCTTTGCTAATAATACTTCGTGGTCCTCGGTATCAAAAGCTTCTTTTAGAAATGATTTGGGTGCTTGCAATCCTAAAAGTGCTTCAAGCACTTTAGCTAAAGCATGTATTATTTTTCTCTATACTTTTAGAAACTGCACAATTTTCAAACAATTAACTAAAACAATATTCCTTCAGCTTTACCGTACACCTTTATCTATATTACTGATCTAACGCGAAATCCAATTAATCTTCTAACCTAAAATAAATCTTTTTAAGTACATTTGAACCTAAATACGACATCTGGCAAGCATATTATTTGTTACCATACGATCATTAAGACGAATCCATTCGCCAAGAATTCGGCGCAACGCAAACAGTTACTTCCTCAATTTAAAAAATTAATACATGCTATTTCGCTTCGATCAGATTAGACGTAAATAGCGAATGGTTTTTTCGATTTTAACGCTTGGACGATGCAGATACAGAGATCTAATGGTAAAAACCATCGAGCTGGACTATCAGGTAAATAATTTAATCTAGTCATATGGACCAGCGTCATCCTGGAGGAGAATTCTTATCGTTATTCTTTGCGGAGTGATAAATAAAGAGCTATTGTTTGTGGTTTTTTTCTTTCGTTTTCGTTTTTAGCTCGTTAATGCCGGTGTGACTTGGTCGATAAAAACGATGTTATTCGTTTTTTTCGGCGCGGTGTTCATTTTGTTTTATAATTAAAGGAAATGAATGCGTTATTTATGTATTTGTATGTATTTACGGGCAGCGTAGAGTTGCGTCGTCGGTCTATCGAATACGGGGCCCCGTTCGCGCTGACTCACCGGCTATGCTCTGATAATTTTAATGAAAAGACGGACTAAAAGTGTTGAATTTAGATTTTGGCTGACCTTCACTTTGATGGCAATTATATTCCGTACGTCTGGCGTGTCTATGATCCGCGTTATTTCGCGAATAAGTTTTTTTCTTTATGTTGCAATTCATGAAGAATTTTTAGCCTTCTTTTTTGTTATCTTTACCTTTCATTGATTTTATGTACTGTATTCAAGACGAAATGATGACTAATATTTAGTAAGCTTCTCACGTACTAGAAAAATTAATTTAAAATCAGTTGTTAAGCTGGAAATAACGTAATCAAATGCGCAACCTACTTGACGAAAAGCTTCAAAAGAGCTAAACTGAAACGGGTCTGGAGGTTTAGGTGACCAAAGTCAAGGCCTATTGATGTAAAAGCTATTTTTCGTTGTTCGTCATACGATGAGCGTGCAAGGTAGATTGTTTATAAATATGGAGATCACTTGCCTTGTATTTTTTGTGCTTTCGTTTTAGATTTCATACCTAACCTGATCGTCCACGACCAATGCGAATACATTGAAACTGAAACTTCTGCGTAATAATGAGAACTTTTTAATATTTACAATGCCCTCACGACTGAATTTCGATTCATTCATCCATGTAATTTTAGATAGAAAATTTGGATCCTCTTATGGCAGTTGAAGTTTAATTATCATAAGTTCGCAAAATGCTAACTCTTCTAAAATTCGAAAATATTGGGTAAACATATATGTATTGTCTTTAAGCTAAAACTTAATGGAATAATCGGACATAATGGTCATTGTTAACTGTGGTCACATCTGTACCGGTTTTTTTTTTTCCAACAGCCCAGCCAGACTTTGTTTTTTTTTTGCCTGTTGTTTGTGTTCAGTGCTGAAGTTTATTTTTGCAGACTAATAGACAGACGACAGGCCGTTAATAACAACGGACCAAAAATAAACGCTATCGATTTCCAGAAGATTAGTTTAGTAATCAATAACTTTTAAAAATCAATCGCAATAGTCTTGACAGTGCAACAACGTATGTAAAATCTCATCCCATTTTATTCCTTCTATACTTCGGTTTAGTCCGTCGAGCAGCTGAGGGCCGTCAAGAAGACGTACAGACATTCTGGCACCATATGCCTCAAATTTATGTATACGTTGCCCGTTCCATAGCTATCCTTTATTGTCCTTCTGGATTCGAGGAATGAGAATTCGGTTCTATGCTTCGAATGAGAGTATTTCGTCTTTCGGTCGCACGCAAACAAATATCATCAAAATGAGAAAGATGGCCTAAAGAAAGAACTGGGAAGTGAATAGAGACAGAACTCGCATAACTTGACGAGGAACAATAATGACGGCAGCACGTTGGGAACGTCGCCAAAAGAACATCGTCTCGGGTTAAGAAGTGTCCACTAAAAACGAAAGAAAAAGAAAAATGCCTTGGATACGACGTTGGAGGATAAGTAGAGATTCATGCATAAAATACTTGTATAATATGGTAGTTGACGTTGAATAGTTTTGTGAATTTATGTAGAAGCCGAATTGCTGGAATTGTTAGGGAAAGCCATGCGTGAGAAGTTTACGTTAAAAATTTTATTTCTTTTAACATCGAAAGTTGATTCTTTTTGCAAAATTTGATTCTTATATTGATAAAAACGCATTAGGTTATATCTCGATTTATCATTAACGTTAACTAAACATTATGTTTTAAAGTGGGTCATCAATTTCGGGTGTAGGGTTAGCAAAAGGACGGTTTAATGTAATGGATTATTGCAAGGGTTCCCAAACATAATCCGTCCGCGACGCACTTATAGGATTAGTCGATTTTTTGCAGATATTTTCTTTTTGTTACAGCCTCATTGATTTTTCTTATCCACAACTGCCGCTTTTTCTTACATACTTTGTTGGTATACTGAGAACGAGGAGTGTTAACAATCTCTTGTTTTGAAGGAAACGGATTGTACTTGGTTGGGCTTCTTTCTGGTAAATGTGTTGTTAGGTAAAATATAGTTTCATATAATGTCATTTACACATTTGTATTCGTGTAAGGTTGTTTTAACCAAGTACGGACACCTCAGAATTAGAAATAACACTATAACTTGCTGAACACCAATGTTATGAAATTAGATTCTTCTTCTCAATTGCTCTATCTGAAGGGGTTTCCGGGAAGGAGCATCATCTACTTCCCTTGCTGCCTCTACTGTAATTATCTTTGGAACATCTTATTTGAGCAATTGCATTAAATTTGAATCTAGTTTCTGACTGGATTCTAAAGTATATTTTCCACAGTGCTTCAACATTATACCTCGCTCATTACTTCTAAAATAAGATGTTATTTTCTTAACTAATTTTTGTTAACAGCAACTATCAAAAATTGCACTATTCAGCAATTGAAATGTTGAAACCAGTTGCAAGTTTGTGTTTGATCCGCTAGGTTTTCTCCGAATGCAGTTTTTAATATCTTGTGGGTTTCTACCAACAAAGGACTTTTTCATTACGACGCAACCTGGTTGCTGATTGAAATCTTCGATTGTAGCTGTGTCCGCCCTCGCGTGTTTCTGATATTTGGGGAACTCTTGATATAACTTTGTACGTATAATATCTCGAACTTAGTTGCGGTTAACAAAATTTGCGAAATCCGCCTTAACTAACCGTCACCACCAATTTCCTATTTTTGCTTCCTATATCAAATGTTCAAAATAATCACAATACCAACAAACAATATGTCTATTTGGCTTGTTTTCCTGTTGCCAGATATATACACCAAATAATATCAACGTATACAACGCCCTTTACGTTTTTGTACATCCACAACCCTATGTACATTATCGGAATATCATTAGGCCCTCTATTTGCATATAAATAGGTTATCGTTGTAATGATTCGAAACTGACAAGTACATATTATACGGGTATGTAGTCAACACAGCGCCAAGTCTGTATATCTGAATGTGCGCGTGTTTATGTACGCATTTCGAGTGGTGTAAACGCATTACAGTATTGTAGAAATGTATGTAAATGTAAATATTGTTTATTATGATTCGCTGTGGTTTCACAATTAAACACTAGCTGTCGAGATGTTAATCCGACATTTCAGCGGAGATCCCAATGAAATTTTTCGACCTTGTTGTAGAGCTCGTAACCAGTGGGTTTTGAATCTTAGAAGGAAGTTAATGATTAAGTTGGTATTACTAAATTTGGTATGGTAAGATTATGCAATTAGTGAAATTGCGTTTATATATTTTTTTCACAGTTTATCTCTTTGTACACATTCTTGTCTTATGAAGTTTTCAAATGAATAGGTCAGTGAGTTTGTGAATGACAGCCATTTAAAGTGGATAACTTTTGTGATTTAACAGAAATGGAGAAAATCGATTATAGAGCAATGATTAAATATTTATTTTTGAAAGAAAACCAATGATAAGAAAAAGTAAACTAACAATCAGTGAATGGGAACTCCGCGCCGTTGTTATCGACCATGAAATAGTGGACAGCTGAATTTCAGCAGCATTTTTTATGAACGTCCAAACGCCAGAAATGATTGACAAAATTCATGATATGGTAATGAATGATCGGAGATTGAAAGTGCTTAAGATTGGCGAGACTGTGTGCATCTCAATTGACCGGTGCATAACATTTTGGCAACTCATTTGAGCGATAGAAAGTTTTCCGCAAGATGGGTGCCGCGATTGCTCATAATTGACCATAAACACCTGCGTGTTTATGGTCAATTATGAGCAATCCTTCAGAGGAATGCTTGGCGGTGTTGAAGTGAAATCTGAAATTTTTGGCGTAGATTCATAGTTGTTGACGAAACTGTATTTATCACAGCATACTAGATCAAAGAACAGTCCAAACTGTGTATTTTTCGTAGCCAACTTGTGCCAAAGAAGGCCAAAGTCGCTTTAGCGGCCAATAAGATCATGGCCACCTTGTTTTGGGATGTATGCAGCATAATCCGCGTTGGTTACTTTGAAAAGTGCAAAATGATTAATGGCGAGAAATGACGTTAACTTATTGGATTGTTTCAACAGTCCTGTGAAAGAAAAATGTCCGCACTTGGCGAAGAAAACAACTCGGTTTCTTCAAGATAATGTATTGTGGCGTCACGGAAAAAGATTTGCTTCAAACGATGAAGTAATTGCAGAAACAAACGTCTACTTTGCGGGGTTGGAGATATAGTATCTTTTAGATGGGATACGAAGATAGAAAAACGTTGGACTAAGTGTATCGACTTTAAAGGAGGTTATGTTGAAAAATAAAATGAATTTTTTACATAAAAATGTGTTTTTGTTGCCAAGGCCAGATATTTATCAAACTCTGCACAAAAAGATAGTAGTCGGTAACAATGTAAAAATTTGGCTCGTCTCTGTTTTGGTCGGGGCTAAACACTGATGTAGAAAACACTAGCACAATTTAAAAATTATCTATTGCAGAATGTATTGATTGTTTTATTTAACTTGTCTGTCTACTGCTTACTGAGACAATAAACATTATTATTGCGTATGCCCCCGCGGTCGTCAACACCCCATATCCGAGTTGGAACCGAGTCTGTCCTAGTTTCTGCCCTGAAGAGGCCCTGGGAGACTGTACACGAAACGTTGGCAGAAGCCACGACGCGGTTCCAACCCGAAAACTATGAGTGTATTTGGAGTATATAAAATAGAATGTTTGTAGTATCAGTACCTTGATGTTCAACTTAACATACAATTAGCTCAAAACGAGGAAGTTGATAATGCAAACCAAATAATAACATTGCCTTTAGGGCTGTTGTAAAAAAAAAAAAAACATTAATAAAGAGGTTCAACATACAAATACGAGAGTTTGTCGGCAGCTATTAAGTTGTTCTTTTTATCGTTTCAAAACAGGAAAGTATGATATATTTAAATTTACCGCCACTACGTATGCTGCCACCATGTGGACGTACATAAAGCTATGTACGCGTAAATAAAAAGCTCCATATATAGTATCTTAGGCTAATTCAACCATACCTAAGATTTTCAAATACTAGTCAATTAAGTTTATTATTCTGTTAAGTTTAGAAAAATTTCAGGGGGTTATATTCCCTAAGTACATGTTATTTTGGACGCTATCTTTCCCGCCATAAAACGTATCTTAAACATATTTCTCTACATTTGTACCTAATACTTTCTTTCCATACTTACTCCCTTCTCGTGAATATAAAATTGCTTGCTGAGTAATACGTGTTATATTTTCGACACGCGTGAACACCACAATTAACTGTCACCATCCGTCGTATCTGTCACCTACGTACAAAAGAAAATTGGACAATTCCCACTTGAAGTTTGTTTGCACATACGTATTGTTACGTCCATACATATATGATGACGCGCATGCTATAATACGGATTCGAGGTCAGAGGCATCGCGTTACACATTTTGCATATAATGAACTTAATATCTTCTCCCCTTCTTTGCTCCGTGTTTGTGTGTGTGTCCCTCGCACCGAAATTGCATCCTGCGCGGTTGACTTGAGTGACAGCTCGTGAGGGAAGTACGCGAGAAAAAAGTGTCAACGGAATGAATGCGGGGGCTGAATTATGTGGTGTTGGAATGGGAGAGTAGGTAGTTTTTTTTTGTTTCGTGGGTTTAACTCTTTTAGTTGTGGAAAAATTGGGAATTTTAGGTGATTACTTCACTGATAAGTTGTATACTTCCTATCGTTTTATTTTATAGCGAATGATTGCACACTATTGTGCCGAGGTATTGATGTTTTAATATCTTTCCATTAGGTTAAATAAGAAAAATATCTAAAAGCTTGTTTGGAAAAACCAAAAGTAATTTCCTCATATTTTCTCACCGAGAAGAAATAATCTTGGAATTATTCTTTGCTAAAGTAGCTCGAACCTTAGTATACTGTTTTAACCATCGCTGGGCAATTGTCTACCATAAACCCATTTGCACGTAATGTTGGAATGACGGATATGCATACAGGTACTTATGCTATTTGAAAGTATACGCGCTTACTATTGTGTGGTATTGTTTGCCAACGGCACCTCAATATTGCGAATTTTACTTTTGAATGTGACACTAAAGCAGTAAACAATTTGGCATGGTAACATGTCAAATTTTATGTTGTGCTCAATTAGAAATCATAAGAATTTGGACTTGCCCTGGCCTTTGTTCTTGGCTTCTGCGATACGAATTTCAACATTTTGAAAACTAAGAATGATTGATGAATTGGATGGTGAACCTAATTGGTTTCAGTCTTGTTTTCTAAGAAAATTGTATCTGTAACAATTACATATTTTGCAAAACTCCGACTTTTCAGTATTCCAAGTCACAATCGTTATTTTTTGGAATAGTCTAAAAAGTTTATAATGTTTACAGTAACCTTTATATCTTTACATAGTCGGCATAAATCATTTTAATCAATTTAATTATTGTGCAAGTTGTCCCAATTATAATTTCGCGTCCCCAAACACTGTGGTTATATATCGTCCAAAGCGTAATAAAGTCAGAGGTTATTTTCGCACGCAATCGATGACTGCGGCGACAGAAAAGCAGTTGTCTCCACCTATTTTTCGGCGCAATATTCGTCTTTGATTGCTCGCCACGCCAGCAGCTCGTAGTAGGCGACCTGATTGTCACGATACGTTGGTCGGTCGGGTCGCCCGGACTATACATATATCGATTTTCCAATGAATTCTTGCGTGCCGACCTTGGTTTTGGAACGACGCGCTCTTTTAGCTTGATTTTAGGAGTACCACCGTGCGTGGCCGTCTATATTTATCGGTTTATGGTTATTGCAGGGTTGTATATTGTTTATGCGTCCGTTGTAAAACGTTTTTAACATTGTACGCCCGTAAAAGCGGTGCGACATGGTATGAATTATGTGAAATTATGTTTGCGCTGTTTCGAGTAGTAGTACTTGGACGTTGTAAGAGGGATGATGTCAGATTCGAGTTAATGCTCGAGATATTCGTTACGATTACAGCGCCTTAAATAATTTAGGCCAATATAATCTTAGTATTTTTCAAAAGGTTTAACACAGGCCTATAAATAATATGGATGTGGTTGTTGAAAATTGCCTAATCTGCTAAATGAAAAATGATTCTGTCATAATTCTTTTTGTAACAAACATTTTTGTTAAAGCCATTTTAGGACTTTCTGAATTCAGTGGTGCAGGGAGATTTGTAATAACAAAATTGCTAATAAAATTTTAGTATTTCCAACCTCGAAAAATAATCATGGTGCGGTTTCATTTTAATCCAAATGTAGGTTTTACAGGGGTGCTGCATTTTCGAATGGGTTACACTGTATACAACCCTTTGCTACAGCTTTAGTTATCTTACAGTATGGAATTAACTCAAGATGAGGAGCGTTTTTTTGGCAAACATCTTTAAAGTATCGGCCCACTCCGCACGACACAACTTTAATTATTTAATCCCGAATATCTGATGTGCATTAACAAACCTGTGTGGTGCAGAGTGCGCAAATACTTTAGTATTGTTTATCCTATTACTCCACACTTCTTGCTATTATTATTTATTTTCTTTTGTTATTTATTTTTGTGTTATGTTTATTATTGTGCTTCTAAATGAATCAAAACGCATTCAAATATTAATTTTGGGAGGCTACGATAACAAGCAGCGATTTCATACAATTTCATATTTGTTCAACCAAGATTAGGAAGACCAAAATCTGCTGCAAACAATGACACAAAGTCTACTATTATCAATTGAGAAAACCGGTAAACGCCAACTACATAGCTAGCTCTTGGCCATAATGTATGTTAGAGATCAGTTATAGACATATTCAAGTCTGAAAAAAGAAGCCTTATAAAAATGTATTTCGTCATGAATTGAATTAAGCATCGGAGACGATTAACAAGACTTTCATATTCTCAAGGATATCTCAGCCGACAAATTACCTTTGGGATTACAACTTCATGTGCTTTACAAGCAAATTGATTAAGTTATAGAGAAGAATCTATAAAGGCAATAAGGTGTTAACTTTATGTGTAACCTGTCAGTAAACGATAACCTATACCTAACCTTCTGTTTTCTAGAAGCACAATACATACATATATTTTTTCCACTGAACCGTCTGATACAGATTCCGAAGCATCTGTTCTACATAGTATTTTTCCACGTATTTATGCGCTCGTTTAAAGAATCCGACGCGTGCAAGCAACCCATTCTCCCTTCTTCCTTACAAGATAATCTGTTGTATCCAAGTATACTTATATGCGAACGTACACAAACACACGCAGTCATTGTTGCTAGGCTATTGTTGTTGCTCTCGCTTAGCATACTTGAATGTATAAGTCTCTGGTATCTCTTGTTCCACCGTCTGCTCGCTTGCCTTTCGATCTATGTATTGTGTGTATGTTCCTCGGCGCTCGTCTCGCGGAGCCAGCCAAGCAAAAGGTCAATGCCTCACGTGTAATAGTTATTTTAAGACCACTTTCTACTCTCGAATTCAGATTTTCTCCTCTCATCTCTCGTCTAGTACAGGGTGAGTCAACAACAACACGGTAATAGTGTAAAAATATCGCACGTAATAATAAAAAATAATATTTTGATGGCCTGAGAAGGCCAACTTCTGTTGTTTTGAACATTTACAATCCGGTAAATAGTGTAATGAGAATAGAAACACTCTGTACATCCCGTAAATTTAAATTTGGATCTCAGATTTGTTGGTCATGATCTGCTCATTGACTAAGTGTGGTAATTTGGTTACTGAAATATGTAAACCTGTTTCTATCTATACTTACATAATTAAAATATTGGCCAATTCTTCATACTTTTTACTTTTACAGAAGGTCTTTGTGTGTGAACCTTAAATGATAATTGAATCGATTATGTTAACTGAAATGAATAACGTTTTTGTTGGATTCTATGGTGAAAGGCATGAAAAGAATTTGGAACACAAGCAATAATGTCACAAACTGAGCTTTGGATTGGGGAAATTTTCTTTTTTTTTTTTTTTTCATAACGTGTTTAGTACAAAAACATAAGAAGAACATGTCCAACAAAATTTTGAAGGAGAACAAAATTAAATATATCGTTGATTGATATGCTTAATGAATGGATTTCTTTTAATATGATCAACTTAATAATGCTACATGATGGGGACAAGATGGGGACCGTAGTAATATAATCTACCACTGGTCGGGGAATCCCACAGCAGTTTCCGCAACGGCGTTATTATGAATCGGCGTAAATTTTTCGCTAAGCGAAAGCGGTTTGCTCATGGTATCGTTTTGCACATATTTTTTTTTTATAAAAGAAAAATAAATAAAAGACATATTGCAAGATATGGTATCATTTCAGCAACAGACAGACATGCAGAGAGTAAATGGACTTTGCCATCAGACCATCGACTTATTCCGTGTATCTTCTACATATGTATACATATGCAGTATGCACAACGTCTCCATCTATGGGAGGAAGGTATTGTCGCGGGAGTACGTTGGGAAATTGCGTCGCCGTAGTCTCGTTGTCGTCTTGTTTCGGGAGTTGATCTCCGACGGAGAGTGACAGCCGTGACAGCTAATCTAGTACGGATGGTGCGCAGTGAAACCGAAAAAAATTGAACAAAAAAAGTCAAATGCTACGGAGAAAAAGAAGAGCAAATGGAAAAACGGGGAAACATTGGGCTTTTAGAGTACTTATATTGAGAAACGCGGCAGGAACGTTCACGTCGTAGGAAACTATTTTCTCTCTTACTTTACTTTTTCTTGCGCTGGTATTCAAATGGGGTTTCTTTTTTTATTTGTTTTGAAGGTTAGATTCGTTTTATTCTGGTTGTAGATCTTTATTTTCTTTTTTAGTTAGATCTATATGCTAGGATTGCTTATTTATAAGCTGTTTCATACTGTTGTTGATGTGGTGAGAACTAATTAACAATCATTTATGGAAACATTATTTCCGGCAACTTTCCGGGCGAACATCACGACCGGCGTAATGCGCAGATCTGATCTATTACACTAATTAACACGTCTGCGCATTGGTATTTACAACGTGGCGTACAGGTTGTGTCACACTTTTAGCAATTCAGTAGGTAAACTCATTTAGTTCGAAACATCACATCTTCGTATCATCTTAAAGGAAAATTTTACTCATTATGGTCTCTAGTTTATGGTAAATTCAACGTTCAATTTTGGATGTATGTAAGAGTAAAGTAGCTTCATTTTCCAAGATAACGGTAAGATGTGTTAAATAAGAGAAGACGAGGCTATATAAAGGGAAATCTTGGCAAATAAATTATTGCATTTTTGAGAACCACTATATTTTTTCAGAATTTGATCGAGCAGTTCTTTTAGACATTTTTTTTATAAATGTGTCCGTAGTAAATTATGTAGGGAAATTTTTTGTTAAAATAACTAGAATGCTGTGACGAAATACAATAAAATGTTGTTTCTCTAAAAAAATGCTTTAAAATTTGTAAAAATTTTTAGCATTAATATGCAGGCTTCTACCTAACCAGTACGACAAACATTAAAGTATTAGCACACTCCGCACCGCACATATTATTTGATTAAATTCGAAATTGCTTTTGGAATTTGTGGATTCCCATTGTTAACTGCACGGCATGCTAGGATTAAAGATTTTTTTTCACATCACTTGGTCGTTGACGGTTGATAATAGAAATCCACTAATACCCGAAACAGTTGTTCTGAATTTAATCAAATAATTTGGCGATGCCACAATTTATAAAATAAAATCTAATAAATTAGTAGAAAGAACAGTGTTGCCTTGAGTAATATTTAAAATTAAAGTTTTCATCGTGTTTTGTTTAATTAAGAGTTATTGAGAAAAACTTGTGTCGTCGTATCTTCTAAACTAAAATGGTGAAGAGACGACAAATGCTTTTTTGTATAAATATTGATTACTTATGTTGGGCTTAATTGATTCTAACAATCTCGGTCTCGTTTAAAAGAGCACTATTTGATCTATCGAATGCAATTTTGGTCTAGTTCTTACAAATTTCCTCTCCACTAGAGGAAATTATCTGACTAAATAAACAAATAGAGCAGCTTTTCGCAACAATTTTAAATAGAACGGTATGTTTTCTTTCACATGGAGAAGTAGATAATTAAAAACTCGAGACATTAGCGAAGACCGTGTCTCGATAAGCAGAGATATTAACGAAAACATTTAAAAATTTGTTACGTCTGGACACACACGCCATTTTGCCGATTTGCTGAATGTCTGCTACTTTATTTAAACTTCTGAATATAACCATAACAAGTATTTTCTGTTGGTCACATTTATTAGACAATATTTTACCTAAAAGCTCTGTAATTACTAGTTTCTTAGTTATAGCTGGCTGCCATTTTTATTTGACTACCCGGACGTGGGAATATTTTTCTAAGCATGACAAAGCAAACGCCGTAACGTGGTGTATATATACAACTCAAGTAGTGTCCTACTTTTCTCTTTTATCTTCACTCCAATAATGCGTTGAGTACCACTTGAATAATTATGAATCAATATTCATTCGTACAGGGGTACGCTAAATTGCTGCGAGCGTTGGAGTTCTTATCGGCGCCTAAAATATTATTAACTGCTATCGAGAAGTTTCGTGTCAAAGTCAAGGGCGTTTGATAATTAGGTTAGACTTCACGATAAGCTCTCGGATATTATATTCCTTCTCTCTCGCTCCTGCTCTGCTCCCAACACAAAATTCTCGTTTAAATGTATCGATATTGTTGGCTCCTTTTAGCTTCTTAAAACGGGGTTGTTGTGGTACTACGGTAACCTACTTTCGGTGCCTGTCCAGTAGGGCAGTTATTAACTTTGGCTTACATGTAATTAGAAATTACTTGGTCTGTTTTTTACCTGAGACATCTTTCTATCTTGAGTGTTATTTTCTTTTCATTATTTAGTAAATGCGTAGTGCCATCTCTGCAAAGGGCCAGAGGTTTTTCGCATTCCCTCGAAGACATCCATGTCGTGTACTACACGACTATTTAAAGATATAGCAATAAATTGATAATTGGCTTCTTTCTTGAAGGCTTCTTCAATGCATTCGAGCACCGCCGGGTTACATTTGTAAAATATGGAGAGCAACACATTAATATTTGGCGCTTTGTATATCTTTTCATGGATCTCCTCCTAGTCTTGTTGATTTCTAGAAAATCGTAACCTTAATCTAAAGTTGAATTCCAATGATTGCTTCCAATTTTACGTCCCTAACCAATGTACATGTATCATCTTAGCTGTAATATATTTTCCACGTCATTCAAAATTAGCTTCTTTATTTCATTATATCTCGCTTTTGACCAAGCAACGGTACCATTCGCATATTCCCCACCGCAAAGCTTGCGGTCGTCTGGCCAAGATCCCTAACGTAAGTAATCTCGTGTAGCGTGCACATTCGCAGCATCTAACTGCTAACGGCTACCCGCGAACTTTATGAAACTTGGGCGAATTCCTAAGACGGCGAAACCAGTAAGTTTCGCATGATAAAGCGGGATCGCCACTTTATTGTTGTAATAATGTAACCCGCACCCATATCGCTCGCTACAGACATTATCTTGCGTCCTTGTATATGCAAGAATAACGTTATATATGCGTCTGTTGCACGTACCACCTACCAGGTGCAATTTGAATTAAAATTTTACTGACGAAATCCATGTTGGTCGGCTAGGAATTGCGCTTTGTGGGGTAATTGTTAGTGCGCCAAGTTATAAATCAGGATGAAGCATATACAAAATTAGTCTTAAATACTGACATTAATCGTACAAGCTTTTGATATATGAAAATTGGAGACCATTAACGCTCATATGCGTACAACTATAAGTTACTATTATATTCATTTAATTTTAGAAAGAATGCTTTGATCATTTTGCTTTTTAAAACTTTTGGCAAGTGTATTGAGAATATATATTGTAGTATTTCTAAATGTATCTCAAAAAATGTTTATTTGAAATATAACCTCATACCAAGAGAGAAGATTTTTTTTGTTTATTTGAATAAAGAATAAAACATTTCTTTTTTAATGCGGATAATAAATTTTATAAGGTCTATTCGGTTGTAAAATTATATGCATATGCATCTGAAATTTAGAGCTTCAATAATTTTGTCTTTGTATGCAAGTTTTTTTTTTCTAATTTTGAGTCAAATCGACAGTCGATTTCTTATTTAAAATAAAAATGTGTTCATAGGTCAAAAAAGTGTTTGGGAGGAATGATCTAATGAACCTAAAACTAACGAACATGGCATTTTGTCGAATTATTTCTTTTGGAATGTGGAATCTGCATGCTTAATTGGCTCTACATGTTTCAGCGTTTTTAAGAATAAAGACGCTTATAAATGTTTACATACTAAACAAATGTCATTTCAATCTACAATTGCAATTTGCATGTTTAATAATTATTTCAAATAAAGATAAATTATTTTTAGCATACTTATGAGTTTTTCAAATTTATACATGGCCCCACTCGGTATGGGGAGGAATAAACATCTCAACAATTACTACGTGAAAATTCTGAAAATCTGGTATAGGGTTAGAAGAATTCAAGTTGCATTAATTATATCTTCGTTCGTTTTGGAGACCCAAAGCCAATTTTTTTTTTCATAGTAAAAGGGATCAGTTTTAAATTTTTTAAAAAGAAGTATCTGTTTTCCTAAATTCAATAATCCAAGACATGTTTATTTTAATTTTTGACGGATGTGAAAAAAATCAAATACAAAAGAACAAGGAACTAACGATAAGAATTAGGTATTCTACAGAAGGTGCTCAGCTCTCAACATTTATTTTTCAGCAGTAACGAAAACATCGATTAAAATTTGAAATGGAATCTGTTACACACCCAAGCATGTATCAACATCAACAACAGAGGACCTGCTTTAACACATTAATCTCATTACCACGCAAATGTTAAGGTAGCATAGTTTTTTCGAATATATTTTGTTTGATCAAACTTCTATATTATAAAATATTATTTGTTCGCATTCATAAATACTATTTAATTTCTTACAACCACTTCCAATGCAGTAATCCCCCATATCTCTTTGCAATATACATACAAACAGCTGCTAAAAATTTTTCACTAACACCGAGTACTTTTATTGCCAGATAAACTTCCATATATGCCAGTTTAATACACACCATAGCAGCTTTAATACTTCTGTAGGGATCACGGTTCTCCATTAAACCAACCTACATTCATATATGAACATTATTTTCGTCGTCACCCAGTTTTTGGTTCTCACCTCCGTATTTATTTTGTACCGATAAGGCTTCAGGTGTGTCCGCTTACTTCTGTGCCATATTGTTGTTGGCCACCTGCCGCCATCTTTCCCCCATACCATTTCCTCGACGGCGGCGCCATCTGCCGAACGGAATAGTGCGTGACCTGTCGCGATGGTTTCGTGAATTTCGCAAAATATTTTCGCCCGGTGCTTAATTGCGGGTGATAAATTCTCCTCGAGTCTGTAACTTTGAACATCTTTGGTTTTGAATTGGAGGAAATTAATCTTTCCAATTACACAATATGTTAGGTGGGGTTATTGAGATTTAAATATTCTGAAGGCATGTGGAATTTTTGTTCGAAATAAAAAGCATTTACAGTTAGTTGGTGTTGTTGTGAGAAGAGGGTTATTGAAGCTAAAAGGCTTTGAAAACTATATACTCCTCGTATAATTTTAGTCAACGATATGGTACGAAATATTGCGCTGAGGACCTGGTTCTTCAACCAAGGAAGTTTTCGTTAAGCAGAAAGGTGCAAGTAGATGAAATACGAGTGATGTTTGTTCAATACGTATCCCAGTTGATTCTTCCGCCAAGAGATCACATCCTTGTTGTTTTCAGCAAAGTCTGCTGGTGTCTAATATTTTGTTTAATAGATGGCTTTCTTGTAGACGATAATTGGAACCATTAGCTTAATCTTGACAGTTGACATTCCACATTTAGAAGTTGGCAATTCTCTTGTGTAAATGTTTAGGTTATATTTATAAAATGATATCTTCAAAAAGTTATTTGAGTGTTACCCTAAAAAAATTGATTAACCAAATAATGGATTTTAGATACAGGCTTGTGTGTATAGTCATTTACTTGGTTCTTTAAAATAAATGCTTTTGGATACAGTCACCAAATTGCGTCCTTTCTGAATAATTCTTGCGGGTAGAATATTAGTTAGAATTTTCTGTTTTATTAAAGTTGTATAACTAAATGAAAAATAGCTTAATTATTTTTAACCAAGGATCCGGTGAAAGCATTTGCAAGGTAGCTTAGGATGAAACCTGGAGAGCTCAATCTTAAAATAGGTTCCGATTTTATTTGCTTGAAGCATCTAAAAGAGATGTGACGTTATTTTCCAGGATTACTACCATTCCAGTAACGCGGAATAATTCATGATAACAATCCTTAACTCATTAACAAATAAATCAAGACGCATATGTGTACGTTACCATAGTCGACTGTAGCTCAAAAAAGAACGACTAGGAAATTCAAAACAAAAGAACATAGGTAACGATAAAATTTATTATGTACTTTAATCTTTTAACAATATATCAGCTTCTAGAGTGCCTTTTTTTGTTTATTGTCTTTCCACAACACAACAACATGCAACACACGTACATACGTATGTACAAATATCTATTCATGTTCCAGATTTAGATTAATGCTGCAGAAGGTTATGTTATGTATACGTTTCCATATTTTAGGTCGCAGTTACATCATCCGGCGTGCGGTATCCCTCTCCCCGTCTTCCGTTTTTCGCTTCACCATGCTTTTCTGCGTCGCGACAAAATCGTCGATTTGAATTTTAAATCCCCGGTTTTTATTTAGATTTATGGAGGCTATGTTCGAGTTCGCTTCAACGGGAGACTTCTATTAGGAAATATTTTAATTTCACCTGCGATTGGTTGGGCTGTTTTTGACGGCTGGTCTACGTTTAACCTGATGCGTACTGATATTAGCCAGTCGTTACAAAGTATTAATGTACATTTCTTAAAACCGAGTATGTCCGAAGTTGTCGCTAGCTGTCGGAGTTTTTGGCTGTCCCGAACGTTCATCGTCGACAAAGCTAGACAAATGCATAGCTCATACACGCAGCTACTGCTACTTAAATTTAATATTTTCGGGTGTTTCTAGTAGTTCGATGTATTTTTTCAGCAATTGCTTACTTTGCCTGCAACCACTTATAATTACTTAGAATGATATGGTAAACAAAAATGTCGAACAAAACGGTCTCTTCTGTCTTATTCTTTTTAATACGAGTAGTTTACAGCAACGAGCAACGTTCTCATAATAATTTGATTATAATTTTCAAAGATGATAATATTATTTCCTTTTGGGATTACTCATAATATTAAAAAGATAAAGAAAAACAGTATTGGAAACCGTGGAATCTAACAACTAAAATACCAAAAATGGAAGTTTAGATATTCACGGCAAATAGCATAAATAAGCTGCATGCCTAATCGACCAGAAGTATATTTATAGCCTCATAGCCTTTAATACAATCCGAACGTATCGCGCCGATATTAATCAAAACAGCTCTTTCTTGTCCTCTATAAGTCGCCAACGCTTTCTTCCATATTCGCACCTAAACAAGACAATCATTCGCGCAAATCCGCGTATTAAGATTCAAATCGTATGCCATATGTCGCCAGGTATATGGAAGTCAACGCGCATACGATACTTGCGCCATTTTAGGCGTCCGCCGTAAATTTAAAACATTTGTTTGTCGAGGATTAACACAACATTAACCAGCAGTCTCCGATTAAGGCGTTGTACGGATTCGCAAGTCAAAAGGAATCGTCCCGGTAGAAAGTTGATATTTTACGTTAAGTGTATGCATTCGTTCGTGTAGTGATGTCCAAGTCTGATGGCATAAATATCAAAGAAAGTAAGTTAATAAGAATAACTTACCAAATTATGTTTGCAAAATGACGTCAGCGTATGTTATGGGATTAGAAAAAGTGGGTCTGGTTCTCACAATTCTTTGTTAGAAAACACAGGAAACTGTTACTGGTTTCGTATTTAGGGATTCTAAGAAAGTTTCTGCCGTCCAGTGAGATTTCTAATGGTCAAACCTAGTAAGCAAAATCGACCTTCTCGTATCCTTCGATTCCTTAGGTTCGATTCCGAGGTTATTTTTGGAAGAGGATCCAAGGCGCGAAGGTCGCCTATAAAATCTTTGGATATTTAGCACTTAAAGCCAGGGTTTTTTTCTGCATGTAATTCTCTCAGATTCATCGAGAATTCTGCGCAACTCACGACACCAAACTTTACCATCACCGTACTCTGTAGATATAGCGTAATAATCGCTCTGTCTGTCAGTCCTGCAGGCAAGTCATGCTTCCATCTATACGCATGTATGTTTTATTAATACGTGTGTGCGTATATGAGTGTTTCTCGCGGCATGATTTATGATTATATCATATCGTTTTGAATGTACAATTAGCTCATGCTAAAAAGCGGCCTATAATATCAGTTCGAACGTGCGAACAACATTAGTCGCGATAGATCTTTCGCTACGAAGGAGAGACGTTTGTAATTTATTGCCGGGTTCCAAAGTAATTGCGCCGCGGTGATACTTAAATATTTTGACGGTAATTTGGAGATAATTCGGAATATTAGAAGTTGCCATTACGAAAGTCATGTATCTACTAGTAGTATTAATTTGAAAAATGAAAGTCTTCAGGTTAATAATTGCTTCTTATATGCACATATGTGTGCTAATTCTAAATATGACTATCAATTAAAATTTGTATTATTTGTATTTATTGGCAGAAATCGGTGTCAAAAGGCGCTCTTTCATTTGGGTGCTAATATGGAATATCTGCTGCTGATACAAACTAAAACATAAGGTAAATTCACTTATACCTTTCTGTTGGTGGCTGCAAGAAGAGCATATGTTGCTTGCCTACTATTACAGCCGTTTGTGTTCAAATTCTTGCATTTGAAAACCAATACGTCCACGCAAATTAAAACCGAAATAGACGCTGTTTCCGAGAGCTCTGCCTGGCGTAACTTAGATATTGTAAAGAAGCAAAATTGTATTAATTTTGTTATTTTTATATATAAAAATATATAATATGGTATAATTTAGACTAGATGGAAGATAAAAACAAGCAAATACAGCAAAACAACCCTCATCTTTCGAAGTGTTCCATTCCAACAATTTCATTACTACATATACTCGAGTATACTCGTTCTTCATAATAAATGTGGCGATTCTACACTTGCTGTGGATAAATGTATTACGGCCGTAAAGATAACTGCTTGTGAGTGTAATTATTTATAATTATAAGCTCTTACCTTCATATGTTTGACACCGTTTCATTATCTGATAATGAGATCGTGTTAACATAATAATATAATGAGCTTGAAATGGTAGATGAATTGACGTGATTATAAGCGGTGTGTATCCCTTCAGTTAAATAGACGAGTTTGATTGTACTGTAGGTAGTATTGTTGTTGCATTTGTTCGCGTTATTTTGCATTTACCGTTTGTGTTAGTAATATTTAAATTATTATTATATAATATTTATTGATTATTGGTGAGTATTGTAAAAGTTTAGGCGATCAATTCCTGTTTGTTATCTCTACTTTTCACACACGTTTAGTGTTTTAGTGCTCCCATAGTTTTCTAAAGATTATCCAAAAACAAAAAATAAAGCCATCTTTAAACTGGTTGATTGACTGCGAGTGTTCGATGCATGTATACATCCATAATTATACCACCTCTTAGAATTTCTAATTTTGAAATCTAAAACAACGAAGTACTGAAGATGACCAGTAGAAGAAAAGAAATATTCATTTCAATACATAATATGTTATTGTTGTATTAATGTAACGATTTTATAATTAAAATGTATTTACTTTATACTATTGTCCTAGTTGCTCGAATTGAAAGCCATCTGCGTAAAAATAACTAATGAATAATCAGAAAAGACACGGAATTGATATAAATGACCCCTGCATTATCATGAATATGGTATTGTATTGAAAAAATGCTTCTAAACTTGCTAAAATTTTTAGCGTTTGTGATTTCGTGTATACAGAGTAATCATTGTACATTTACTTGTTAAGAAAATCTATTGAGAATTTCATGAAGTACATCACTACGTGTATTTCGTTTGCCACTTTATACACATCCTTTAACATCTTTATTTCATGTTTTATTATTATTCCTTTGGCAAAAAGTTTGGCTTTCGATTTCGAAACCGGTCGTTTGGAAATGCTGGATTGCCAAAACTGGACTCCAAGGATAAAACTCAATTGTTACGGTATATTCTTAGGGTAATCAAATAAGACTCATTGCTTAGATAACATTTTCCGTTGTAATAGCAGAGCGCTGAAGATTTCCTCAGCCGCGAAACAAAACGCTATCCGAGGCCAAATAAAAATGATGCGCCCGCGCCGAGTTGACCATTTTAATTAGGTAAACAGCGCGAAATTGTTTAGCTGACGACGAGAGAACGATTAATCAAAACACGAACGCAACGAAATTATATCATCGGAACGCCATTAGCGTGCCCTTCCCATTTAGCGAAACACACTGCAGGGTTCGCTAAACGTGCCAGGATTGAATGATTTACCGACGTATTTACGAATAGATCCTTTACTACCATACCTAACCTTCGGAGAAACGATCCTTTAACAGGAGAAAGGTATATAGAGTAGCTTTATATGTACACAGATCGCTCTTCTCCCATATACGCACGAGGGTATCTTGGCTGGGTTTGTTCGTTAGCGCCCATAAATCTTGTATAGGGAGCAATTATATCAATCTTAGTAGCATCGCTAATTATCTCTCTCAACAAGCACTAAATCTGCAAAACACAACGAGAGAGAGTTCGGGAGAAGAAAGGTCGTGTAAACAGACAAATCGACGTAGTTGTTGATAAAATTTAAAAGATTGAAATATTCGAAAATGACTGATCCACTGACCATCATAGCGGGAATATTTTGAGTCGTTGAATACGCCCTTACATAGTTTTAACATATTTTGTATGCAATTGCAGCAAGGCATGGACATAACATAAAAAGATTGCGTGTCAGTCTTGCAAGAATTTGAACAAAAGCTGCAAAAAATTTGGGATGAATTTACATTTAGAAATTGTCAGGGCTTAGCTACACGATGCCAAGAATTGAAGCCATAGTTAAAAAGAAAGTTGATGTTACACAATGCTGATTTTCTACAATTTAATTAATATTCGAAAATTCCAGCTAAACATTGCGATACTTTTTATTTTTCATCGTACAGAACTATGGTTTGCGAAGCGTCCATTGTGCAATCGATTACAAATGCAAATTTAATGAGTTATCTACAATGATGACTTATGATTGTTTCTTGTTGTTGTTGTATTATTTGGTAAGTTACGGAATACATCTCGCACTTCTGGGCATCGATTACTGTGATTATTAGCCTATTAGAATTCTGCCGGGTCCAAAGGTGTTCCAACCTCCGGTGGGGAAGGGATTTTTAACGTGCCAAACATCGTATTGTTCGGAGCCTACAGTTTTACTTCCTTATCTGAGAAGGAGGCATATTCCGATTCAAAATCAACCGTTCCGGGAGATTTGAACCCGCGTCGCTGTTCGGATCGAAAGACAAACATGCTAGCCATTCCACCGCCAAGACGATCGATTGTATAAATGTTCACATTACCATTGCTTTCTCATCTCTGTATTTTATCCTTATAATAGAGTAACGTCTGTTAGACAAACTTATATTTAAAAAATATTTTTTTGAGTTATTGGTGTGCATTATCAAAAAATCGACACCGCTTTCGCTGTTATTATTCTTTCATTAACTACGAGTTCTTGATCGATGATTTATTAAGATTGAATGAATGATGAACAACTACTGGTCCCAATAGCCTCGCAATGAACAGAGTTAGAAATTGACTGTGGGTGAAAGTTTTCAAGATGGGAAAATTTTAAAATGGCTTGATCGTGTAACCATTTTCGAGCTAAGAACGTCTGTATTCTCGTCCCACTAAAATCCGCAAAGTAGCAATCTCTAAAATCAACACTTCTTGTTTTCTTTGTTTGCTTTCATTAAGTAGAGTCTTTTGACCGTTTCTGGTCATTGTACCGGTTGCTACTCACTAACTGCTTTAGTTCGAGAGCTATAATGTACTTTTGACTAGTAAATCTTACTAACGTGCCCTGCAGATGGTGACGAATTATAAGAAGTTACAACAATTTGAACCCTAAGTGATGACATTCTTGACCGCTAATTAAAATTTCCTAATAATGTAAAAACACTTCTTCCTGTATTGGTGAAATGGCAAGAAAAATACACCTTTCCATCTGCAACTGGCATTGGAAACTACTCCTATGTGCCTATTATTAAACCATATCTACATGAAGATAAATACGGTAATCGAAAGAAAAATTGTAGTATAAATGTGTTTATGGTCCTATTTCCAATTTTATTCATATTACCTAATGTGTGAAATTGGAAAGATTTGAAAACGACGAACAGTAACACTGAAAAGGTTTGCTTTAATTACTCTTATTGTTTCGGAGTTATGGGCGTTCGAGAAAAGTCCAAATTTAGCTAAAATAAAAATTGGTAGTGGAATCTGACGAAAATTCAAGAATGTAAAAGCTGGGGATTGGCTAGTTGAAGGAAAGTTTGAAAATGTAGTTTTTGACTCTGAAATTATAATTGATATCCTCGTATGTCAGTGCCATGTCCAAAGCAAAAAGAAACGGCATTTCTCGTGGTAGTCAATTAGCGTTAGCAGGCAGCACTACATCAACTCGGGTTGTTGATCCAACTTTTTGCGGATTATTTGCCTATTGTAGTAATGTCGTGTTGGCCCATTATTAACTCCAAAAGGGATCACGTTTAAAATTCTCCATCAGTATCAGCCGGAACAAGCGCAAGCCGAAATCTAAAAGTATCCATTTGGGAAGGGGTCTCCGGGTGGCATGGGAAGGTTTAAGGATACGAGTTGTGGCTTCGCGTTTTTGCCTTTCCATAATCTACGTATCCGAATTAATGCGGATGTCAACAGATTGTTCCGCCGCTAAATGAACCGCCATATATTATTCATAAGCGCTTGCAGCTCGTCGACCGACCGACCGACGCTCCGGGGAATGAATACTGAGCGTCGCGGCGCCACGCAGCGCGCAACCGATGCATATTTTATCCGGTCGAATTTCGGGGTTACCTTATCTATGCATGCATGCATCCATGTACCGATATTCCAGCGTTCCTTCCAAGCGAACGATGGCATTTATTTTCGCTGTAAAGTGGAAAAGATGCGATGTAATTCCGTGCAAGATACGTTGCCCGGGCGCAGCATCTATGCATCTGGAGATAGTTGCAGCGTATCAGCTGTTGAGTTTATAGCGTAATTTCAGCATACGTGCTTGTGTTCGTTCTAATATCGTATTAGTAATATGCTCACAATACTGTTCGAATGTCGAAGTTTTCCGTGTTGTTTTGATACTATTTTTGTTGCGATCTTGCAATATGTGAACGTATGTGCAAGATGAATTGACTCAAAGCGTTGTTTGTTTCGTAGAAGGAGAAGTATGTTGACCAAACTGTTTCGATCTAACTAATTCGTCTCTAATGATTCTGTAACAGTTTAGTGGAATTCGGTACCACATTTAAAGTTGTCGTACTTTGCGAAGTATCTTGTTACGGATTTCTAGGCTTCGACTGCTATCATCATTGTCTGCTCATGCTGGCGCTTGAATTCCATTTGATTACCATCATCGTGGCATAATTATCAGCAGCAAACCCAGCCATATTTCCAATGTTAATACCAGCTAAAGTATGGAATAATTTACAAAACAATTGTAAATGTTGACTCCTGCGCCATCGCGTTCTAATTCTAATAATATTTCACCTAAATTTATAGTAAAGAGCCTAAACTATTGTTATAAGTTCAGTTGCTACTTTAAAGGAAATGTTGAAAGCTATATGCACTCTGCTTAGAGTTTCAAATAAATGATTTTTAAGCGTAATTTTGTTTTTGTTGGTCCTTTGCTGAAATATAATGTTTCAGAGTTTCCCAAAAGTACCATGTTTCTGAATTTCACCCGTTCTTCTTCGTGTTCGAATTTATATAACGCAAGACTTATGCTTACTATAGGTAGACGACCTTTAATATTTTACAGGTTTTGTTTGAAAAAAAATACCCATTGGCCCATTTGGCCTTGGCGAGAAAAAGTAAAACCATATTCTCAAGGTCACTGTCGATCTTCTATGTCATGTTGTACTCGACATTTTTATATGCCGTTTCGATTTTTTCAGGCCATCATCAACTTTTTTTATTTCTTAACACCATTTTGGATTTTAACACCTTCAAAAAGAGTTTTTTTTTTCAACCATGTATAAGATGTTGATAACAGTTTTTGATATTGTGCTTTGACTGGCGAAGTATTTTAAGATTAAATAATGTCAAATATTTCAATTATCGTTCATTAATCAGAGAAAAATGTCGTACATCAACAGAAACACAAAATGTATTGAAAATTTTTTATTTATCGAGCTGAAAATACTATAACAATATTCGAACTATAACCTATACTAGTGAATAGAAAATACATATACTAATTAAGGGAATAAAGTCATAAGCTTCTTAAACATTGAAGCCTAAGACAAATATGGAATAGTTTCAAATTTTCTATGTTCACTCTAATTGTTTTAGTATCACAATAAACCAGTATTGTTTTTCGGATATTGAAATCCATTACCGCTTTAATTATCACCTTCTTTCATAGTAGCGCCGCCACGCTGCGTTTCAAACAAGCAAGATTTCATTCGCTACTCTCGTACAACCCAGGCATCCGATAATGGCATAATGAGTTGTTAAGTAACGTATGGTCCTCAATGACGACAATCCATCGCGGTCAATACGTTACCTGCCTGATCCTATTGCATGTCCAATAACCCGTGAAACCATAAATACATGTCAAGTTAGTACCTCAAAGCTCCCATTATCGTTACTGGAGGGATGCTTTCGATTGACATCGTCCCGTTCGTATTCATGCTGAAGCGTAGGCTATTCAACGCTAACGCTTTTCCCGTAAATTATTTATAGCAGTCTGATATGCGGAGAGTTTTTATTGAAATTAATTGAATTGGTTACTTTTTCAGAAAATTTCACACCTTCGGCTTTGTTAAAGGAACATATATGGCTTATAGGCAATAAATTCTGTACATGAAAAAAATTTTTGTCAATATTCCTCTATTTATTAGTATCTCTATGTTACTTCCGGCAATTTATCATTCTCTAGATCCGCTATTTATATCAATTTTTTTGCGGAAGACGTCTTATATCTGCCCTAGCTGGACGGCTATCCGCACAGAGGTCAACAGGAGTGTTCTCTCGCGCTGAAGCCGAAAGAAGCCGTAGGAAAAGTAAACTGGCACTAGAAAAATGCCTTCCAAGAAGTTCCAACGTCGTGCACGTCATGTCCGCAATATTTTACGACGGTATCTTAATTGGTAGCGCAGTTATTTTTACAGTCCGGGTAGAAAGCAGATGTTATCTGTTTGTCAGATGACGGTCTTTCAACACGGAAAACCACAGTTGTGTGGAAAATCGTTGGAGCGCTATATGCGGTCCGCAGAGTAGTATCTAAAGGGAAAATGTGAAGGCTGAGTTTAGTCGTGCTAGCAGAATTAAGATAAGCTTCTTATAGTGCATTCGACCCAGGGCATAAAATTATTGCTCTGAAACAATTAAATTGGTGTTCTGAAAATATCATTCACAAAAACTATAAATTAGAAGGACTAATATGTTTCTAGATTTTTATGGAATACCCAAAAAGCATTTCAGCTTCACTACTCACTTTTTGGTGGTCACATAGTAACAGGACTAGCGGAGAGCAAATATACGGGGGAGGAGGCGGTGTTTCGCTGTGCCTACCATATCCCAGCATCTTTCACCTCGCTTAAAATTTAAACTGGCCAAACGCCAGTTTTTGAGTGCGTGACACATTACCACACAAAGTTCGTGTAATCTCAAAGTTCAAGGTTACTTTTTCCTCTATCTGTTTAATTTTCGTAAAACGTGCATTTCTTTGGTAGCATAAACACTAGGATCGGTGTTTGCACTTCTAAAAAGACGCTTTGAATGTGATGAAGCTGAATGAAATTCTGGTATATTCTTCAATTTTCATATATGCAAAATTTTTATGTTATCTTTGTTTGTAGAATAAATAACTTGGTCAAGCCATTGGTTTACCCTGTACAAACTAGGCGCAAAGTTCATCTGCGATAGAAATAATGTTATTTCCTTCTACAAGATGTCTCTCTCTGTTTCTTCTCATAACTTGAAACGAAGCGATTTTGAAATCCCAGCACATTTATCAAAAAAGCAAAGCGAGTTCATATGTGGTCTACTTGTTAAATGTAAGTGAAACATTCTATTTAAAATCGCTGGTAATTAACTATTCTGCCCGGAACAATATATCATCCGAATTAATCTATAGATCATGTTTCCATTTATTCACATCAGTACGGGGTCTCGGCTCGGACGCGGTACGTTGTATAAACATCCTATTTATCACCTGGCTACCACCTAATATATTCTACTACATATTAGCTATGGACACTCGCGTCTCTCGCCTAATTCGAAATGGATTATTCGTGTTCTTCGTTCTACCCAGAATATCAAGTAGCGTAAGAGCTCCTTTTTCGTATCGAGAAACAAGCGATACGGAACTGTCTGCTATGAGGCCAGCTGACGTGGACCATCATCTTTTCAACTTGCTTTCTTTTCTTATTCTTATGAATATATAGAAGATGCTAACGTTTCAGTTGTTAGACCGGGACGCGGACAATAACCGGTCCTCATGTGTCTCTTGTTGGCCGCTTTATAAAAACGAGACATGGCGAATTATCGATGAATTAAAGATGACTTCAGGATACGATCTATAATCATGAGGAGGCGAAATTTTGGACAGATGTAACGCACATGTAGGAGTAAAAATAATTGTTTCAGCTCTTTTCCTTTTGTGGCAAAGTACGAAGATTTGGAAGGTAATTTTTTCTACTTATATCTTGAATTCCATTTTAGTATTAAGGTACAATGACTATCTCACAACCTACGAGGAAAACCAGAACTATACCAATACTTCAGGACACATTTTCTCTATTTGTAACTAGGAATATAAAGGGGAAATGGAACTAAGGTGAAAGATCGAAAAAAAATGAAATTGTTATAAAATTTATTTCTGCTAGACGGTTTTTGGACAGGCTGCAAGACAGTATTGAAATAGGTCTGCATAGAATAGTTGACAGCTTTCGATAAATTTTGATACTCGTCTTCTACAAGTCCATTGCGTGTTAGGAATGGTATACTGAGTATTGTTGACTAACGACAACACATCTACACATATTCTGGATTCTCCATATCTTGAAGTAAACAACCGAATTTATATTCTGCTTTTTTACCTTGCATATTTGATACTTGAGGGCTTCGTTACCTGTGAGTAAACCTGTCAGTATCCTCAAATCTTTTCTGCTGGAAGATGGTCATTGCATTCGTCTGTTTTTGTCGACGAATATTTGCCAGTACGATGGCTTTTGATTTTTCTCACATTTCCTAACTTCTTGTTTCAGTTGCCTCTTCTGTAGGTGGGGGTTTGGGCTAATTAAAGGCACATTCCTTGTTTTTTTGGCCAACCCATCAGCCTTTTCATTTTTCCCAATGTCTTGGTTGCACTGGACTCGCCAAAACGCAACGTAGGGTTTAAGAGTTTTTAGCGTTACCTAATTATCTGTGAAACTGAGTAGGTTTATTCGGAATATTTTACTCAGTTTGAAATTTGATAGGCCATTTTATATGTCAGTTCCGATTCGTTGATGCCAAAGCATAGTAATGTGCAGTTTTTAAAATCTCATTGGAATTCTCATGGGAACTAATTAATAAATTGAAGAATAAGTCCATAAAATTATGTCAATCATTATGAACTTTGCTTTTCTTTAATTTGAATGTATTGTGTGGAGTAGTTAGCTAGTAGCACAGAAATGCTTATTATTGGCCTTACATCAGAGCTTCTGCTTTGATAATTCTCCTTTCCAAAAACTACCAATATGATCTGACAATTTGCCAATTGTTTGTTGGGTTTAGTAGATGAAACTGAAACTTGAGATATCCTTTTTATGAAACAGTTTATGATGTAATCTAGCCTAATTTTGAAGATACTACGTAAAGGTCATATTAATGCTTTGTACTTATTAAGGTAAAGATTTTTCATCCCTATTCAGTATACGCCTCAATACTTTTGCATCATGAAAGTGCATCAGATACCTTTTTTTTTGGGCGATCGGTGAAGTCTTTAAAAACGGCAGGTATGCGGGAGAAAGCGCTCTCGTCTGATGTACACGCCCTATTAATATGTATTAGAACGATTTACATTTGTCTCATCGATCGAAGGTGCCTCGATAAATACATGATTGATGATCTGCGGCCGTGTTTGGTTAACAAATTGATTCTGTGTACACATTTGGAAATAAATAGTTAGACGTTGGTTGGTAGCTCGCGATTATAATTTCAAATTCCGTTTTTTTCTTCTGCGCCATTCGTTTGGAGCTTCATTTTGCGCGCTGCGTAGTCTCGAAGGTTATGGAAATGAATTTTTGGACCGGCACGGCGGTGTATTAACGATGTAGGAAATTTAATTTAAGATGTGTTTCCGGTTTAGAGAATGGAAAAAATGTCGAGCTAAACTAAGTGGAATATATATTATCTTTTGAATTGAAATACAAATATGGAATTATAATTTATCATACCATTTATTGCTTTTTATATGTTTTATATGAGTTTATAAATGAAGCATTGCTTCTAGAATGTTCCTGTTGACTTGCGCGATTTATCTTCCTGTCTTTTTCGGCGGTCTTTTTGTATTATTTGGTCTCGAGGGTCCTAACTTTTTAGAAATTATCTCAAAGCTATGAATTGAATTGTCTTCCGTTTTTAGCCAGTATTTCTATTCCATTGGACTATCCAATTATAATCCTAATTAAGAAAAAGAATTTAAGCTAAGAAGTTTGTGCTGTCAACTTAACTATTTCACTCTACAGCTATTAAGATCCAACTATTTAATACGAAAAATTACACCAACGAGGACGTGGTACCACTTTTTCTGAAATAAAAGTATCAGCATTAATTTTTCAAAACATAATTTGCATTTTCGCTTGGGGCACCTTTTTTTCGTTTCTCAATGTACATTACGGAAGATAAACTCAAGCAAAATGTCACATAACTGCCATATAAATTCGCCCAACGCGTTTGAATTATGAATAACAAGATCGGTATATTATTTTTTTGCTTCACGTTTTAAATATTTATATAAGTAACATAACCTGGAGACTTTCATGTTATTTTTTGGCTGTCAGTTTTAATTTGGGATTATTTACGCTTGACTAAAAAGGTTGGGTTTTTGCGTTGTGTGACAAAATGCATTTTTTATATGGTACATGCAGTAGATAGATTTGGCTTCTTTTTGACTATATAAAAGTTGATTCTGAAAGCGGGATTATATGCAGAATGTTCGTACCATCTAGAATTGCGAAGTATATGTCTCTTTCAAAAAGTTTTTGAAATTATACGTAGCAATCTATGGAGACTTAATTGATAATGGATAAGAGAATAATTTGAAACGCTAGGTTGTGAAGAAAAATATGAGCCTAGGCAGCTAGAAGTACACGCATACAAAATCTTCTAAATTGGAATCCTATCGAAACAGCCAGAAGGAATCTAGATGCTATTTGATATTGCATGTTGCCAGTCTACTTCAGAACTATCCTAAACCACAAAATCAAGACTATAGAAGTGACAATATTTACTAAATTACATTTTAAAATTGAGAAGAACAAATGCGCTATATTTTACCACGAAACTGGCTTAAAACGTGTTTTAGGACACAATGTGCATAGACTAGTTTAAGTTTTGAGGTAACAGACTAACATTCAACATCGCATTTTGTTGCAGATGCTTAATCTTTGGCGCGATTCAGATGATTTGCTACAAATTTTAGAATCTCATCTCAGTAGCCGGTCTAATTATAGTGAATACCGTGGTTTACATGAAATCTCAATATTTATCGGAGAGTTAGTTTATAATTTGTTTATCTGGTTTCTAGAAAATTACTTACGTTTAAATGTTGTCAAGTGCAAAAGAATCATTTTCACGTGTCGAACTACCGTGAGTCTATGCCTACATAGTGTTAGTTGCGAGTTTCTAACACCCTGTGAAGAAATTAGACTCTGGCGTTATTTTCGACAATAAATTAACATTCTATGGTCTTGTTATTAGAACATGTTAACATACTTCACATTTTAAGAGTAGTAATCGTATTTAATATTGGTCTTTGATCTTTGTGCGGTTAAGTTACTAGATTAGTAGATCTACCTTATTGCTTCCAAAAGGCGTCTGTCTGTCAACCAAATCACCCCAGTGTTCAGTACAATTCAACCTTTGTTATCTGTTTTGGATCATCTTTATTTTCTCTGTGATATATTTTAAAGAGAATAGGATTAGTACGAAGCCAAAGCCCTGCACACAAAGTCATGTACATACGTATTTGTCTAGCGGGAGTTAGTGTTCCCGATAAACTGAAAAACTAAATTATAAGCGGATTACGCTTTCGAGAATATACGTTCCGAGATGGATCGCAGGCTATTCTCGCGCTCCCCATTGTAAATCGTATTAACAGCCATAAAACGGTCATAATATTAATATAATGGAATGATTTAAATTGAGCATTCGGTGCAGAGAACTGTGTAGAGGATTACCGGCTCTTATAACTAGGTACGTATGTTGGTAACTCCGATTATTATGGATGTACCGCTTATGGAACGAATTTGTTACGAAGACACAGCTTTTCAATGGAGTTTGTGTAGTATATATTTCATTTGCGAAAACGAAGTACGTCATTACTAAAGACGCTATGACGTTACGACAAAGTTCCGTTTGTCAATATAGAAACAAACTATTGGGTTATATAACTGTTAAACAATATTATTATTGATATAAATTCTTGCACTTGAAAGGCAATACGTCTACACAATAAAGCGGAAATGGTTGCTGTCCACGGGGATTCTGCACCATCATTTGCCATAGCAAAATTTTGGGCAGTTGAATTTAAACGTGGCCGTACCAGTTCCGTTGGCGATGGACGGTCAAGACAAGCAAATACTGTAACTACTGCCGATAACATCGGAGAAGTTTATCAAGTGGTGCTAGATATTCCATTGAATTAAGATTAGTAAAATAGCAAAGCCTGTGGGCATCTCGGAAGAAGGTGTTTGTCATGTATTGACTGAAGATTTGGGCATGACCGCGTATTGGATGCCGCGCTTCCTCATTTAGGACCAAAAGCGCATTCGAGTACACATTTCCAAACCTCTATTGAAGTAAATTAAGCGAAATAAGTTGGAGTTTTCGCGTCGATTCATAACTGTAGATGAAACTTGGATACACCAGTACACTACTGAGATCAAGACGCAGTCGAAACAGTGAAGTGCGAAGGGTGAAAGGATTCCGAAAAAGGCGAATACAATTCCATCGGCCGGGATGGTTATGGAGTTGTGTTAATCATCGTGAAAAAGGTGAAATAAGACTAAATATGTTGGGCTGGAAACTTTTCAAACTACCTTCGTTTTTCCTCAATATATATCTTCCTGAAGACCAGAAAGCTACTACCTCAATTCAAAGTTAGTTCCTTTTTTTAGAGACGGTTATATGCTTTGCATAGCGTACCATTATATTCTCCCGAACCATGACTGAAATTATGCACCGTCAAAGATCGCTGCACCAGTTTGCTTTGATCACTGCAGTACCTTTACTGCTTTGCGGCGGTACGTGCGCATTCTAGAAAGAAAGTATCAAACTCTACGTACTACACGCGGCATTGACTTCCATAATTTCACCGCGCGACCATTAGCATAATATTGATTTCGGCATTCGCGTCACGTAAGGCACCCCCTGTCACATCTTTTCAGGTGTATTTGTCTTGCGGGATCAAGCTGCTAATGGAATATTACCGGCTGTGCGGAAAATCGACTGCCAACAGGAGATAAACCTTCTCGCGCACACTAACGATAGAAAAGTAATTTCGGCAAAGTCGCGCCGTTCCCGGACAAAAATTCCTATCGAAATCCGCATCGGCTAGATGTGTGTGTATGCGCCGGTATGCCGTTACCGTTCTTCCACTCCATATTACACCTTTCACTGTACTCGAAAGAGACGAAGAAGATGCTCACGCGGAGCCCAATACGTTCTAATCCTCGTCGTCGGAACTCCAAAGCACTCCCGAGATATCCGAGCTTTTAAACTACCGTGGTTCCTCTCCTCTTTCTTTTTTTTTTGGTTTATTTACTTTATGGATGTATTTACAGCAACAGCGCCGTGTATACGGAACGCGATGGTTTGTTATTTTTGCCTTAAATGTGTACGCTATATTATGGTTTAAAATATCGGCTTTCTATATCATGGTCGTTTAGTGGGATACCAGTAAAATTTGATTAAAAGCAGATCGGGGTAGAGCTAATACCTATGTGAATTTGTAGCAGCTTGTATACAGGTGTCCTAGCTCAAGTGGGGTTGGATGGGTAACAATGGGTATCAATCAAGATGGAGATGGTTAATTGGGTAATGTTTTGCAGTGTAGTGTTGCTGATTTAAAATTCGTTTAAAAAAATCCCGTCAGAAGTTATTTCAGAAAAATTAAAATCTGTATTTTTTTTAAATATGTTCGTAAGTGACATTGAACACACAGGTCCAATTAAATGACCCATTATGCCATAAAATACACTAAATATGAATCGAACTTGATTTCGACGTCGAACTACTGGTTTTTCCGACGATCAGTAGTGTTCATTGTATCGATTAAATACTACGCAGTTAGAGAAATAGAACTTATCTGATCATAGCATTTGACTCGTATAACTATTATTTCTAGAACTCTTACGGATAAACCATCTACAAAATGCTACAGTGCAATCGTAATCGTCAGGCCGCAATACCCAACTTGTAGGGTGAAACTCGTGGCCCCTTAGAATTCGCAATATTTTTGATTTAGATACACCATCCTGTACTTCTGTTTTTCGTGTTGAAAACACCTGTGTTAGGCGCAACACAAGCTGTTGTTGTTAAATTGTTTTCCTTAGTTTTAATGTGCTTGCTCAAATTTTCACCCCTCCATGTTTTTGTCTAGTATTTTATACGTTTTGGTATTTGGTTGTCAACCCTGCCAAACGTTTCCCATTTAACCAAATCTCCATCTTTAATGATAAGAAAGTTGCCCGTGCAATCCCACATATAGTAGAAAATGATACAGCGTTGCAGTTTGTTTTTAATTGTTTTGTTCTAATACTGATAATGATTGGGAAGACGTATAAAACTAGGAAAAGGGCTTACTTTCATGAATTGGCTTGTGGACATACTTATTTTCTGCTCAAAGTTTATAAGATCATTTGATCTGATGGAAAAAGAAAAATTTTTTTTTTAATTGGGATAAGTATAAAGTAAAAGGATAACTCCTGATACTGGTAATAACGCTTTTAAACAAGATTCGTTTAAAATAGATATTATTACCAAACTAAGGATATTTTAAACAAACCAGGTAGAATAAGCGTGATTAACAATTTTTCCAGATGGTTGGATTAACTGGTTGCTTCTGGTAAAGTCTTAAAAGATTATTTCTGCAAATTGCTTATTATATACTTAAAAATACATGCACTCATAGACTGGGATTATGTATTGCACTAGTAAATATATCTGTACTATTTTTTTAATTCACAAAGAGAACTGAAATAGACCCATTCACACCGGCTAAATATGAAATATGCATAGCGCGAAAGACATATACAAGACTAATCTGAAAAGATTCCGGCCTAATATAGAAACAAGTTTTTTTGTCAAATTCAGTTTTATTTCTCAATCGTGAATTTATGATCTGACGTCGTCACCATTATATTTCAAATAAGAAAGTTGTTAATCACTTCCGGTTCTTATCTTAAATTAGTGATGATTTTTCTTGCTGCGACTGTCAAATTATCAAAGCAACCTGGAAATCTTTTTAAACGCCGAAAGCCTTTCTTTTCTTCTTATTTTGTTTCCGCGCCCAAGTTACCTTCGCTTCTAAACAATCGTAACGACCAACGGTCCAATTCGCGCGCCATACGGTGATGGCGTAACGTCGTTCACGAAGCGATGAACTCGTATAAAAATTCTGCATTCTCCTGATAATTTTTCTTTCCCCTATTCTATTCCGTGTAAGAGGCCCAAGGCGCAGACGACCTTCACGGTACATCTGCGACCTTGAAGCCGGCAACATTGCCGCGCCGAAGCCGGGCATCAGCCGCTGCTGCTCCGCCGGCCAGCGACGGCCGATGTGGTTCGCCTACGAATTAGTCGCGCACCGCGTGATATTCAGAATTTTAATACGCCACCGCCACTTTCGTAATTAAAAAATCCCTACGCGGACGTCATGAATACAATTAGATGGCCATAATGATAGGCATTACGGAGGAATTACCGGTAGACTTATCAGATTTATTAATGTGCATTCGGCCGGGCGCGGCGGGTCGGTCGCATCGAAAGAGAATCGTGAGCTTGAACGCAGAGGATCGCTATGAGGCTTGGTTATGCTAGAAATGTTGTACGGACTAAGATGTTGGTCGAGGAAAAAGTTGCGAGATTGCACCTGGTCAATGTACAATAACGTTAAAATGAATCTATACGTTCCAAGATGCTCCTTACGAATTGTTACGTGCCTTTTGTCACCTGAAGTTGTTTTAATTTTAATGCAACTATTTGTGGTGTACTTTACTTATGAACATACCTGTATATCGCGGTGTAAGTCATATGTTTTCTCCAGAACGCCTCGTTCGTGCATTGTAACGCTAATCTCTCATTTATTTACGCTTCAATATCGGTTTATTTCGTTATAGGGCTGTTCCTATGGTTTCTTCTATTTTAGTTATTGTATTTTACGTAATGTCTTACCTTACTTTGGAGTATTTTCCGATTTATTTTGGGTTTTCGACTATTGTTTATTTTGCTTTTGTTAGGTTAAGAGACATTCGTAGTTCATAGAAGCGACGTGAGAGGCGGTAGTTGAACGGTATTTATCGAACAGAGGGCTGCGTTCAATATTATGGAATCAGTTGGTTGTTTATTTATTATTTCGAGGTGTAAATCCGCGTATTAATGTAATATTTGGTTTTGTTTAGAGATAGGCTCTTATCAAACGTATTTTCTTTTAATCCCGCACTTTAATTTTATCCTTTCGGCTGCTAATATTCTTAAGTGGTTAGTTCCTTTCGATTTGTTGAGTTGTACACAAGTTTCGCGATAGAGGTTAATTCTAGAATTTGCACTGTTTCCGGCTTTTTTTTTTCGACGTACCTCCTCGGAAGTCGTTGGGCATCCATGTGATCATTTTTGAATGCGACGCTCGTGTAGTCAAGATCAGTGATACTTTTACCGTACAAAGTTGTATAACTTTAATTAAGGATTCATAGTCACTGGTGTCTCCTAAGCTTAACCACTTGTTTGTTGAGACAATTTGGATTGGTGGTAAGCGTTACCTTTTGATAAGGGATTTTAGTAGGGATTTGACTACCCGCAAGAGCACGTGTTTCTAGTTTTCGCGTACCCTCAACTACATCCAGAGGTGGGTTTATTTTATTTCTATCACTACGTTAGTACTTATTCCACGCTGTGCAATGTATTTTTAGGGTTTTTTTTGGTACGTGTATTTGTACGAGGGGTCCGTACAAGAGATCCTCGTCTACGTCTTGGATAGGAATTGTCGCTAGTACCCATTACTACACTTGGTACCTGCCCCGAGTATCCGCAACAAACCTACAACTTCATTAGAGCTACCGTACCAGTAGGAAGGAACTCGTTACTGCAATTCCATCAGGTAGCAGTCCGAAGGGCTGTTAAATTTTATATATTTTCGTTAATATTATTTAGCCTTCAGCTGTGTTTGAGTTTACCGTAACTTTAAATTTGATGTATAACCATGTTATAAGCCTTCAGCTGTCTAAAGAATGTAAAGGGGATAACAACTATAGGGTAACAAATGTTAATATTAACAGTTTTGAGTATATTTAGAGTTCGAGTTGCTATTTCCGAGAAATTTGATAATAGTTCCGAAACTGTAAAGGACACCGAACATGCGCATTTTCTACGTTCTAAGCAAAACGATATGTACCTTTACAATTTAAGGTTATGAACTCGTATTCACCTTTAATTCTTTTATTTGTTTTCTTTTAATTATAATACTTTGAGTAATTAAACCCTTTACTGTGTTTGTTATTACTCTTATAATAAACACTAATTCTTTTTTTACAATTTTATTACTGAAATCTACTTTGACTATTTCTTGCAATCGTGAGTTCAACCTCTTACACCTGTACTTAAGTGCAAAAGACCTCGCTCCACAGCCATAAGACTTCCGCGTTGGCTTATGGCATTGCATACGAGTAAGCCTGGGTTATTTTATTAATAGTCGACGTGGTGGCGCTAATAGAGTTTCTTACCTTCACGTATACCCACCCCATCTCCAACTGTGCTGGCGGCCCCAGGAATATCTCGAGCAGCTTAAGTTTAGGATCGCAGGTAGGTTGTTGGTTTACCTTCTTGGTTTATTTTAGTATTTTGTTTCGAGTTAAACTCGTTAGCGCGTAAAATTTGGTAACACTATTTAGCTGATTTTCCGAAGTAATATGACGTGTTATTGTTAAGTTAACTGTTTCAACTGTCCACGTCAACGTCCACGGCAGGGGATATGCACCTTCTATGTTTTTTTTTTTTTCGTTTCAGCCGTGTTACAATGCCATGATTAAATCCGGTAGGCACTTTGTCCCCTACAAGGAACATTTTATTGACCTATCATTTTGAACTTTAGCATCTTGTCGAACTTAATTCTTCCTTCGAAAGTTGTTACTGATGCTGAAATAAAAATATTTTTGGCACGACTTGGGTTTGATGCATGGGGTCAGGAAATTTAAGCGTTCGGTATTTCCACCCAAGAATGCTATATCCTATTACGAACACGGAGTCATGTAGACTTATTCCTGTTTAATACCGCATCTAATTTTGGTGTAATAAAATGTTGTCTTCTGCGTGTCCTTTTAGCAGAAAGTTCCGATAGAACTTCTTGTGGAGTAAAATCACTAGTCTTTTTGCTTGTAGATTTTCATATAGGACGGGTATATGTGCTCTGCAGCACGGCTTAGCAAGTTTTGATTGTTTTGTTATTTTGCGTTTGAATTTCTATTAGCAAAAGGAAAACAAATAGAGGGTGTATGTTTTGAAGAACAACCTTCGAAAACTAGGGACGCCCTAATAAACATCAAAAAGTTTTAAAAATGATGATGGAAATTTACAGGGTTATAGTTTCTAGTTTAGTCAAACGAGGACCCAAATTAGCACGCTAAAGTAAAACGTTTAATGAGGCAAGATACCTCAAGTTGTAGCAAGTGCAATTTGTGGGCAAATCTTTAACTTTCAGAGATGCGGTGTGTTACAGCGTTTTGTCATAGCGAGTGATATAGAAACACACTCTCGACTGACACCTTACCAAAAATTGTTCAAAGCCAGGCAATTGCCACAGAACAATAAATAATAAAGGATTGGGACGCACTTTCAGATTTCGTTCGGTATTTAATAGTTGTAAACAGTATAACATCGTAACTTTTTTTTAATGTGACATCATATCACAAGAACACTACAAAATGGAGAAATACAGCAATGTATCATAAAATAAGCAAGAAAAGAAATACACAACGACGTTACACATTACATGAGTATATTAAGAATTCTGTTTTCTCCAGAATTCTTGGGGTGTTTAGAGTTCTGCTAAATGATGTACGATAAAATTGCCTACTAAAATACTTTTTTCCGGTGCTTTCAATTCCGGAAGAAATGAAATAATGTTTTTGTACAAATGAAATTGACACCTTTTTAACATTACCGTATATATCATCGCACATGCAATGTACAACCCGATTAACCTATACCTTTCACATATTTCTTATTACTTTTTCCCTTCAAAAAGTAAATTACCTCGACAATATTTAACTCGCCTCGGCAATCGTCCCAATTAGCACTGGCTGCTCAAAGCAAGGACTTGTTCCTACGCCATGCAATTCTCTAGTTTTTGCTTTTTTTTCCGTGGCCGCGTGTACGACGGTTTTCCCGTTGACTGCCGCATAGAGCGCTTGTTGCCGGTGCTCCGGCCTTCTTTTTCACCGATTTCCCATTGTTTTTTTTTTTTTTTCGTTTCTAATTCAGCGAAATGACACGCATATTTATGTCGAGTTCACGTGCAGAAAATGGCGCCTCGTTTAACCTGCACGCTGTTTTGCATGCGATCCGTCATTTGTCACCGCGTCGACATGTTATTAATCAAGGAGGAGGTGGAGGAGGAAGAAGAGGTCAGGGAGGTGTAATCAATGCGGGCGGTATGTGGACGAATGGAAATATCGGAAAAGAATACAAAGTGTTTTGATGTACTTATCTAGGTTTATATATAAACGTTTGTTGCAGATCTGAAACATTTTCTCAATTTGGTTAGTTATAATTTAGTATCAAAGCTGAGTTATCCCAGTTATTTCCATTGTTGTGTAGGTTAATGCCACGCCGACAAGATGATTTTTTTTCAATTTGAAAAGTAAATATTTAATGAATTGTTATTAGTATTTACAAATGTGCAGCCGACAATTGATTTATTGAACAAGAATTTTCTAAAGTACAATATTTTGTTCATCGATGGACAAATGGAGCTTTATTTTGGTAGATATACGGCCAAGATGTTCTTAAAGGGAAAGCCGATACCCATGTTTTGGATTCAAAACGTCTGGCGTGTTGTAATCGCTTTATACCTTATGATAGAAAACCTATTCAAAATGTCAAATGGGCATTTAGTATAGGCGAAGATATTGTGGTCAATCTACAAAGCTTTAGAGATTAGGTTCAAACTACTAGTACAATTGAAAAACGAAGGATATTTTGCCCCTGGCACAAGATGTTAAAATGTCAATTAGAAACCACCAAGGCGATGGGGAAATACCGCGAGGAGCAATGGATTCATCTTATGATAAGTGATGTTCGTTGAAATGATAATTCCGTGTTTACAGTGACAAGTAAGCAAGTCTGTGTAGCCTGATGTATTTGTCAAACGGTACAGCCGAAACAAAAAAGAAGCATATTTATACCTCAACCAAGTATAATTACCACATAAAACAAATATCGGAGAGGTGTTGACTTACGTGACAGTTGCAAATTATCGAATGCGGTAAATAATGCTGGTGTCAATTATGTATAAATATGATAGATTCTGATGCGGTGAATGTTTGGAAGCTGTATAGACTTGTATATAAAGAGAAGTATATCTATCGGCTAGATTTCAGGTGTGAACTTATGGCTGAAAAATGTAATAAAGAATTTGTTAGGGGACGTGGACTTTCTGGATCTCTATCATCATATTTGTGTTTTATTTCTATTTAACTTAAGCACTGTGCTAATACTAAATAAATGTTTTTTCATTAAAAAACTTAATTTTTCCTTAATATTTCTAGTATTGGTCCTTAATTGGTTAAGTAAGTTTAAGCCAACGCGATTATTTTTCTATACAGGTATAATTTTTTATGTGTGGCCCAACGATGCTGTTAAATAAAAACACCAATATTAATTCTTCTCTAAAGCGGTAATAATAGATTTTTGCATTTTTTCCATCGATTGTTCTGTTGATACCGAGAAATATGTGGTAGTATAATAAGCACTGAAGGAACCGGTATACTCCGCACTACATAAATTGTCTAATTAATTTTAAACGTACTTGTGCGATCAAATATTATTTACATATTTTTAATTTCTAATGCCTACTCTAACCTCTTGGAAAAGTATCTAACTTGTAGCATATGTAACATAATTCTCACACTCCTCCCAAAAAGAGCAAGATTACCAAAAAAAATCTGATCTTTATTTGACTCTGCGCATACCGAATGCATAGCGTAGGTATATTCGTAAGGGAATGAAATAATTCAGCGGAATGCAACAATTAAACTAGGTGATAAAAGTTTTATCGCCTAAGAAACGTTGTTACTTTTGACAGTTAATGGATTTTCCTTGGCGCTGCGCTAAGATGCGATCATAAAATTGATAGTTTTTTGTGACGACCGCGTTCTGTGTATCGACTTTCGTTTTTAGAGCTTACCCGATTCCGTCCAATTGCGTCAGAGCAATTTGCGGTTCAAAAATATCTTGATACGCGTCCGAAACAAACAAAGCTTTTCTACAATAAAATTTTTACATACCTTAATTGTATTTTGACAAATAACAGAAGTTTCCGATGTATTCTGGTCAAAATAACAAACATGTTCTGGAAAAATTTTCTATATTTTGCTTGCACCATTCTATTTTTGACTTGTTAAAACGTTTAATAATCGGCTTTAACTGTTGTTTAGGCTTCGCAGATTTCATTTGATGAAGATCATAATATTTAAGATGCTATCTCAAGAAATCTAAAAATTGAAACTGCCTTGCGCCACTTATCTAGTTCTGGTTTATACTCGGTAAGATTGCCGCAGAAACGCATATATTGTTAAAGGAAGTCTTTGGGGTCAAACACCGACTTACGACTCGTTTAACATTTTAAAAATGGTCATCAATTGATGATGACGAACGTTCTGAATGACTATTATTCTGTATTACACCAGTACATGTCGCTGCTGTTCGGAATGTATGTAGTTGTTGTCTGTAGACAGATCATCTAGGACATCTGGAACATTGTGGAATTATCTTTTGCCGCATATCAACGGATTTCATAAATTGACTAATTTCGATGTTCCTGCGTTTTCATTCGGGATTTCTGGAGATTATTTTATAACACCTTACCAACGACTATTATGGAACAAATTTTGGTAAACTCATAATTAAAATCAGTCTTTATTTTCCGAAGGCTTACTAAACATTCCTGTTACTAGTCTTTCAGATAACCACTTACACAGAAAAACAGAGAATAAAAATGGAAGGAATGCTTTATGAGAACCAGAAATTCGGCTGTTCAATCATTATTTCGAATAGTTCATCCTTTATTGAATTAGTCAGCAGATTCAATTCAAAAATTATTCCTTAACGAATGCAAATACTTCAGATTTAGTTTCGTATAATGCGAGATCATAAAATAACCGTTTTCCGCTAGGAAAAAATACCAAGTCATTAGTTTCTAGCAAAAAGAATCAAACTAAATTGTTCTTTGTAAGCACCAGCGCACAGTAACGAGAACAAGAAGGTAATCTACTTATATTTCATTTCATTTCAATGCCTCGACGACGCGCCGTTTCAAAGATGACCATCTCTCGGGTCCATTTAACCATTAAATCATCTCTCGAATTTATTGAAACGATTGCGCGAGAAGGCCGAGCGTATTATGGCTCATTAAATACAAGCATCAAGATATGGGCACAATGCTTATTAAAATAGATAGGTGCTTTGCGCGCGAAAAAAACGCAGGTTTTCCCTCCACTTCCCCTGCACTTAAGCGTGTTTAAACGTGTTCCTCCTTTATATCCGAAGTTGTAATCGTGATCATTATTACATTATGCTCGGCCATATTCTCTTTTTGCATACACCTCCTCCTCTTCTTACCTGCATTCTTCTCGTCTGCCTCTCTACCCGGTTTTTTCCGTCTTCCTCTTCTCCTTGAACATACGGCGGTTGAGGATTCTCGTCGTTATCAGCGGACGCTAATTTCACATTATACCACGTCCTCCAGTGATAAATACAAGAACTTAGCGTTTTATTGTGTTCTGTGCGCGCATGGGAGAGCAGTGTGTGTGTGTGTGTGGACGGTTTAAATAAGTCTCTGCGTTTTAAAAAGCCTGGTTTTGAGCACCATTGATGGTATCTGTCGGGATGGGTGTACAATGCGAGAGATTGAAAGTGTCTGAGTAAAATTACAGTCTAAACGTTATGCAGTGTTTCGTTTTGCTTTTAGGGAGAAGAAGACGCCAGTAATTTGATAAAACCAGTCGATAGCCTCAACCCGCTCAAAGGCTTCGTAACAGAAAAAAATTGTTACTTATGAATGAATTTTCAAAATAAATTTTACACAACTACATATACCTTTTTTTTATCATGTGTCGGTAAAGTCATCTATGATTTATAAAAAATGCCGTACGATGAAATGTTTGGGCTACTAGGCCTCTGCCTTGTATACAAATGCGCCGACATGCTGCATTTACCTCTTGGTGAACAATTTCAAGTACCATATTCTAGAGTTTATCAACTGCAACAGTATTCGAAGAATAACCAGAAGCATTGTCTTCAGTTAAAAATAGGTCATCAGACCCTTGTAGGGTCCACTTCAAAAACATTATCTGGCTCATTCATGTCTCGCAGTGAACGTTCTTGTTCGCCTTTACCAGAATTTGTAGAAGGGGTTGATATTTGTGGCCTGGTGCTGATGGTTTTACTGTAGATGTACTCTTGACATTTTAATACAAGATTTGAAACGGTGTCAAAATTGTACCACCAAAATTAATGGTGGCATTTATGCATTACTAACGACTAAATGTGGTTGCATTCCCAATTGTAAATTGTCAAAGAATAAATATAAAGATATTGCGAAAGCATCCAAAGGTTTCTCCGTCGAATACACTGGAAATGCACATGGCGGATTTGACCACAGTTTTGCGGAAAGACAATAAAAATGTGCGCTCCGCTTCTACGTATGTTGGTATTCCGCCCTTCACCTATGTATATTTAGAATGAGGGATAACAGTTAAAGGTTACCAGATTCAACCGAGCGACAAGAAAGTACATGGATATTGTCTGCCCCATCATTCGGAAATATAACTATCCCATGGGTGGAGTGGATCAGATGTATGGTCTACTCGGAACATACTGCATTTGCTTGAAGACTCGCAAATGGAGATTAGGTCTCCATTTGATTTCACCATTTGATAGGTGTGGCTATGGTAAATTTATATCCCATTCAAATGGATCTGTGACTCACTAGCATTATCTGTGTTTCGGGCATGAGTTGTAGTAGTACTCTATACTAACGTAGATAACAAAAAAAGAGCCCGGGAGACCAACGCTTGCTCACAGAGGAAACGGCGGACTAAAGCAAACCGACTAGTAGGACATATATACCGGAACCAGATATTAGAATCGACAGATTGAATCGCATGCCAGGCATCTTGAATAGGAATAATAAACGAATTTATAAAAGTAAAGAATATAAAAAAGAAATATGTAATCTAAATCTGTTTCTTGTCAACATAGAGAACATAGAGAAATGCTTTCGGGAGTCACATCAAATAGCAAAGACCTTACCTACAGCGTCTCATGTTACTGATAAACGTATACTTCCCTTACACAAAGATGAATGAGGTTCCCGATTTACTTTCACTATTCTACAAATTGCAAGCTGTCTATGCCACTTTTTGTCACTTTGAATAGCTCCGATTCATTTAATTAATTATTCAAGTAGGTCTGACGAGTAAAGTAGTTTCTTTTATTTCTTTATAACAACATGGAATCTTTGTTTCTTGCATTTATCGTATCGTTCAGCAATTCAAACCGGACATTTCAATTATCCAGTATTGTACAGAATGAAGGGGGTTGTACTTACGTTCGCTGCCTTTTGTACATTCCACACCGAACGTGAATTGATAATCTCTTCGAGGCCGCTGAGGAAGATTCACTTAAGTTTTTATTTTGTCTTTTTTCTTTTTTCCTCGGTTGGAGGAGGTTTACGTTAATGCAAACACACGTATGTAGCTCTTGGTGGTTCATGGGCTTACACAATGAAGCCTCGCTTTTTTTTTGGAGAATGCTAGGTTGTAGATAAGATTTTTAGCAATGTAATAGTATTGGTCTCGCCTTGACCGGCATAGTATTCTAAGGAGTTTTATTGTAAAGTATGAGAAGATCTTGTCTGCAGATGTTCTTTTTACCTTTGTTGTTGCAGATGTTTTATCTCAAAACTTTAACGAGTACTAGGAGCCAAGTTCAGAATTGAAACCTTCAGCCAATTGCACGGATCACCAAGCAATCTTTAATTACAGCAGGTTTACATTTTCCATACATTCCCAAATAATTCGTTAGTTAAACCAACACTTGTAGTTCCTCTTCTGTGTAGTCCTTAACGCAAACAAACTACCGATGATAAGAATTTATTTCTGTGGGTTTCTTGTATAATCAATTCCATTCCATGTTGTGTGTGTTCCACAGTTCTATTTAATTGCTCCTCGTTCTTGTACAAGCATTCCTACAGTGTCTACCTCCTACATTATATATTTCCTAATGAAACACCTTATATACTTACTATATAGTGACATACCTTACCTGCCGACGTAGTAGCGGCAACCAACCACCTACCCGTTGTTCCCCGGGATATAAACGAGAACCTCCTCTCCATACTCACAAAGTGTGCATGCAACTTTACGTTCTGGGCGAACTTTACGAGGTCTCGGTACCGAGCCGTACCTTTGCAGGGACTAATTCATTTACTTTATGGCAGTTTTATCATAAAACGGCGAGCCCAGTTTCCTCCTTTTCGTATTATATTTACCCCGGCGGGGTTCGTACGCTGCCCCACCAACTCATCTCGATGTCGCCACTTCTCCAATCCGACGACTAGTGGTAAGCAAACATACGTCGGGAATATCTTTCATATACAGGTCTTCTCTCCTTCCGAGAGAAATTCCGGAATTGTAAAATTGTGCTTATTATGGACGTAGGATATTATAAAGTATTTCTCAAAAATTGTTCATATATATGCAGCATGATCGATAATTATGACAAAGAATTGTCACAATTAGTGTGGACAGATAAATTTATTGTCTAATTATTATGCAACTTAAAATATACAACTGAAAGAGTAATCAACGCCATAACTATCCTCGAATTTTTGTTCTTTCACGGCGCATTAAATTGACATATGCTGAATCTGTTTGCCTTAATTTTTGAGACATTCTTTGTGTTAATTCATTCAGATGTGAGGCTTCCCTACCGTTATACGCATCGGATTTTAAATTGCTCCAAAAACATTCAATTGGATGCAATTTCTGAAATGCGGCAGTAATAGTGCCAGCATAATGTGGAATTGCCAAGAAGAAGAATGTTTTTTGTCATTGAATTTGGATATATGGATATTCTACCCAAGTGGTTTCTGGTGTTGATATAGTTTGTTTACCATAACGCAGTGGCATGCTAAATACGTATACAATAAATATACAATTCAGTAGTAAATTGCTAATCAAAATGTAATTTTTATTATATAGAGGTCTTGCGTTTTCAACTTTTGTTGATTTTAAAATAGTTTATTTAGTAATACAGATCCGTTTTCTCATCATAAGGTTTGTTGCAGCAACCATCAAAATTATATTTATATGGTGGGTACTATCGCAAGAGTATTATCGAGTGAATCAAAACCTTATTCAGGGTGGATATTTTTCATTGGAATCCCCTGTATGTAGCACAAAGTAAAAACCGTATATGTACACGTGAAAATACAGCACCACATGTCTGCCACGTAAAACCTTACCTCCATATCAGTTCTTTCGCCCGGTACGGCGCGGCGATGTAGGACGAGGAACAGATTACGTTCGATATCCGCTATGCATGTTCCAATGAAATTGCGTAAAACCAGCGCGCAAACATCCAGTAATTTTCTCCGAGATTACGTGTGTTTATTGAGGTATTCTTTTGTGGAATAGATAGACGTTTTGTTCGAATCGCGAAGTGGGAAGGCAACACTTACTACACTTCAGATGTCTGCGTCTTTTCTAGAAGAAATTCCTTCCTTAATCCGAAAAGAACTTCCTGAAATATTAGAGAAAGTTTAAACTGCGATGTCAATATTCACTCGACAAATTTACCTGTTTTAAAGAGAATAATTGTATGTGCACTGGAACAGGTCATCGACATGTGATGGTAATTACGTAATAAACGTGGATTAAATCCAAGAAAAGTTTCCGAAACGCTTCAAATGATACGAACAGTATATGAGAAGACGTTGACAATAGACACTGTACGGTCAGCTAGCTGAGACAAGAATTCGTGAGGTTTCTGGAAAATCTTATACCAACGAAGAAATTATTTCAGAACTGAACCAAATCCCTTGCACAGTCTTAGAACATATAACGAATCCCGGGCATTACAACACGACGCAGAGTGAAAAAGGCAAATAGGTATCTTCAAATAAAAGAAGCTCTCATGGACAGAACAAAAATCAAGCCATCACGTCCATTGTCGTTTTATGTTGCCGCGAAATTGTTCATAAAAAAGTGATTAATGTGATTAAATTTTTTATTTCAACCAACTGCCTAAATATAAGACTTCTCTTAAATTTAGATTTAAAACACGATCAACGTATCCTACGTCGATATTCGTAGAGATAACTTGATTATTTTGGGAGAATATTGGATAGGACAGCCTTCCCAAAAATTTAAAAATCGGATCTTCTCCTGTAAAAGTAACATTACCCTGAAAAGAATCACGATAAGCGCTCAAATGCTTTGCCAAAAACGTTCATCTACCTGGAACCTTCAATTTCACAATTCAAGAGTTTTTCAATGAAACGTTCTAAGGATGGTAGGGCATCAAATAGATAAATCAGGTTTTGTTACATTATTATTTTTTGTTTCACAAATTATCCTGATGAAGTTTTCACATTTAGTAAGTGACTGGATAATAATTTATCATTTATTAGTAAATCATTGTGGCATATTGCCTTTTCCTCTTTTTCAAATTAGAGTGTACTAGTGGTAAATGAATTCCTGGGTGTTGTAATTACGAATAAACTCCGTTACTTCTCTACAACTGTTATACTACTGGGGGTGTCATATGAGAAATTCCACGACTTTAATTCCGTCAGTTACTCGCTACAAGAATATCAAATGTTATAAGTTTTTAGGGGTTTTCAGATATGAACGTATATTTAGGTTATGTTGACGCCAATTCTATGCATATTAAAAGTAAATAACAGACATTTTTTATAAAATCAGTAGGACCATAAACTGCTATAAAATTTTATTAGAAATTACTCAAACTAAACAACATGAATCTTATCTAAACCGTAAACGCATAAATATCTTCCAGAAATATACACTGAGTGGTTAATCCATAAAACTCAATCAGTAAATCATAAAATTGAACATAAACTGAGATATATGCATAGAGGTGTATTTCTGTAAAATATTTATGGCTCTCGTATTTATGTCCTATCCAATGTTAGAAAGTGAAACCGTCCTTAAGAAATTTGAATCATCGCTTCATAAAATTGATCGGAAATGTTGGAAATAATAACGCAATTATTACAACGTCGATAAGAAGTACATTTTAGCAACTTAGTCTTTGAAATTCTCTATCCAGAAAGTATGAGTTGGTCTTTTGCGCACTAACTTCGACACAGAGAAACTTGCTACAAACACAATTGCCGTATTCGCGAAGAGGCTTAGAATTACTCAGAAGTGTCGGGAAAGTGTCGTATTTTTCCTATCATTCAGTTAATGTCTTTCGAATGTGGATACATACGCTCGCTTTTCCACCCTTCTCCATGAATATTTCGTTTCCCCTATCTACTAGAACTCTCCGTGTTAGGCTAGTTTGAAAACACCCATTCTCGTAAAAGCTTTCCAATTCCCCTTCTTTCTTACCTATAGCTGCGTGGTTGGTTGGAATTAGTCTGGTAATTCTTACAAGTAGGTATAATGCCGAAGAAATTCTCTTTATATTTACGAAACAAACTCTCCACAAGTTTACACAGAAATAATATTCTTAATCAGGTTATACATTAGCTATTTAGACAAGCGAAAATCAACGTGGTACGAGAAGTAAGAATATTATTTCCCAAGAGTGATTTCGAATAGCTGCTGGTTTGCGGCGTTGATGGCGTTCTAAGGAAACTTCAGCTTCAAGCGGTTTTAATTGTAGTATGTTTCGAAGTTCCTGCGAATACGGGACGGACCTTGCATTCTCAACATTTTAATCCATGAATAGATGACGTACAAAACTGCTGTTATTAGTTACATCTTTTAAATAGAGATTTGACCTAATGACTTTCGGAATTATTGTCTGTTAATAATGTAAAGTATACTCATACGCATAAAAATTTTCAGTTTTATCTAATTATTCTGATCTTCCCAATGTTCTAATACGTAATGGAACTCGCAATCTTTAAACATAGTTTTAATTAGTTTGTATTCATTTTCATATAATAAGATTGGTTTTATTTATTTAATTAAATTAGTTTCACTCATGTATGTTGAGTGTATATTTTCTTATTTATACAGTAATAACTCAGCATAGCATCGGTGTCAACATCGATACTTACCATCGATTTTATTGATATATCGTCCCAAAAACATCGATGTTTCCGAAACATCGATTGTCTCTGAAAACATTTTGCTTCGTTTGAATTAGTACTATTAGTATTGGATACAGTCGGCAACATAAATAATGTCAAATTTAAAATGCAGTTGGCTATAAAATAGAGTATACTTGGCCGTTTTTTTATCGTACACATTAGACTTACAAGAGTAAATAATTTTCGGGATATAATATACCGAGGAATATACCAGTAGTTCTAGCTATATGATTTTTCATTTGGACATTACATTCTGTAACAACTATTCGTATTACGCCAATATAAAACAAAACTTAAAGACAATGTAATGTGTAAGGTAAATGTTTTTATTATTTTAAAGCAAAGAAATCAGATGAAATGAACGTGCATAAAAATAAAAAAATAGCTTTATTAATAACATAACAGCAACTCTAAGTACTTCCCTTTGATTCGGTTTCGTTGTTCATCTTTGAAAAAAAGATGATTACTAATAGTTTTTCGGCTATTTTATCCACAGATGGGCATGTAGCGGCAGTCTCTTTCCACCAAAGTTATGGATTTTCTCTGACGAATATTACTGGGCTTCTTAGATAAATATCTAATTCAGACGAGATTGATATTGCTAGCTCCCTCTTTTTATTTTTCCCTATCATATGTTTATGTGCTCCTCATATTTAAGACTTCTAAAAGAAATAAAATAAAGTAGTCAATAACCATATTTTTTTGTTTAATTGTTTTTTGCTTAATTGTTTATTTATTAAACCACATAAGAATGTTATTATTCTACCTGATTCTGCAATTCCGAAGGTGCTGGCAATGTTGTTATCTTTATCAGCTGCGGAATATTTATTCTGCTCGTCCATTTTTTTCTGTACATATCTGAACATTCATTTAATAAAGCCTGCTTTAATGTTTTCCAAGATTATAGGCGTTTTCAGTTCGCTGTTCAATGTTTTGGTCGTTGTTTGATACCCCTTGCTATCAGTAGTAAATCACCAGACCATTCAACATCGGTGTTTTTCTAACACCGATGAACACTGCGCATCCCTAACTCGAGGCAACAATGAAATTGTTTCTTAGGTAACATACCAAATTCTGAATGAATTTTCGCTTTCGTTGAAGAGATATTCTCGTCATTATTCTTCCTTTACATATCAATATTGGCCTCACAACAAAAAAATTCCTTCGATTCAATGTAGCCAAAATCAAAGGAAACTCAAGTGACAGAATATCTCTGATGAACGCCAGTTATTAGGAAAGCAATTCAAGTGGGAGTGAAGTAAGTGGATCTCTAAGGACATTGCGGTCGAAATTTGGTTGCCCAGTGTAATATACCAACTGAAAGTTGAAAATACCCCGTATTGCACCATCAATATGATAACGAGGTGTGATAATAGTGCAAATGGCGCGAAAATGAAAATGAAGCAACGAAGAAGAGGTATGCACGTGACGAGTAGCGGAGTGGTAGTGGCGTAAATGCGCGCACTAATGCGTAACATGCGTTACAAATGGCCTAACCCAACTAGGATTGGATATGTGTAACATCGAAGAAAATATTTTTTTAATTGAAAAAATTTAACAAGAGATGTTTGATCCAATTGATAGTCAATTGTTCTGACATGAAACTAATTTCCTCCCAATAAAATATACGTCCTTGAATTAAAAAAAGTTTTTCTCGATATAATACCATAGGAAATGTATTTTCCGCGACAATACCTCTGCAGTACGACATTTTATTAAGATAAACAAAAATTTAACTCCCGTCAGTGCCGTTTTTACTTCTCCCTTCATTTTTATATACATGTTCATCTTTACGTGAAATACGCTTCTTGCCGGCCTCGGTAATCGGATTTTCTCCGGTCGTTCCGCTTCCGCATTAAAAGAGTGCTCCGGCGGGAGTTTTTCAACCTAGCATCGACATTGATGCTTGTTGCGTCAGTGACGCATAAGTTTCAAACGAAATAAACGGCACGCGGGGCACCGCCCAAAGGTAAAGAAACAACGCGTGTAGGTAAACAGGAAAGGCGTCAAAGCGGCCCGGCTGACCGTACTACCAAACGGTACGACGGGGGTAAGTACAGTTTATCATGCGGCCACAACTGGTGAATAATTAAAACTTAATTGAACAGAATATTTACGGAAGGCGCAGAGAGATAGGAAAGGCAAACACTCTCACAACGACTAGACGCTCTCTCGACTGTTCATTATTAATGGACGCCGTTCAAATCTTCTATTTTTCAAAAGCTTTTCCTCCGTGCCACCCGTTTGATGATGCTTCTTTTCCTGCGTTCGCAGTAACGAGACGACAAGCGTCCCATTCTGCCTTTGCTCTACACGAACTCCCTCTGTGATCGCTTCACTTCCTTTGACCATAAATTATCAATTATAATGATATCCGACCGATAAGGATTTACGCATATTACTAAGTAGCAGAATAAAAAAGAAGCAAAAAAGAATTATCTGTTAAATGCCTAAATATTGCAAAATAGCAACGAGCCAAGACTAAAAGAAACGAGCAAGAAGTATTTTTTTTGACCAATCTCGATTATTCTTACGATAGTATAATGGAAAAATGTTATTGGCAACACACCCAGCGAAAGAAAAGAATCGTCTTACGTTTCGGAATTTGTTTTAATAAAAATTGTTAATATAAATCAAATTAATATGTTAATTCAAGAAACAATATTAGGTTGTTTAAATTCCGTAAATATATTGTCGAAATATTCTAAAAATAGGCAATTTAAACTGTAATTAGATGAAGTAGTAATGTAGGTGCACGTGCTTTGCAGTATAACAGATACATCAGTGCTAGACGTCTGGCCTCTGTTTTCTTTGTTACTTGTTTCCACATTTTTTGGTCATTTGCTTTGTCTCTCGAATTGGCAACATTCATTTCTTTCAACTCTTTAGTGATCTCCTCTATGGTCGTTCTCTTTCTCTTTCTATTTGGTCCTCCCCCATATAATGTTCGCTGAAAGCTTTTTCTTTATTATTTAAGACATTCTTATTACATGTCCTTACCATCTAGACCGTTGTATTTTTATATTTTGTATTAATTTCAGCTTCGGGTACATATCCTTTTCCAGATTGTAAATTTTCCTTCTTCTTGGTAGTTATCGTCCACGTTTCACGCACATATAACACAAGACATTTTCATCGGATTTGCTTTCCTCATCAAACCTAACAGACTTATGACTATGAGCGACTCCTCTGCATAGGTCTCGGTGTTTGGATGATGTTTGAAAGCCGTATTTCTGTTGATGTCCAGCCGCACGACTATCCTTTCTTCTACCCAGAGAAACCTACCTGTTATTTTCAGTGAGTTGCAGTGATGTGGAAAAAATTGTCTTGAAGGCATACCTGAAGAAGTGATACGCTTCTTTAAATATTTAAGCGGGCTTTACACACGTTTATTTGAAAAAGCTTCCGTTTCTTTGTGGCTACTCTTCGACATATCTACAACTTAATTCGACTTCAATTAGCGGCGATCAGTCAAGTTGGTATGTGCGCGTTTAGATCGAATGAAGCACAGTTCTTGTAAATATGGTCTTATTTGACCTTTAATTGCGCAAATGCATACAGTGTTTTGCGTTTTCCAATCAATTAACAAGAGTGGCATCAAAAATGACTGACAATTCAGATTCCTCATGTCTTATTACCAACACATAACGATCAGTTAGGGTATGCAATCCTAATTTAATTTTCTTTTCCCGGAAAAGTATGTGTTGCAGTAATGTTCCTTTGTAAAACCCAAAGGCTACGATAGTGACAACACTATACGGAAAATACACGCCAAAGAGCCGAAAATTCAGCTATAAGCAAGTCACGAACTAAATTGAGTGTACCTAATTACCTGTAAAGGCTTCACTCAATGAATTCGGAACTGCAGTTGAATCCAACGTTGCATTCTGTACAATCAAAGCCCGTAGCCAAGTTCGTGTGCCCTTGACCACTTTTCTCTGCCGCAGAGGAAACAAATGCATTGCGGATATATCTAGATAGCTTTGATTTTCATTTTGTTTCCCAACCGAATTTCTATTTCTATTTCTAATCACGTACGAACTATTTTTATTGTCAACATACGACCATTTTTCATTACGCACTTGCTATAAACGTTAAGATATTCGAGACGGTACTGGAGAATTTCTAGAAATCAATAGTTTTGGCATCTCACAGACATCTTCATTTTTCATATTCCAGCTGCGAAATAGAACGAATATAGGTCCACATATTCTCCCTAGCGTTAGACGCTTTGGTGGAGTCCCGAAAGCTCGAAGACCTACGAATTCTCTTACGCAACCTATTAGATTATATGGAGGCCTTATAGACAGAGAACCGTCTATACAATGTTCTTCAAAAGTTCAGAGCGAAATTGCTGGAAGATTATGTAGAAGAAGGCACATCTATCCTTGTTTTTTTTTTTTTGAAAGGATTAAATCAAAGAGATAGATCGACAAATTAGAAATAAAACTAGATTTTACTTATATAGCCGAGTCCCTGTGCATGTTTAGATTACCGTTGCGACTGAAACTGCTCATCATCGAATATTCCACACGGAGTATTTGATCTTCTAATAGTGTTGAACTTTCTGGTAATGGAAAGGACAAAGGAGCTGTTCTAAGGATTTGCCTGATAGATTCACATTTACGGTTTGTATCGTCGAGCTTATTTTTCTAGTGCTAATTCTTGGACTATTATCAACCGTGTGTAAAAAAGTCTCCTTATTATGGATGGTGCGGGCAGTTCTTTGGATTCAACTATCAGTTTTCCACTTTCTAAGGCAGCTACCTTCTAATAGTCCTGTAGAGGGCAATCCTAACACAAACCAAACGAAAAATCTAACAATAAACCTCTTTAATAAAACAACGATATCAGTCGAATAACTCGGACATCATTGACCTTTGGGCCTACGTTTATAGACACTTTTTTTCTTATTTTGAACTTTTCTACTATGTTACTATGTATATTCCATTGGACCTTGAGCAGACTTATAAAAGCAATAGTAATTGGCCTTATTAATGCTGTGTTTCTGTTTATTTCGTAAATTTATCCATAACGAGTTCTATAGCAAAATTTTGTACGACTATGTATATACGAACTAAAAGATATCCATCGGACGAGCGTGTGACCGATAAAAACGAGACGCCGGTCGTCCGAGGGCAGAAGAATTATTAATATTTCGGGTTGCTTGCCGTAAAACGTCCCAGCGATCGTGTTGCAGTAGCTGGCGGGATATTCGAGCGCACAAGAAAAGGAGAATCGAACGATGGCGTCGTCGCCGTCTTGGTAGTTGTAGTCGCCGCTTGTCGACGACCACTATTTTCACGTAAAATATGCGCGCGATGTAAATTCCCCGCGATTAAATACTTTTATGCTTTTGTCCGACCGCATATTTTTCTTATCTGCCCGGGAGAATATTCCGGCAAGAATTTCGCCTGAGCTATTTTTGTTTTACGGTCGACAATCTGCGTGAATATGAATGCCGCGCCGGCCGCAGCGCCGTGCGTCATGCGGCAGATATTCGCTTGCTGTACCGAGCGATGTTTTGAAAATTTGCAGTTTTGAGCGCTTTATATGGGGAAGTGAGGGAGAAATATTTGTCGCATTGAAATGGGAAAGCTTGCGATGCACGATGGGAATATAAACCGTGTGTGAAATATCGATATTGCAGATGATTTGCGTAAAATTCCCGGAGCTGAAAGAATAATGCGATTTGGAAGCAAACATTTTTATTTTTGATGTCAGGAGATTGTTTTTCCTTTTCTGTAATCTTAATTGGCAAAGACTTGAATTGCATATAATGCGTAACATTTGGTTTGGCGATTTCTAATTCGTAGTGTGGTTAAAATGGAAATCTCACATTGACGCCGTATCGTCGTAATCGTATCTACGTACATACGAGGATGGCATGATAAATACCATATAAATAGCATTTGTAGTAGTAATATTATTTTTTCCATGGATTATTACTGACAATTCAATTTCATTGGCTTATCCGATGTAAATAAATTTAATTCGTGAATCAAAATTCATTAGATACCGGTAGGATTTGAACCTACGTTTCCCGTTTTCCAGGCGAGTGTGGGGTCCCGTGATTCAAATGCTCTTACGAACCTAGTTATTATTTACCTACAGATATATTACAATATCTCTCTAAATTTCTGGCTCTCAGAACAACAGTACTCGATGAATTTCGCCGAAATTTTGGCAGCCGTCGATTAAAGAATGGTAATAATAATAACCATCCATATAATAATAATGCATGTCTTCACATCCCCCAACAGCTTTAGGCAATTACAGAAGGCATCGGCCGGCTATGAGTTATTATTACGCCTGCGCCCGTAGAGTGTCTTAAGATGTTTAATCTCAGTATTCGCCAAATTTGGAGCAAGAAAAACTACGGAAAACCTTACTCTGAGAAAGATGAGCCCGGAGTTCGAACTCAGTACCCCGAGACTACTAGCACAGCGCACCAGACACTGCACTACTAGTCCCGCAAAAATAGTACACATATTTGGTAATACAAAAGCGCCAATTCATACCATCCTCGTATGTACGTTATTTTATAACGTTATAACATCCGTCACATATTTTTACAGGAAGATGATCAAACTTAGGTCTCAATTGTAGATGCCAAAACGACACTGACGACCTCAAAATCGATCGACGAAGCTTACATATCCTACTGATTCATTTGTTTGGAAACACTTCATGTCTGAAAATTCCACAACCGATAAACTAGCAGCACGCTAATCTGTTGACAGAACTCGGCGGTTGCTTAGCGGGCAAACACATGCATAATATGTACATACAAATGTATGCATACATGCATGGAAGCCATTGCTAAGACGATAAGCGAAGATGTAGTCCGTTATACTCAACGTACGTACACAGGATAGCCGCATAATTGGTGATAACTTTTATCGCGTCCATACTTGAGTACCATATTTTCGCCTGTGCCCTACGCCTTATCGGTTCAACAGGACAGTGTAACATATACGTATCCTCATATCAATACATTAAAACCATTTCTTTTGCGCTGTTGAGATATGAAAATGCGCTTGGTTGTCGTTAGTGAATGTCCGAGTTACTCAGGTAAAATGAGGTCTCTAGGATAACGGTTATGGATTGACTTTATGAAGATACTTAGCATTAATGAATTCAAATGAGGTATCTCGTATCAATTATACATTACTTAACGCTTTGGTATGTGAAAAATTTGAATTGAGACTAAAAGAAGTTAATGCCTGGAATGGGCTTACAAATGTGTTGCCAATAACAATGCCATTTGTGCCCATGACATTGAGCTAGTTATACTAAAGGTTAATGTGGGTAGTTGCAATTCATTAGCTTATACTAGTTTTAGATAGGAAGCAGAGTTATGGATCTTAATTTTATTGTTAATTTCAGAAATTATTATAGATAGAACAGCCTCGTTTAGATCATTAAAGTAACAAAAGTGGGACTAGTTGTGACAAGGGCAAGTTGCAACATTTAGCTTATTGAATTTGTTGCTAAATGGCAGCGGTAAATTGATGATGATATTTCCTGCTTCATTAGTCAGGTTGAAACAGCTTTGTCAACAAAGAGATCAAGATGTGCATATTTCACTTAAAAAGCGTATCATGTTAGCTTAAATTTCTGTTGAAGTCCCGAGTTAAGCGTCCTTGGGAGAATAGTACAGAAAACTGCATATTCACCTCCCATTAAATTAAAAATAGCTGCACTGGCAAGTAAATTTATATGCAGGTTAGTTCTACTTATAACTCACTAATGACAGGTTTATAGTGTCACTTTATTATTTATATCACGAGGCGAGTGTGGTGTTTGTGAATAAAATTACCTTAGGCGCTCTTTTTTACCATAATAACTAAATATTGTTCCGTTTCCAAATAGTAGACGTTCAGAGAGAACGCAAAGAGAAGGAATAATTTCGTCAAGTCTAGGATTGGTCAAAAGCATTAAGTGGAACCTTAGCAGATGTTCGATTGCGCTGCTAAATGAATGTTTGAACCTAGTCAATATACGATGAAACCGTTTTATCGATATTTTTTTTTGTAATTTGATATTTTAATTGTTTATAATATTTTGAACAAATTATGAAAGCTATGGTACAGGGTAAGCTAATATTACATTTTAAAACTTGCCTCTGCTTTATAGAACAGATTTTAATACTGAATTATATTAATATCCATATAAAATTTAATAACAGTAACTTTGTCGGGATTTGGTTGCTTAGGTGTACGTTGAAATGCAAAAAATAGTAACATCGGCACACTACGTATCATTACTCGACAGGCCGAAAACAGAAATTGTGGAAAAGCGACTACATTTGAAGAAAGAGAATTTTATTTAATTGATGAAACGCAGCCTTTCACGAATAAGAGTTGGAATTGATAGACCACCCACCCTGTTCACCAGATCCGGCCTCTAGCTACTTTTCTGTTTCCTAGGCTCAAAGTTTCACTCGGACGGCAAAGTTTTTCATGGGATGTGGAGATCATTACGATTCCACGACAATCCCTCGTAGAAAGGTTATCGCGCGATATTTCATTACAAGACAATTTATCGCAATCGACCTCAAATAGTAAAAGCAAGAGACGTCTACATGGTAAATTGATTGTTACCAAAAGCCGTTTTAGTTTAGTTTTACTTAACGAATATATTTAATTACTACTTCTGCTAATGTATTACTGCAAACATCATACTTCCAATTGAAAATTATGAGCAATTCCGCGAAGATAATCGGCAACCGTTGAATTATCCTAATTATGAACTACCACTTTAAGCCATTTTGCGTTATCTCTGTATACTTTTTTCTGTAGCACTGTATTTGCAGCTTTAAAACTAATGTGAACAATTTTAAGTACCGTTATTCGTGCGAGCTATCTTCACAATCTGCTTGGTGTTTACATTCCTAAACAAGATGCCGACTAGTATTTGGCCAGATTAAAGAGATGGGAAATGCGTATAGACTTATAAGGAATATGTTGAGAAATAAAACTGATTTTGACAGAAAAAAATCTGTTTCTGCATTAGGCTGGAAACTTTTCAGACCACTCTCGCAATACAATCGACTTGATCGACATGGGGTAAAATATAGATTAGATAGTTGTTAACAATTTCTGCGAGAAATAATGAATTAGTGTTAACGATAAGATTGAATGTGTGTGAGACACTTCTCTAAAGTTGAACACTATGATAAATGTCACACCCAGCCTCGCTCTTCCCTACCTAAATTGATCCGAAGCTCAAGGACTGATCTATAATATACAAATTGTTAATTAAAGCATCGACTAGAGGACCATGTTAGAAATCTTTAATCTAAATATTTAACAGCATTTGTTTGAAGCGCAGCCTTTTAATTCTTTGAAAGCTAGTCAATCTGGTGTCTCGCAAGCAAACTCCCGACTAATTATTTCGTTGCACAGATATAATTCTAGTTTCGTATAATTATAAACTCCACCTTTACGAGTTTCGCATTCGCGTACCTTAAACATGGGACTAATTAATATACTTTATACATGTGGTCGCTTCGTATGCAAGAGAATATTAACAACCAGATGTTATACGATGTCTCGGCTTTACGTTTTCAGATTTCTTGCACCTCTTTTACGCTAATCCTTCAATGTTATTTAGTCTAATGAACAAAGGCAGTCCCTTTTCGCGTATTATCAAATTGTCAACACCGTGGACACGACGAATTTGTATTTTGAGAGCGGTAGAAAATTGTTCATGCAGGGGACGTAATGGAAGGCTATTATACACGGTGTTACTTAATCGGCGGCAGTGTGTGTGAATGTTCCGTGTGTTGTATGCTATATACATACGCCACATACTGCACAAGTTTCGATTTAAACCGGACGACCAGGGCCGGGAACCATGACTCGTCTATTAGTTTTGCAGGAACGAACTTCGTACAAAGAGAGAAAATAGCGGTAATTCTCTGTAACCATTTGCATAATATACCAGGCAAGCAAGCCGAGGCGCATATATATAGTTTGGGGTAACTTATTTTGTTCCGATATCGAAACGTTTGGGATTTGTTCGTGAAGTAGTGACCATTTTTATATATGTACATTATACCAACTAGTTGGATATATGTGGATATGAAGGCAATCCTTCATTACACGTAATGTCCTGAAATTTGCTATTTTGACACATAAATGTATCGCTTAACTCGGAGGTCAAATACCCCGGTATCATCTTCGACAAGAAGCTATCTTGGATTCCGCATACTGATCATAAGATCAATAAAACTACTATTGCCGATCAGTCTAAGTATCACGGACGTATTAAGATGCACGCTAACGACGGCTGGAGATCAAGCTTTGTTTGCCGCCTCTTAGTTGTCTACCATGATCCGACTGCTATGCGACGGGATGAAACAGGATGACGTAAGACCGGACCGGCAGCCATGAAGACAGTTTATGTGTCTTCGTGGACAGATCAAAATTCAGCAGAAGAATTGGAGTAGTATTTTCCAACGAACTTCACCTAAAAGAATCATGGCCGCTAGGAATGGAAATCTCAGCGGTAACTGTAGCAGCTAACCTATTCCAAGGCAGTAGTTTAGATCTAATAATGTAACTATTGTGGCTAAAATTCTGTGGGATATCTATCTCATTCTCTCATAGTCCATAATCATAACCATCCAAACAAATTGTAGCTGATTTAGAAGCCGCAGCAATTGCGACTGCTAGAAAAACTTGCCTAGAACAATTGGTGAACACTCTAAAATTTGAGGAAATTGGGAAATGCATTATGGCGACTGCTTCTATAATTTCCAAAGTTGTTTCTTTCATTTCTGTTTGCACGTCTATTTGCACTTTTCAAACATTCAAACTTCCATTATTCCACTGTAGTCTTCTCAAACTTTCCAGTTGGTTTGACGAAGGTATAGGTTGAATTTCTCCGCAGAATAATGGATGAAAATATTTACATCTGATCGCGATATCCGAACGAATAAAAGGGGAAGTGGAGAAAAAGGGAAGAAGGTCGACAGGAAGCGCACAAATTCAGTTAATACAAGTGTCAGTCCCAATCAGATAAGAGCGGCTATCTATTATTTCTAAGAAGAGGACTTAAAATATTTATGGAACTCTCGGATCCCGGCCCACATACGACGATATCTTCTCACTTATTGCCGAATGAACATCGGGGAAATTAGAAACGGGAGCGAGAAGGATAAATAAGTGCGGCCAAATCGCGGATACCTTTTGCTTTCTCCTGCCTCTCGATAGTGAACGTGTTCTTTAATTTTTAAGCGGGAGTTGTTTCTGGGCGTCGTGGAAAGGAAAGGCTCGTGAACATGGATAAATATTGGATATAATTCTGTTTTTGTAATTTGATATTCTGCCTTCTTGTTTGCTGACACGAAATTGGTTCCTAAATCTGCTAAAATTCTTCAAAATTGTAAACAATTCGTTTACATAAGATTCGGCGTTGTAAGGAACAACTTGATATCGTGCTGAAATTTGGAATTTTTTTTCCCAAAAGTAGGTGATCATGTATTTTCAATTCAATCAAGGACTTAGTCAGAGAAAGCTATGTTTTTTGTCTACAATTTGGTGAATCTTGAAAAAGTATAAATTTACACTGTACAAATCCAGACAAATGCAAACATTAATTATATCTAAAGACCTCTCATATTTTGCCATTGTTTAATTGAAAATTACAATTACTCTCCAGTGAAAAATGTAGTTTTTCAAATTGTGAAAAGTTCGACAAGAGAAATATGCAATTTTGGTTCCAGAACAGTTCACTACTTATTCGGCTAAGACAAAGACAACGTCGATATCATTTCTTCACTTCCCTATAACTTTCAATGTATATTACAACACATTTGCATTTTTCACACCTTTTCGCCATCATTTAAATCCACTAATTTTAACCAATATTGAGAACTTAGGTCGTGTCCATTACACACACTCACCTTAGTTGCGTAATGATGTCGCCTTGGTCGTGATTGCGATGTTAAGCACAGATTGTGGAACGAGTTTACAACAGCTATAGCTCGCTATTTCACAAAATTCTTATAAAAATGCGCTTGCGGTGTCCCATTTTTACGGCAACTGATATTAAATTCCAGAATTCCGAATGATAATTTTGATGCTGGCTCCGCCGTTCTCCTTAAAAACTTGCATTTTCGTAATCAAAATACTTCCAAGAAACGTTTTTATTGCATTTGTCGTAATATGTAGTGTAATTTGCTATTGGATTACGAGCAATAAAGTGTTTTTGATTATCTGCGTTCTTCGCATGGATTTGCTAAGGCTGACGCTTCTGGTCTTTGTGAAAAACATAAAGTGAATGAAGTAGAATATCTTTTAATTATCTTTTATGTTGGTTATAACTACATCTGAAAGTTAATGTCTAAATCTGTTGCATTGTCTTGCTGGAAGTATTTGCCCCTTTGTTCCTCATCGCATAACTAGTTTAGAAACGGCAGCAATAAGCTATTAGGATCTTCTGCGTTAACTGTTTCATGAAATAATAATGGAAGAATAATTCTTTTCCGTGAGGCTGCTATCCAAACACCAAGCTTTTTAGAATGCAATGGTTTTTCTATCATGGTATAAGGGTTTCATGGAATCACATGCTTGCTAATAAAACCATTGAGATGGAAGGAAGCTTTGTTTGCGAAGAAAGACCTGTCAGCGATATTATCATCATTCGTGCGACTTTCGAAGCAATTGTAGTATTGCACTTTCACCACGTGGTCAATAGGATTGAAGTCTTGCACAACATTTTTATGGATTTGGCAAATTATTTTCCTTTGTAAGCAGAATAAGATAATTAGATGTTATCGTAGACTTCTTCAGTTGTTGTTTTCTTTAAAGAATCTTGGTTTCCGGGTTGAAACTGCCCCGTAATCGCATGTTCAACGCGGTTTCAACCCGGAACCAAGATTCTTTAAAAGTGAATAAGACCATTGCCCATTCTGTTGCTTCCTTCCATTACGAAAATAACTTTTAATGATAAATGTGTGACAATCGGTAGTAAACATGGTTTCAATTTTGTAAGATACGTGAATAAACCATCAAATGTAATTTGGATCGTCAAACTTGTCAATAAATGCCGAACGTTATTTGATGTTTCAATCTTGGAATTAACTCTCAGATGTAGATGTAACCAATATAAAAAATTATTCTAGAAAAGACATGGCCCTCTCGATTTATTTGATCGTATATTTTTGTAGTTTCACTAAATTCATCTTAAGTGATTGACTACTAGGAACAGGGAAGATTCATTAAGAAATAATTTCCAAAAATAGTTGAATTCTTTTCCAATTTTAGACAGTACGAAAGAATGAATAATCCGTAATCATAAATATTCCACCACATCTGTTTCTAGGATACCGTTGATTTCTGGATAGCCATGCAGCTTTTTCATCTTTGTCGCTGGCGTGTTGGGTGGAACAAAACAAACGCGAGCTCGGCTTGTCACTGACAAATGTTTACCAGAACACGGCTAAGTGCCTACAAAATGTACTCATTCGAAGTAAAAATAGCACTGGCACCTTTCGGATGGCGACAAAGTGATACATCGTACTAGCGTACTAGCTCTAACATGCCACTAAAGCGATGAATTGGACGACGTTGCAAGGGGGATTTCATTCTGTCGGAATGCGAAAGGACGATCGGAATATTGCCTAGCGTACATTGCAATTCTAAAACCTTTTGCCTAATACAATAGGTTTCGTGTATGTGCATATTAATTAGATGGTTAGATTAGTTTTAGTGTGTGAGTAATTCCCCTTGCTTATTTCAAATAATTGCCATGATTTTTCCCACTTGTGTACACTTTGAAATTTTGACCATTGCATGATCCGTTTCCGATCTAATTAAGTCATTCTAAATTCAGAAGCACTTATACCGCTTCTCAAAAATGATAATTTTTTTCTTTGTATTGTATACAAGAAATATTGATAATAGTTCGGTATCAAAAATTGCTATAACGAGAAAATGGCTGATCTTGGACTACTAACATGTTTGTAATTTCTGTCTAGAATTTCGGTAAAAAATCAAAATTAAAATTATGTGTTATATAAAAAAAGATATTTTAATAGAAACCATACAATTGAGCGACGTCATAATTTAAATCATAAGTTCGCGAATCTAACAGAGCATACCTTCCTAAAACACGAAAAGAGAAAGGTAACTGATACGAACAGCAACATCCGGCATTAAAAAAGAACCTTACACTTTTTGCGCAGATTGCACTTTTAATATCGTGTTAAAAAGCTGGGCGAATTCACCGGACATTGTTATCGGAACTGATTATTTTAAGCGGATATACGGATTATTAATATACTGAAAACACGAGAGGGAAACTCGCTCGAAAACCTTCGTTGCAATTTTCTTGTAAGGAGACCATATTTAGCGGGTTGGTGTCTATTTCGTTATTGTGAAAGAACAGGACAGGGGATGTAGTAGAGATTGGGGGAGAGTTATATCGTTTAGATTTCCAGGAAGCGGGATAATTAAACGGGGAAAGAAGCGAGATGGCGAATAAACAAAATGCAGAAGGAAATAATTAATAATTTAATTAAGTCTTTCTCTTCGTTGCCTCCTGCAGTTGTACCGAGATCTAATTAAATTCAGGTAGCGGAGCAGTTAGCGCTGCGTTGCACTGCAAGCTAGAGCAAGGCAGAACTTGCATACTGTTCGCCATGTACTGCCCGCGTCGACGGATTTGTTTTATTCATTGTAGCAATTAGTGAGTTTAGGAATTTTTACGTTTACGTTCTTTTTTTTGTTAGCGCAATAGCCAAGTTCGAGTTCCCCGGGCGCACTCTTTAGAATCGATCCTCTCTAACGGAAATTATTTCGTTAATTTGAATTGAACCATTCAAGGTCACATTACTAATACTACGTTTTACAGTTTTTTTTTTTTTTTGTTATATTTCATCTGTACGATTCCTACTCTTTGCCATCAAGTGCGATTCGTGAAGACTTTTTTGGCTTTCAATTACAATTCATGGAGCGCCGTTATGCTGAATTATATGCTAATTTAAATTAGTCGATATATCCTGGTTTGGCCAGAATTTTTGCATACAATCGGCTTGTTCAATTGTACCAATAGCTAGATGTTATCTCTTTGATTTTATATACTTGAAACTATTTTGCATTGTTAAAATTAAAATATAGCCTCGGCTTAGAAGAAAGTAAATGTGCTTTGTAATGTTCGGATGTTTAAACGACTAAATTGCAAATGACAATGTTTGTAAAAGATGGAAAGAAGGTTAACCTCAAAACTTTGATGTTTCTGTGCTAACGCGTCACGTAAAAAGACATCCGTTTTTCTAAATAATCGAACTTGAACCAATCGTCAAGTTGGTTGTCTTCGCGTTATTTCGCCCATTTGTTCCCAATAGTTCTTGTTAAAAATTAATTAATCGTGTCCAACTAGAATATACACTATATATTGATTTATGCCACTAGAGTTCGCGATCTAGTGTCTAACAAACTAACAGAATAGAGAGAAAATAGGTTACTTAGTCGTTTCACCGAAATTATCTTTGGCTGTAGATATGTCTACCCAATAAAATCCCGGGACCAGAAAGGGGGAGCCAGGAGCAATATGAGTCGCTGCAGAATCGAAAACAGAGTTAGACGAACTGAACTCTGACAGATTGTGGTGCTTGTGACAGCGACTTTGCATCCGCTAATTTTAGAATAACAGTATATGTGTATAGCAATGGTTATACCTCATACTTCTGACATTCTTTGGAAAACTTTACATCCAGGCTCGTATTAAATATCTTATGAGCATGGTTGCTTCCTTAGATTTTACTTTATAGTTATAATAAAGAAGAATTTCTCCAAAAGAAAAGTTGTTGGGTGTTTTTTTTTTTGTTTTTCTTCGATAAAGATAGTGTGCCAGTGCTTTTGCTATTATCGCAAGACGTAAGAGACTCCACGATTTTAAACTACCCCACATCAATGACATAGTAAAGTGCATCATTACATAAAGAAGAAAGAGTCTCCCGATTTTAACGATATGCTGTAGGGGACTTAGCAGCGACAAAACCGGCATGTATTTCTTGGCATTCGAAGGCCCTGGAAAATGCCCAGCTTGTTGTTTCAAAGGGAAGTGATCTAAACCGCGAGGCGTTAGGTAAATAGTGGTGTTAGGTTGAGAGAAATACGCTAGGAGCCACACTGATGACGCCGGGTGGGTAGAAACGTATCCGTGAGCTAGTGTTTTTATTTTCTTTCTTCACATTGCTTTGACCGCGAGCGATTCCACCAATACCATGAGGAAGCTGTATTAACATCATTTTTTGGTTACTGTTTCTAGACATTTATTCAAGCACTTGGGCCATTTTTCTTCAAAGAAGATGTTATGTTGAACTATTTCTTGTCTGTGTAATTGACAGAGGACTTCAGAAACATTATATCCCAACAACCAATCAAAATTCGATAATGCAGTAAAAAGTTTGTCAAAGAAATGACTAACTCACACAGAGTCAGTCACTACAAATTAGAATATTACTGTAAAAAAATGTCTGTGTACTAGATTTACGATCCTTTGTTTTTTGATGAATGTTACTCGCTCTATACATAGCTTCTTTTCATAAAAATAAAAGATTTGTGTTTCCAGAATTGATGTACTATTGTGAGCACTGGAGGCGTTACACTAAATATCAAGTCAAATTTAGACTTTTAGAATTTTGTCCTTAGAATCAGCTCTTTTACATAGTACATGCAATTGCAAGTATCCTTTGCGTGCTATTATATGTGTGGTACATTGATGGAAATGACGCGAACCCCGTTGCGTTACGTTCCGCCCGGCATATTACTCGATAAATTTAAATGAAAATTGCAATGTCAGTGATTTGTTGCTCGTTGCTTGCTGGTTGCATCTCTCCGCCGCGGACATAGCCATGTTTGTACGTGTCCTGTTTACTTATTTAGAGGGACAATACTTGCCTTAAATTGCCCGGCGCACGGGATATTGCTTGTTCATTTCAATTGCAATTGGATATAGTTTGTTCTCGTCGATACCTCGTTCCTCCATATTTGCTCTTTTCTTTTTGCTGTTTCCTGGTTCTTTTCCTTTTTTTGGCCTTTTGTTCTATTTCTGCCGCGATGCAGCGTCCGTTGCTCGGTCTGTTCATTGTTGTCAGCTCGAAATTGAGTTACATTGTGCGCGCCGCTGGATTTATGGGCATGTTCAATCCTGGACGTGCGTGTACATGTACATATCGTGAATTCGTGTAGTTCATTTCGGGTGAATATTTCTGTGTAATATGTTGTAGGTTTACTTGGATCGATATGTGCTGTATCAATTATATAATAAAAAGTGCAATTGTGGATATTTTTTTTTCCAACTTATTGACCCTTATTAACTTTTTTTTCTTCTATTTCTGTTTCTGTTAACAATTCTCCAATCCATGCATCAACTTCTCAGGAGAGAATTCTATGAACATAATTGCAACAGCGTTGTAGGAACCGTTTTGTATTGAAAATTCACGTCAATTTAGTTTTCGTTCAATTTCGTTCAAATAATTCTGTTGTAGTAAACTTCTTTATAGCTTTACAGCATATTTATCTGACAAAAATCAAGGATTTTGCTATTCAAACAATTGTAGGAAAGCCAAACAAGTAAAATAAGTTTCTGACTGAAAATTGAGTTTTTTTTCTGTTTCACTTATTCGACAATTCAAAATCACAGCAACAGTGGTGGAATTACCAATCATTGAATATGAATATTGACGTATTATACTTGTTCATTTTCCTTTGAATCAACGTATAACGGCTAGTTAAAAATCTAAATACCTTTCAAAACGCACCTCATGGCTTTTCCTTCAGAAAAGCTTTCATTTCTTCCTTCTAAATCATTTACAAGGGTAATCTGTCGACTTACTTACTTTTGAAAAGCCAATATTTTTCACACTACCATTACTATGCAAAATATATTTCCACACCTCAATACTTTTCTGAAAGTTCATTTTTTTTTTTAATATTTTCTCATAAATGAAGAAGAATTATTGCCGGGTTATGTATGTAACTGATTCGACAATACAATCTCAGTGCCACTAAAATAATGTAATAAATGTTCAAGTTGTACGGGTGCTTCACCTGTCGATTTCTCGAAGCTCAGTCGACCGTGGAAACATATCTGGCTGTCGGACGGAAGCACAGCGAGAAACCGTAATAAAGGCAAGCGCCAGTACTATCGAGACGAAAACAAATTAAACAGAAGGAATGGTGGCTCTGCACTTTTATGATTTTAAGTTTGCAAAAAAAAGAGAGTTCGTAGGATGGTAGGTATGCTGGAGATTGAGTCGAATGAAAAGTTGCTTCGTAGAATCGGTTTCATACTTATAAAGAAGGAAAAGAAATGTCAAAAGGAGGCAGCAATAGTGCTTTAGATACTTGTTGCAGGTCTCTATTGGAGATAATATAATCGGTAATTACAACTGTATGTAATAAACTTTATATAATGCACAATTTTTAGTCATCACTAAGATTTCCACTGTATCTAAGTTGCTTGGATACCGATTAGGCGTAGGGGGCAATTTGCTTTTGTTAGCTCTATTATGAATGTAGGGTGTTCCCCGAAATTCTACCATTTCCGCTGTCCTGCAGCGGCAGATGGTCATCAGGTCGGTGAATTATTCTCTCTCCCTTCGTCCGGTAACTTGATTTGTTTGACCCTAGGGCATTCCTCTTAGATTTATCGACCATGCAAGTCTACGAAAAATCAATTATATTACGGGGAGAGAATGTCTACGTTCGTGCTGTCCGTCGACATTTCAGGCTTTTAGAAATAGCTCGTAGGGAGGTAATTTTTAGTCAATGAAGCTGGTGTATTGAAATTGTTCCTAATAACAGTGTACCAGTAGCAGTACCAGTGCAAAATTAGGCAAAATAATTCGTTATAAACCTTGCTCATCAATCTTTTTAACGAAAGGCATCTTCTTTAACTTGACTAAATATCATTTTTTTTTCTTCTCTGTCAGGTAGCGTTCTTAATTGCCAAAGTTGAGCTATTTGAGAAAAGTTAGAAGAGATGGTTTTCTCGTACTATTGTCTTATTTTTTGACACTAGAATAAACATATTTTTCATTATTCCAGGTTTCGTTTATGTTTCTTTCAACACAAGTTCAATGATAAACTTGTCTGGAGGAATCCATGTACAAACGAATTTTAAATCTTTTTAACTCATTGGTGTTGACACAGATATGTCCTACCAAAAAATCACTTTTCCTCTGTATATTTCACTGCACATATAAAAAAAAGGAAAGCACACCTATATAACGCTATTTCCAGATAAACTTTATCCAAATCAACTCTCCAATCTCTTGTGTATCTTACCTCTTGTCTTGTTTATTTTCTCGCAACCATATTTTTTTCCTATACATTTGCCTACTGCAGATTCGTTTTTGTTTTCTCATAGCCGATATTTTCCGCGATTTTATTCCCCTACGCTTTCGAGTTGCCTCGCTTCCGACGTTGCTCATATAAAACGGAGCGCAAGGTTCTTCCTCGTTTCGATGGCGCTCCGTCGAAGCTACACCTGCGAGTAAGTGTACACATGGGGATTATGAATATACTATTGGGCGTCCGAAACTCACATATATTGCAAAAAGTATGTTTTGCTTTACTTCTGCAGACGTTTGATTTTTTTTTCTTTGGCGTCGTATTTTATTCGTCCCCGTGTTTCTTTTGTTTTTTTTCCCCTTTCCCTTATGTTCCAGCCATACACATCCGTCGCTATACTACTACTACCATCAGCGGGAAATGTTTGGAGGGTTGGAGGGTGGCATTTTCCACTTCCCATCTGGTCCCCCCAGAAAAGATCCCTTTCTCCAAAAGTGATCTAATCGAGAATCGATGCGTTGCCTTCGGAAGGCTGTATTAAATGTTTTGGGAGCTTTGGACTTTTGTTTTCTCTCCGGGTTCTTCTGATTTTGTATGCAGGTGGTGTTATTAGATTTTTCCGTATGTGTGTTTTGCGCCGAACTCGGCTGGTCGCATGTTGAGGGCTACAACTACTATTCTCCAATGGCGCTTGTGTATGTAAAGTTCGTCTGTGTATGTGTAAAAGAAGCTTCTTCGATTTTTCTATTGTACCAGACTGATATTGCTTACTTTTTTGTATGAAGCTGTGCGGTGGTGGTATTCGTTTAAAAGAGCTTGTTCTATGTGGACCGATGTTAAACTATACAAGTATCAACGATAAATAAGAAAGAACACACTAAGTCTATTTCGCCTATTTGATATCATTCCTGGGTTTAACTCATTACTGAACTTGTTTCTGATCATTATGTAAATTGTGTGAAAAATTGATAAAACTGGAATTCGTGGTGTGATTCTCTCTTCTATGAGATAAAACAACGAAGGAAATTCGTGAGATGATTTTGCTCACGTTGGTGACTTATGCCCTTATGAGAGTGTTCGAATTTGGGTAAATGAGTTTTAGCGTGGCAGAACAAGTATTGAACATACATCACGACCTGATCACCGAAATCAACTGTGATACCCGAAATCATCGATAAATTGCATAATTTGATTTTAGCCGACAGACGAGTGAAAGTCTAAAGTCGCAGACATTACAACTGAAGTGTTCTTTTCATTTTACACAAGGAATTGTACATGCAAGAACTTTACGCAAGATGGGCGCCGCGTTTACTCATTCCAGTACAAAAGTGTATTCGCATGCGAGTATCTGTGTTTCAGAAACATGCAGTAGTTTTTGTGACATCTTGTCACAATGGACGAAACCTAGATGCACCACTTCCCGAAACTAGGTAGTAATCAAAAAAAGTTGAAGTGCGTTCTATCCGCTGGAAAGGAGCTGGCATCGGTTTTTTTGGGACGCAAAAGAAATTCTCCTAATTGACTACTTCGAAAAGGGAAAAACCATTACAGGAGAATACTATGCATAATTTACGGATCGATTGAAGGCGACAATAACAGAGAAGTGCGTAGAAATGGCCAATAAAAAGGTGTTATTTCACTATGAAAACGCCTACGAGCGTGTCACTCAGCAAAAAAATTGGCCAAACTACGACTTGAACTGCTCCCGCGTATTAGCCAGATTTAGCGCCCTCCTACTACCATCTATTCCTGAAATTAAAAACCTTGCTGGCAGGACGAAAATTTGAGTGAAATGAAAGGGCCATGCAGGTAGCTAATGTTATGAAAGAATTGAAGAAACTCATTTCGCTAGGGCAAGTGCGTTGAACTTCGAATATTTTTCAACTAAAGATCTGAGGGAACAGTGTACCTGCACCAAGTTTTGCTTTAGACTCGGAAAGGCACAAATTTTGAGTGAACTTTTAGAGAATTTAGGACGACGTTTTGAATCAAACACAAACTTACGTTTTCAAGTTTCAAGAATGGTTGAACATCAGTTGATGATGCTGAACGTTTAGGACGATTATTAGCTGGTATTACAGTAGGACATATCATTACTGTTTGGAATGTACATAGATGTGAATGATTATAGACAAACCACCCGAAACATCTGCAATATTATGGAATTGTTTTATCCCACATGCCAGCGTAGTTTTTCCTATGAAAACGATAGCAACAGAGTTCGTGGTTTGAGTCGAACCGAATTTCCTTTGTAAAGATATTCGAACATCATTCAGTAACTCGTCGCGACCCATGTTGTAAGAAGTTGTAGAATTTTTATCATTTCATATTTCACTTTTTCACAACATGTTTAAAGAATGTTTACACTAATTGTGTTTAAATGCAACATTCTCTCTACATTGCGCTTTCAGTGTAAATTATTGTGACGTGGGGAAAAACTGACTGCTGTTTCGAAGACATAATAAACCATCATAGACAGATCAGTTTGAGTGAAGGTCGAGGTTTTTTCATGTTAGGAGTCCCTATAAAACTATTATTTTCGAAAACAACGGTAAACTTTTTGTGTTGATATAAGTTGCTGTTGTATTATGCTGGGGTATATTGCTGCAGTGTAAACGTACCTTAATCTCGACACAAATGAAAGTTGGCTTTATGGATATGATCCCGAAACCAATAGAAGGGGCCATTTTCATCTCGATTTTCGGACAGAAATCATTGTTCGTTTTTAAGTAATATTAGCTTAGCAGTACCTATTGCACTTTTTCTTGACCTATGGTTGTATTGCGAAGAAATAATTTGCTGGCGATGACCTTTTTGTAATTTAAAATGTGATTGTGATATGCGTGACTTTTTAATGATTTTACTGGTTATTTCTAGCAAGCATGCCCTTATGGGAACTACCACTTCCTGGCTTAGACGTAATCAAGAACAGATAGGATGAAACATGGTTTTTGACCAAACCTTCAAATGCAAATATGTATTTTAGGAACCGCATATATGAGGATACATGTCGCTATGGTTTTATTCCACATTAAATGATAATATGGATAATTATGTATCTTATTGCTTATTTATGCTTAATTTTAAGCAAGTAGTCCAGCTACATATGAACGCTGAATAGGGGAAACACCATTCATTGCACTCATTTAAAATTGAAAATATACGACATGCTTTTCGATAATTATCGAGACAAAAATTGGGAGAACAGCAGACATATACTACATCGCAATTATGTACGCATTCGATTGATGAGTCACACAAATAGTGAGTAACCCAACGCAACAACCTTCGGCGTATCTAAAACGCTTTCAATTGGCTATCCATTTTATACAGTGAAAAGCGTAAATATGGATACTACCTACGATAATTTTACCTCTATTTAATTAAAGTATCAAGAACCGTAATTATATAAGTTACGGTAGGTTCTATGTTTACCTCGCGGATAATTATAGAATAGATACATGTCTATATTTTTAGTTGTAATGGTGTATTTATTTCTGTGTACGGACCTTTTTGTTTCGATTACAATAAAAATGTTTTTAATTTTGTTCACTTTTAACGGTAAGTCATGTTTTAATAAAATACTAAGGTATTGTATAGGTATGTACGTTTGTGGTTACTTGAACATACGTACCTCAATGTGTGCGGCTAAACAATGTATAACAAGATTATTTTAACAATACACTATATAAGTAAGTCGAATCTTTAATAACTGTAAATCCGTGATTAATACAGTGCTGTGTGGTCTTCTTTCATCTAGATGAGTACTTCCACCATTACCCGATGGTAGATGAACCACGGTGTATTATTTCAATATTTAATGTTGCCCACATTACACTTTTTCACATTGGTAGCGCAAGAATATATACTTTAGTCTAAACACGTGTATTAATGATTTTACTTTTGTTACAGGTAAATGCTGCACTTCTCTTTAAATGGTAGTAAGTATACTTGCCCGCTTTTAACAAAAAGTCTGTTTTTAACATGTTGTTCACTAGATGTTCACAGATTTTTGTCCATCGGTGTACAGTTCCGGTATTTCCACTTCGTTTTCGTCAATTTCAGCCTTCCTAACGCTAGATTTAACATTGCATAGTTCAGGTTATTCTCGTGCAGTAAAAGCGAAATTCAACCGAAACATAGTAGCACACAAAACGGTGTTAACTAGCGTCCGTTGTAATTGAGAGTGACGATGCAATCATTTACGCATACGCTTTTGATATATCTTGCTGCAGAATCAACAACTGCTCGTAAATATTTACGCAGATGATGAATGTACGTCACCTACCTCTGGGTATGTTGATAAAACGAACAAAATGGGTCACACTTTACTTTTGCAATGCATACGGAGTGCATCGTTTAACTTGGACCAGTTGTTTCTAAAGCAGTGCTATTTATTTCTCCCATTCTGGAATATAAGGCCTCTGATGGTCGCTTTGGATTTTGAAATTTATCTTTCTCTTCCGATTTTTCCCCGCGTGCTTTCTCTTCTTCCTTTTCTTCTCTTTTCAACTTTTTATATTGTATTGTATATTTCCAATAAATAAACTTTAATAGTTTTCTTGGTAAACTGTGGTTCTTTTTAGTTATATCATTTCACCTGCTTTAAATGAGGCTTGTGTTTTTTTCGGAAGTACTTGTAATAGACTTGAGAGCCAAAAGTGTTGCCTCTATAGTATATCACTAGTGACATCTCTTGCCAGGTTCTTTATAAATACATCTACGGTATCTAATTGCATTCTGCTGCTTATCTGCATTGTCGTTTTTCATTGGTAAAACTAAAACTACCGCAAGTGCAGCGCTAGTGTTGATACTATTTCCGATCTTGTTCTATAAAAAAAGAACTACTTCGCGTGACCTTTTCTGATCTAACGTCGGCCGCGTTGAGGAAAACGGGGCGATACGATTGCCGAGCAATAGGTAGCGCAGCGATGCCTGTCAAAATTACGTTCCCGCCCCACGGCGAACGTTCGACCAAAAAAAAGAATGTTACATACCGACGACCTTGGGCGCACGTTAAACAATAATAAAAATAAATGTGGCGGCATAAATTCCCGTTGAAAATTTTATTGCGCATGGTCACGCCTTGAATATTATGTGTATACTTTTGGGATTGGACTCCTGCTACTATGTGGATATTGCTGAATACAAAAAACAAGGTGCGTGCTGTTTTTGCGAAGGTTTCTAAGGAATTAAAAAATTCTAGCAATACATAATTCGTTATGGTTACTATTGTTTGAAATAATTCATTCTCTTTAAGGAGAAACAAATCAATGAATAAGAATCTAAATTCTGTGCAATAGGAAAATCGTATAGAAGACCTGATGTCAAGGAATATATCGGACGATGCTTTTGGCTACGATTTAGTTGCATGGCTGCCACAGTAGAGATATCAAAGAATTCAATGACAGAGCAAAATTGAAAAAAATATTGTTTTCCCTTAGTTTAGCAGTTCTTGTCTTATTAAAATGACGCAGTACTTGTCTTCCATTTTATTAATATTACATTGGGAAATATGAAAATCATCAATCACAGTTCAATTTAGTCTTATTTGCATGTACCAATTCTTCTCTAATATAAACAAGGATAGCCCCAAATTTAAAGCAAACTGAGACGACGACATTAAGAAACATTTTGTTGCGTGGGATTTGATTGAATGAAAGAACAACATGGACATTGCCATGTTTACCCAATGACATTTGATTATTAATATTGTATTTCTAACATTTCTCATAACTATAGTACTTAAATTGGCGGTTCTAACAAATCTATTTGAATATTCTTTTTCGTGTAAACAAACCTTATAATACTACGTAACTTGTCAAGACTAAAATTGTCCAAAAATGTAATCAACATTCTAAAAAATCAAACAAAACTGTTGTTGCATTTCCATCAAGAACATACTTTCGTCAATATTGATCAGCTTGGCCGTTTTAATAATGTATCTAAGCGAAGATGTAGCATTAAAATGTCATTGCCATACCGGTCCAAACAAGCTAACGAATCTGTTTAACCGCGCGGCGATAATCGAATCTAGAAGTACCCATATAATGAGAACCGATTCGTGTGGGTGATTTGAATGGAAAGAATGTCTTCGCTCTTGTTGTTGTTATGTATTTGGTGAGCTCGTTAGATGCACTATGCCAAGCATGCTAATCGGATCGGATGCTATGAATGTTTAAGTTGCGAGAACGATATTGTACAATGTAGAGTAGTCGATGCACTTTTGGTTCTTTATTGAATCTTGTTGCCTAAAGGATGAATTTTTGCGTTGTTAAATTTAGGAGTAAGACAATAATAAGAAACACAAGCTTTGATACTTATTCAATATTCGTTAATCATTTCATTTACATACATGTATTTGTATTTAAGTTTTGAGACAGTCTCCAACTTGAATGGGTCGCAATGATACCGTGCTGCCGAACGTTACATTTTACAAAAAGAATTGATAGTTTTCTACAGAGTTTTTGAAAATTAAAATTTATAATACACTCGCGAATAAATTAATGTTTTATAAATTCACGAACGCATTTTCTGAAAAGAATTAAAATAATTTTCATCTTTCATAAATTTTATTTTCGGTTATGGGATAGGATATTTATTGCTTGTGAATAAATAATAAAAAAATGCGGGGGAACGATAAATATCAGTGGGGGTCTGATTCTTATAAAAAGTCAAGTTCTTTTAATAACAATTAGAAACATAGCCTTCCACAGCAGTAGTCGCTACCGTTTAGTTTTGCTTGGCCTTGCTTGGTTTGATCTCGTTTGGCTTGAAAGCCTTGTGTTATTAAATAAATGAAACCAATTCTGCTATGTGAATAAATAAATATTAATTAAAACAAAGCTTAAATTGGGTGTCTCCTTACACATTAGAGTCGACTTTAGTTATAAACTTTTCAGCCGGTCCACGTATTAATCAACGGGTCTCGTTAATTAGATGCTACAATCGCCGTAATCGGTTTTAATTGGTCGCTTGTTCATCGCCTCGCTGCGACAATTTACAATATGAACGGCGATCGTGAAATAAGCAGTTCGGAATTCGGCCGCACCACGACACATCAACGACGCAACGCTCGTAATTAGGAGCAAATCGTCCGCGACGGCCGTGTATATAGGCGAAGTGTCGTCGCAATTTCTCCGCGGGCATCATAATGGTAGTCTTGTAAACAACGTTTCACGGTGCATTTACTTCGAATAATCTCTGCGACGAATTGTCGTTTTGCTGAGTCGCTGTTGTACTACGGATTGCATGCGATAGTCGACGGTTTTTCCATCTGGGGAATTTATTTATTGGTCTGCGAGAGAAACGAAACAATAAATCCACGAAGCTTGCCTTCTTTTTGAGGAGCGTTTAATATAGCCTCGCTATATTTATTCTAGCTTTGTTTATTCTCCAATAAATTTGCAGGATGTAATTGAGATTTTCTAAGGGATTGTACACAGATTGTAGACAAATGACTAAAGTAATGTTTGATGCTCTACATTTTTAAAAATAAAATGAGATAAACATTTGTTTTGATTATCTTGCCTTTTCCCATGTTGCGATAGTTGAAGCTCCGACTTAATCACGTTTGTCGCTGGTCTGGTTTACACAGTCAGTTATTTTGATACTCTCGATTCTTTTTGTTATTCTATTTCCAAACATAATTAAAAGTTGGTGATCGCTTGGGTGTAAAGGTTGGCCTGATTTAATTTTACAAGGTTTAAATTTGCTTTTGTTAAGAAAATGTGTCAAAAAAATTTCTGTATATATGGCATGTACATATCCAAAAAAGTTTTCTCAGAAAGTTTTGCGCGTACAAGCAAACATTTAATAAGGTTGCTATTTCAGCTGGTTTTTCAAGTGTACTGAAGTGTTGCTTCTTAGCAACTAAGTGATAGACATAAATAAAGTTATTACTGACTATACTGACTATATTCCCAATTTTGAAATTCGCGTATAAGTTTTCAAGGAAGCATTTTTGGACACATGTTTATGTATAGGATCTTTTTTTATAACTTTATTCCATACATCACGTTGTTCAAGTTTGGCATTTCAGATACACACTGTACTGTTTATATGCACATCACTGATATCAATCGATGCAATTGCCACTAAACAGAATGCAAACTTATTTTTTTTTCGGTTGATATTAATTGAGGAGATATAATAATGGGTACGACATCCACGAAAAAATCAATATATTCAATCAGTTCTCAGCTTTTATTGTCTCATAAGAGAAACCAAGTTATAAAAGGTTAGCATTGAAATGAATACAATGTTATAGAACATTCAAAATCACTTACATGTAACTTTCATTGATTAGTAACAAAACGACAAGACATTTATTAAAAACGAACGACATTACGAGAAAACGAATTCGCACGATATAATGCATAGGAAGCCGGCAAAAGCGCGTGAACACAAGATCAAGAGGTTATGCAGCCATAGTTGAAAATCAAAAAGTTACTAGGTGCATCTTTTCGATCCTATCTATTCTTACTATATTAGTCTTATTATATAATACTAATAGGACCATCTGCGTACATAAATAGTAATATCTCATTTGCCACTTTCTTGCAGAAAAGGCTCTCCTTTTAATTTTTTTTTATTCAATTTATTCTCTTCAAATAAATAAAATCGAAAGCATGATGTAAAGAAATATAGAAATCGTTGAACCGCCGAGCAATTATCAAAATAAATTTAAAAACTGTTTATATTGTTGACTTTGTTTGTGAACAAAATTAGCAGGCTTACCACGAAATATTTAATTATATTTACATATCTCGCATACTCATCCTTGTTGGACTTCTGCACACAAATTTAGGAAACGTGTTGCTTTGTTTTTTATTCTGTGCTGTAGAGTAGATGTTTTTATACTGAGTTTGCTTTTAAAATTTGAAAGAACCTTCTAGAATCTTGGCAAATACCTCTGTTACTTTTAATTTGTAGTCGACTACAATTTAAGATTTAGTCTCTTGCCCACGGTGTGAAAAAGGGTGCAAGGACAATTTCTGTTATAACCCATACGTATAGTATTGTGAACTTGTGTAGTAGTATGTAGTATGGAACGTCCTTTTATTAACATTATTTGAAAATAACGTCTTCTATTTAATTAAGTTATGGGCTGTGGGGGTTGTATATACAATCCTGTCACCTTATACAAAATATATTTTAATTCGTTTCAAATGTCTTTCCATTAAATTAAAGGAATCCATTTTGTTAACTGAAATTTAATTCGAATCACCGCTCTACGGTAAAATAATACAAACCGTTCTAGTGACGCGCTGTTCTAGCGACTTACCGTCGAACGCGGAAAAGCAATTTATTCGGAAGTAAACATTCCTTGGCGAAGGTTATCTGGATTGGATTTTCCATCAATAAACATCCCGTCAAGGTGAAACCGCGTATACATTTCCACCATCTTCTTCGGTGCGTCGTCATCGATTTACGAAACCTACCCGAAATAATTCCGACGATCATCCGATGCCGCTTGACTAACTCCCGTATACAGATTGTTCGAAAGCTCATTGAATATATGAGTAAACATGCTGGTATATCACTTCTTAACTTAAGCGGTTTGTTTATTTTTTCTTGACAAGACAATTGTTCTTCAGTGAAAGCATAATATTGACTCCTATTTCCTACCTGGATGCGCAAAAGTGAAAATAAACATTTTTATTTTGGGGACGTTTCGAATCGTTTGAAATTGTAACAATGGCGACCTGCACAATTACTAGTATTAAGATTGCATTGTGAATAGTAATGAATGATTATGATGTTTACCATGCAGTATGGAAATTGGTTTTCTATTAAAATTCATATGAATCTAAAGGTTTTCAGAAAATCGCATGTTTACCATACAGTACATGCGCAACGTGAAAGCTGGAGCTCTTTTTGTGCAGGTACTGGATGGTCGATTTATTGATTATATTAGAACAAACTTTGAATGCCTGGGAAAATCAATTTAATTTTTTTTAATTCCGTTTTTTCTCAACTAACAAACAAAATCTGGATGCCTATTTGACTCAAAGTCAAAAATTTAATTAGCGTGACCTCACCCCTTTATTTAATTTTGATAATTTTATCTTTCTAGAAATACTTGACTGTAAACTTTGAGTGGGTGGAGATGCTGGGTTACGATGGCCTATACAGCCCGTTGAACCGTCACCACAAAAAAAAATTTCTCACAAGATTTTTGCGAGACCTATCTGCGGTTTTAAAAGAATGTTGATATTTTGTGAGAAAGTGCGCTGTAATTTCTTATATATGCATTGTCTTGGTCCAGAATTTTGATTTTAGATTGTCGAAAGTTGGCGGTGAAATGCTTGTGCGCAAGCACCTATGTATCCTGAAAAACAATTATTCTTATCTTTTCTTACGCTACTATTTCCCAAATAAGTAAAAGTAATGCAATGCCACATTCTAGTGACCGCGCCGTTATTGCTGAAGTCTGAATTTGCCGATTCTATATTCGGAACTTACCAACTCTCCGAAGAATTTCATTTGCGCTCCGCGGTATGAAAATTTAATTATCCTTTCTAACATAAAAAAGGACTTATATTAAAGCGAAATGGTGTTTTTTATAACTCCACGGGGCAGTTCTCACGCCATCCTCTCTCCTATATAGCTTGCGTACGTGTATATGCGGTTTCACTTATAGACGCCATGCCATCCACATCCAAGTGTGCATGCATGAACAATACATTCATATAGAGCAATTTATTCGGAATAGTCATGGTGCCGTCATGTGTAATATCTGAAGAATTGCTGATATTAAGCTGGGAATGCGTCATGAAATGCTAAATATTACATTATTATAAGCTTGGCGCGGACGCGATAAACGCTGACGTAATGATATACAATTACTTCTTATGGAGTCTTGAATCCAAAAATTATACCATTCGAGATAATAGGATTAAAATCCATATAGCTTCCTTAGTGGTATACAGAGAACTTTCTCGTGTTCTGTTAAGTACATACAACACCGTATATGGTTGGTTAATATATGTATAGCATACTTTGCGTTCTCCTACAGTGTGTGTTGTAATAATATTAATGTTACCGAATTTAGAATCTTAAGTTTGGAGTTACCGCACAGAATAATTTCATTATTATGGTACAAAAATTGCTACAGCTTTGATTTGCTTTTGGAATTAAGGCGTATTGATTTGCTTAAATAAATTAAGTCATTTGTAAATATATTCAATATTTAAGGTGTTACATTTAATTAAATGTAAAACTGTGAATTTGGTGAAGCTTACCAGAACGATCTAGTAAAAAGTCTAAGTGTGTTATGAGAGCCAGTCTTATTAGGAGAGAGACGTGGAACCTGAATGCTTTCGCCTTTCCAAATGTGTCTCCAGATGGAGGCGTGTGAGCAATTTTTATCGCTTTGTGGAGATGAACCAGGTTTAATTATCAACCGATTTGTTAGTCGAGATGAAACTTGGGCACATCAGTCAAAACAAGAATCATTCCAGTGGCATATTAAGGCCTCTAGCCCTTACAAGTAGTTTAAAGTCATCCCTTCTGCAACTATTTTTTGGGATTGTCAAGGAATTTCAATGACTGATTATCTAAATAAGAGCAGTACGGTAACATGCAAGCTTAATGCATCGCCTCAGGGATTTTATTAAAGTGAGAAGGCCCGGAAAACTGACGCAAGGTGTTGTTTTCCGACAATGTACTAGTCCACAAGTCAAGACTTTCAAATACTGTCGTTGCTGAATGTGTTTCGTAGAAATTGATCATCTATCTTATAATCCAGATCTAGTTCCCTGTGACTATTTTTTGTTTGTTTATAGCGGCCGTTTAAAGGTACTTAGCAAACAAACTAATCGATTTTTTTTTATAATGGATTAAAGATGTTATTAAAGCTGTGTAATATTTGTATCGAAAAGCAAGAGGCCAATTGATAAATAAACTTTTATTGCTGTTCTAATCTTATTTTTCATGTCTAGCCCGAGAATAGATGCCACTAAGGACGCTAAAGATTGTTTTTTTTTGCAAATAAATGATCTATCCTCATTTTCATTCGTAAAACGAATGATGTGAGCAAAAACTCTAATTCTAACATGCCTGTTCTATCCCTACTTTCGAGAAAAAATATTATTTACAAGTACCTACTTTTGTCGCCTACATAACTGAGGCCTGAAACTAAGTCATGCAGAAAATACAGAAAGATAGACGAAATAGCGCGGAAAGCGTTAATAAGTCTTGGGCAATTTTTCAGAACCATTTTCGTTTCTCTAATCGTGGATGGTAAAGGATTTTTTCTTAATTCTTTACAAGGTCTTGATGAGAGCAAATTCTTGACGCGGTTGAAATAATCCGATTTGTTCAAATGACTATTCTGTTTCCTTTATCAGCTTTTAAATAAAGACAATTTTTAATTTTGAGACCTTTATTAGTCCTAACATCGCCTTTGTTCTTTCTTAAACTCGGTCTGCACCGAATTAAGTAATTAAACTTGTGTGGTGGTTCAAATAATAGTAGTACATAACAAATACATACTTTTAGATACAAATTTAATCACAAAACAAACATTTTTTTTATCTAATTAATGGAATTTTATGTTAAAGTGAATCGTATTTGTTTATGTAAAAGTTTGGTTGAACCTATTATTATAATAGATGTTCATATAAGCCGTCATTTTCTGAATTACCTCTAAAGCAAAAATGCAAATACTATCCGGAAATTCATTTTAAATATCTGAAAAAATTCTAGGCGTTCATTGAACCGTGGCTAACTAAACCTATTTACATAAAACATGGTGAAGTAGGAATTCAGCTGGTTGTCCAATAAAGAAAACTTTCTTTTATTTCTACGAAAACTATTAAATAAATTTATATGCCTTTGAGATATGTTTTATATATCTTTGTAATACGTCAAGCAACTTTGTAGATAACTTTTTCCTGACGAGAAATGGCCGCCAATAACAAGAACACATCATATTCTTTAATACCTTTATTAATACAACCATTACAATCGATATCCTGGCGCAAAAACGATAGCAATTAATATTACGTAAGTAAGACAATCATTCTCTAATTCCCAGCGCAAAAAGCGAACCACAAAAAATATACAACTGAACTAAACTACACAGTTCAAGAACCGGAGCAAATCCGGGCCTCAGCCTTTCCCTCAGATACTACCGAACGATTTCGCCATGAAGAACGGCGTATGTATCGAAGCCGATCTTTTATGTAATACGGCGGCGTAAAATTCCTATTCGAAAACCAACACCAACCAATGGTATGTAATTGATATTGTTTTCGTTGGTGTTTACACCGAAGGTAAGACCTTGCAACCGAGACCGCGCAGTTTTTGCGCCGCTTGTGTAAATGTTGTGTGTATCTCCGGTATCGCGTTGCAAAGCGTTGATTCTACCTACAAGGTATATGCTGCTTTACGGGGATTCGCAACTAATTTCATTTTTGTTAATTGGATGTTAAATATGAAGGCTGGCGTTCGATAATGATAATGATTTATTAGACCTATGATACATGTAATCGTATATATGACAAGTCACAATCTTAAAATTGTAAATAACAAACTAAACGATTACACAAACAGTATAAATATACAATTAGTTCTCTGACCGTACACAGGATGCGATTGGCTAGGTAGTTGCCCAGTTTTGTTTTAATCTCTAGATAAACTATTACAAGTTCGTATTTCCTCAGATGTCCGTTAGTAAGTCTCAAAGCTACATAATTCCGAGTACTACACACAAAATGTCTCATCTTCCGTTAACTTTTGTTTCTTCTTCTGCATAGTTTTTTTTTTCAGTGTTTTTTCTTTATTAATACCAGTAAGAGATCGAGAGTTCGTCCTAGGAAAGAGAAAATTATTTATTATTATAATCGGGCCATGGCACAGATGCCCTTAGTGACCTTTGCTTATATTTAGATCAACCCGCAGTAATTCAATCCGGTAGTTAATAGGAATCTATGCCAAATTTGTAAATTGTCAATAGGACACTCCTTGAAACTCTTAATTTTAAATGCCATACTGAGAGAAAGGAATTGATTCACCCAACAAACAACGAGGAGTTACACATTTATGCGGTCATTCAACTAAAAGCATTAAACACTTTCACAAGTATGCCCAACTTATTTGCAACTAAACAGAACACACTAGCTTTGGTACAAATTATGTTTGTTAAATCGAAGCAATACTTGCGTTGGCTGTGCTCCAAAACATGTCACTTTTAGATCAGCCACAAAATTCACTTCACACAAGAAGTGCAAATAGAGTTCCATAAAGACATAATTCTTTATTTAATTATTCAGATTTGCACAATCGGCGCTCATATTTATTTTAGTTCCCGTTTCCAAGAATACATATTTCCACGTGTTAATTTTTGATTCTACGCTTCCTTTTTTTTGCTTTCTACTAACATTCTAATGTAAGTTGGTTGAGCATCCATTTTAAAGTTGAGTATATTTAACAAACAAAGTTGGTTGAGTCAATCAATTTTTGGTGGACTCAGCGAACTTTTTCTCAGCGCAGCTTGCGTTGTCCTATCTCTTTCAATTCTGGCTTCCAATTTTCTCCAATTAAAAAAAAAGTAATTTTAAGTTCTAAAAAAAAATGATTAGTAATTTAATTTTCGTTGTCTTCCATTCACGGAATTTTGCTACACACTTGATCTGTTAAATTAATCGTGTAAGATTTTCTGGATAGTGCAAGCACTGTACCACCTTTATTTTTTATAACACTCAAATTTAGAATTCAATAAGCTCCCGATAAGCATTTTTTTTCGACTATGTAGTTTTTGGGAAGCCACAATTATTGAAATTGTTACGGAGGTTTCCTTTTTACAAAATTTTTTTCTCGCATGGATTAGAACAGATAAAAGTTGTCACCGTCTTGTGTAGAAATAATGTAACTGACAATCAAATTGGTTCACTCCTATGACGCAGATGTATATACAGTGTTTTGCAACAGATTTGCCGCCTACATATTTTTATTCTTTAAATGCAGATTAATAGACCATTTTACAGAATAGGAATTGTTGCACGCATGTTTACATCATCCTTCCGTCTGCATTGAAGTCGCTTTCGTTTCACCATTGTTGCTATATTCGTCATAATGAGTAACGTAGAAAGTCCTACACTAGAGGTATTATTTACTTTAGTCCAGATTTTGATCTAGCTCGCATTCCCTTTCTTTCTCCGTGGCTGCCACAGCACCATTTTTTCCTCTCTCCATATGATGGGCGAAAAAAATTCGTCAATTACCCGCATGAAAAATGTTTTTTTTTTCTTCTTTCTTCCTTCACTATCTTGACCTACATCGGCAGCTCTACCGTCCTACGCCAAAATAAACAGAATAAATAAAAGTTATCGCTTCGGGAGATAAGCGCGATGCCTTTTAGTATTACATTTGCAAGTTTTTTCTGTTTACTCCTACTAAGGATTTCATTCGAGACCATAGTCTTTCGGTACGGCGAAACAAATAAGGATATAAATATTTTATCGGGGGAACCGTTGGAAAATTATGCCATGTTGGTTGTTTTTCCCTCCTTTTGCTAGTTGAAGCCTAGTTCATGCGTCTCCTCTTCGTTCCGTTCCGTTTTTAGTTTTCTTTTATGAGCGGCTGGAGCCACGGTTCTGTACGTCGCGGCTGGCTCTATATTACGCAAACTTCATTATTCTCCCCCCCCGTCTGAACGCGGAGGGGATGAGGCACGTTTGGGGAGGAGGGCGTGACCCCATTCGACAAATATTGGCGGCGGCGTGGTTATGCGACAAGGTCACGGGTTTCCCCCCGCTCCTTCCATAGTCGTTGGCGACTTGGAGACTTGGATTTTGGTTGATGGGCGCGTCGAAGATTTTGCAGGAAGACGGACGCCAGTCTTAAGAGAAAGTCACGGATTTTCCCAGCCAGTTCGTCTGGGGCTGTTGGAAAAAATCGTTCGCCGCAATGGAATGACGAGCAAATAAAACTGTTTACCGCACACAACACGGTATTCCGGAAGGGGCGTCGTCAAGACTTACCTACCCTTTCCCGCTTCCCCCCAAAATTTAAATACGCAGATCGCTTTCGTTTCGTTGTTTATGTGGTGTTATAACTAACGTTTACTGACGATATTTCTGGTGGTTATTTTAGAATTTTTATTTATTTTAGAATAAATGGTGATTTTTCCCGATTGTATGAATTGAGAAACTTACAGCGCCTCCTAATATCAGTAAATCCTTTACTATTCTACATATAAGAATTGGTTAGTAACCTTAATTAAGTAGCGAAATACTTATTGGATACAATCTCACACCATTACATTGTTCATAGAAACTTCAATAAGAAATATATCAATCAAATAATGTTATAAGATCGTGCTTTTTGATTTACATCTGGAAGTACTGTTTACTAATTATAGTTTCTTCTTTAGATCTGTTATCCAATTCTTAGGTTATATCCTCTCGGTGTTTTGTTTTCCCTGTTTATCTTCTATAATCTTCTATATGCAGGTTCCATAGCAGTCTACTCAAATTGTAGTAACGTGGTCCACATTTTTTCGATGTTTCTCGAGCAATTATAAAGGTGCAAAGGATTCGAGACTAATTCTAAATCAAATTTTTAATGATAGTTTACTTTGTCTCGCAATTGATTGCAAAACAGTTGGGCAATAAATTCTTTGTTATGGCGTAATTGTGTAGTTCTTCCTCTGTTTAGTGTTAAAGACAAGCCTTCGAATTACTTTGCTCTTCCTGTCGCTCTATTTTATAAATTATACCTTAAAATTAAATATACGTAATAGATTAGTAATTAATGTATTTCAACTTCATACACGACTTATTTTGAAACTTTGAAAAATATTTTCGCGTAATGAAATGTACTAGCGATGTTTACTTCTCTCCTAAAGGTTGGCAATTTGTCGAAGAAAATGCAGGCTGCAAGTACAAATTACTGCAACCCAACTTTTTTGCTGGGAACTTCATTCATTCGCAAACATAATTACCATAGTACGAGCTTTAATATAAATAAATTAATTGAATTAATTGAAACGAAGTAAATGTTGATGATTTTTCAAATCGAAGTTAATTAAATATTGTTATAATATGCAGTATGCAAGTAAATCACTATTTTACGTTACTACGCGAAATAAATTACCACAGTTAAATTTGCAGCACGTAACATAATCGTAATACAAATAATTTCATACAAATAATTTAAAGATAACAAGTACATTAAAAACGTGAACAAAAACTTAGAAGAAAATCAATTATTGAATTTATTTCGTCATCTTTAAGTTTACAAATATAAGTTTTTAAAAATAGCATCACCGAATAAAGGTTGATATTTTTAAAATACTTGGCTTAAAGTTGTTTAAATCACCTCGCCCGAAAGTATTCCAGTTTCTTTCTTGATTAAAACCCGCCTGCGTTCACTGCAGATTATGCCCTTATTCATCGTATAGTTATGGTGTAATCGTCAATGCTGTCCAATCTGTGGTGGACATTCGACTATTGACTGCTTGATCATCATTGACCACATTTAAAATTTCGTCGACCCCCGGGGGATCGATACCGCCCCCGCTTAGGTCCCCTGTTCTATTCAATATCAATACACAACCTTGGATGTTTCGAATAGCTGTCGAAAAATACGTAGTAAAAAAATAAATGTTTTAAATCATATCAATGGAAAATAGAAATTTCGGACGTGTGCGGCAAAATACCGTCTCTTGAAATTTGTTTTCTAATTAATTCCAAATTCAATTATGCATTTGGATTTATCATATTCGCGAAATGTTTTCCCGATCCTCATCAAACCAGGTATCGTTCGCGGGTAGCGTATAGAGTACGGGATTTGACGGGCTGTGACAGGCCACCGCACAGCGACGGAAGCTAGCGTATCGTGCGTCGCGAACCCCGCCGCTTAATTAGCGGGGGTCACGATCGCCTAGAAAGCCTGCTGCACACTCACACATACATATCAACCCCATCGGGCCATGCGGTGCGATGCGGCCGCGTTGCGCAACTCGCGACTGCCGTTAGCGCGAAACGGCTCTCCACGAGAGAACACCCCTCGCCGCAGCCTTACCGCCGCTGTCCCCTTAGAGTCGACGGCGGGGTGCGCCTGCGCCCCACCACGTTGCCGATCCGCGACGCCAGATCGCGATCCGCAGTCCCTTGCCTACCGCCAGACCGCTTAGCTTGCCCGCGACGCTTCGAACCAGTCAGTGTCTTTATATCGAGGCGTGCACACATTGCCTCTCTCGAAACAACTTTATCTTAAATAAAAAAAAAGAAAAGTATTCCGTAATAAAGATAAACAGCATATGTTGTATACACTTATCTAAATTAAAATAAAAGGAAGTTTTTATTAAAAAATCTCCGAAAACAAGACTCTCTGATACACATTTGTTACATAGTTGTTTCTTTTCCGAGGATAATTTCATATAAAATTAAAACAGGAATATTGCCAGATTAAAAGCGAAGTGTTGACGTTCAGCTTTCGCGTTATATACTCTCGTCTAGTTATTTGCGAGGAACCTTACGCACAGTATAATAACGTGTGATTCTCTAATAAATACCGGCTTATTTCTCGGAAAGCAAACCAGGATTTAGAGCGTACAAGAAGAGGACTATATAGTATCTTTAATCATTCTTACTGTATCGCTATATTATATATCATCCCCAGGAGTTTAAACTTGATTATCAAATACTTAATCAAATAAAATAAAATACAAACACCCCCAGTATAATATACAATCTATAGTAAACATAAACTTAGTGCTTTCTTGAATATAATAGATACTCCCTCTATTTAAACAGTTACACTATTACCCGCTACTGTATTTTGCGACTCTTAACGGAAAAATAAAGAAAGTGTTTTCCTCTTTGAACTGTACAATAATTCAAAAGTGAATTTTCAATCTTGTTGTTGTTGATCGAAGCAACGCACCGTCATCTGTTTTTTCCTTCGTGAGTGATCTACTACTTGATTTTTGTGAGAAATTGTCGTCAGCCGAATCACTGCGAATTATCTGTTGAATGTGAGTGGTGTACTTTTTTTATATACTTTACAACTTATATAGATTTAAGATCTAAAGTGTTGATTTATTTTATGTACATGTAGTGGAATGCACAATCTGTAAATTTCATGAAATTTATGCAGCGTTTCATGGCACTCTAAGATGTAAGCGATATTTTCTTCATTAATTTAATACTATAGATGAAGAATTTGGCACGGTAAAAATTTATCCTGCTGAGTTCAGTTCTATACTTATTTACCGTCGGACACTTGTAGATTTTACAAAATATTTTTCTTAACTCATTTTACTATTATAAGTAATAAAGTATTTCTTTTAAAACATGAAAACGTCAAAATCGATTTTTTTCTCCTCTAATTGCCAACACGTTTACCGAAATTTATCGCGGTCTAACTCTGATGTCATCAGAAGCGTCCATTTATCTTTTTGGCGTAAGAAAAACAGTTTAATAACGGTTCTTAATGCTTTAATGTTGTAACAAACAAGAGTTGATGATGCAGATGTGTCCGCTTAATTTTAGAATTTCGCATATATTCCCAAACATTGTTTCAAAATTACGAACTATTTGTGAAACTCGTCAGAATTCATGACACGTAGTCGTATTCTTGGGAAATTAATACGCTGCGACAATATTTTATGGAGTGAATTTTGTGTTTTCGACCAGAAATTGATGATCGTGTGTTGAAATATTTATTTGAAGTCGTATAACGTCTTTATATTATGACGGTTATAAATTTTTAAGTGTTGAAAGGTGATCGTGTAATGCCGGAATGAATTTGAGTTTTGCTATTATTTTACTAGTTTCTGAAATGATTTAATGGTCTCATTACTTTCAAAATATTGAATAGAGAGCATATCAAATTCATTATTGATAAGCTGAAATATAGAGATTTTTGTTAATTGTAACGCTACCTAAATTCTTTTAATAAAGCAAACGTTGAAATTTGTTGTATCATTTCTGAATTTAAAATTGACTCTAAATGCTGTAGCTTTATTTTTCTTTTAATGTTGTTGTTATGCATGCAGTTAACAGCATCTACATTAATCATGATCAATAAGATAATAGGAGTTACAACGATGGTAAGTTTGAAAAAAAATTGAATTTGATTCGAGGCTAGATTATTGTATATGTTGCTCTAGAGTAAAAAATGCTGCCTGGGAAATATAAAATGTCGCTTGCAGTATAATGAAACTAAATAGGATTTAGCGAAAATGACTTCTAGGCATTCTAGCATCATATTCTATTTCGCCATTGAAATGATTACGTCTTATTTATTCTTTCTTTACGTTTCCAAAATATCAGTTAATAAGCTTACAACGATTCTCTATTTATGTTTTAAAAATGTTCTTTAGATATATTATTTGTTTCTTGTAACTTCTGCATATTTATTGGTTACATATGTACATGTGTAATACATGCATGCTATAGAAACTTACATGTCATAACTAATTTCTTTATAAAGTGAAAAATTGCAGTAGGTTTCTATTTTTCCTTTGGCAAAATAGCGAACTAAATTGTGACAGTTAACTTGAAGCAGTTGGGCAAGGTAAAAACAATTGACAATATGCGGAAAAGAACATCCCAAGTCACACATTTCAAGATTTTTCGATTCGTTACTATCAATTATTCTACCTTGTGTAGTGTGTGCTGCAGCTTAGTTATGTAAAGTTCGAAATGCGATCTTTTGCCCGAAAGATCTCAGGCATTTTTTTTTGATATACAACAAAAGAACGCAAAACCTCCATTCACTATGTCAATTATATATATCATTGAAATGCTATTTTGCCTTTAGGTCTGATGGTGTCTCTTTTTGTTAGTTTAATGACATTTCAAGAAAGGTTGTTACTTGTCAAAGAGTACGAAAAAATTTTTGAAGTTGGTACTTTAGAGACGTTGCACCATCGTGAAAGATGTTCTCAGTATCTTTGGATCTTGCCATTTTATCCGCTCGATCTAGTTTCTTCCTTCCCAAAATTAAAAACGACACTAAATAGGGAGCGTTTGGAAGATGCCACATTCATCCAGAGAAATATTATGAGAATTTTGGGATGGATCCCAGATGAAAACATCCCACTATTTTGCTTGTTCTTACTCAAATTTTGAACCATTGAAATCTAAGAGTGATAGTTAATACTTCTAAAATTATCTGTTCAAAGTTTAAAATTAGCGCTATAGATATTTGAAATAACTATATGACGCTAACAATTCCTACTTCGAAATAGATATACTGGAAAACTTCAAACATTTACGAATTTGTTACCTCGCAAGTGCTTCGTATGGTGTCATTTTCGATCCTTGAATATCTTCGTGTAGCAGCATATTTCTAATAAGGATACAAACATTGTACACTCGTCCGTATACGTGCCTCCGCTCTTCGCCTATAAACGTCCCGCATGCTTTTACAACACGATATTTCGAAATATAAGTCGCGCAGGAAGACACCGACAGCTGCAACTGACACCGCTCTAAAATGGTCTCTGTCGTGGTATCTCCTGTTGGAGATCTTTTTGCGCGAGAAACCTGCACCGGCGACGCTTGCGACGTTTGCCAATATCGTCAAAGTCCGTGTGCATTAGATTCTTGTATGTGAGTTGGTGACGCTAGATTTGAAGGAAGAAACGTGCTATTTTTCGTAGACGACATGTTTCCTAGTATTTTCGTAATGTTTGATTTTCGCGAATAAGCTGTGTATTTTTCCTATATGGAGAGGACGTGGAAAGTTGTTTAAAACATTTCTCAAACAGTTTAGACTATTTCCCCAAAACACTGCGTTCAACATCTAGAATTTGGGAATCATTTAGATCCGATTCCAATACAGAATCTAGGACGTAGGTTTTAGTTCATTTTTGCCGTGTAAGTTGGAGATGTTTATCTTTGAGTGTAAAAAGCATTTGTCTTTAACAGAAATCTGTTGAAACGTCAAATGAAAATAGTGTTCCATTAATCTCGTTTGTTGCCTAAAGAAGCTGAGGGAAAGAAATAATGCCACTTGTACAAAGGATCTTGTAAAATTGTGCTCAATATTCAAAATGATTGCTGACATTGTCCTAAATGATCATGAAGCAATTTTTTAATCCGATCGACATAAATACATCAAAGATCAACATTTTAACTTAGGTCACCATTCAAAGCTGTAGTTATTCCTATAATAACCCGTTACCTAATTGACGTTACCTTTCTTTCTGATAAAGGGTCAAATTTATCCTTATTGACGGGTTGCCGTTTTAAGAATAGAAAAGAAACCGGAAGTTTGAACGGATTTTTTTCTGTTAATGCAGCATTCAGTCCTTCTCAGCTTTTGGTCAGTTGCCAGCAACGTTGGCACAATTTTTGCGTACTCTTTTCTCAACTCCAAACGTTCATGGGCACAGATCATTTTCCTAAATTCAGTTGATCACCAATCATCCGGATAATGAATCGACGAAAAGCACAGGAGACCACACACGTTCAATGTTTTCATTAACGCGGGAAGTCGACGGTCGTCCTGTCCCTGTACCATCTTTGTAGTATTCACAGCCTACGCTGAAACATTTGATTCACTTGAAAAGAGCTGTTTTCTTTAGTGCGTTATTTCCATAAACAGCCTTCAACATTACATGAATTTCCTGAGTGTTTTTCCCAAGTTTTACTAAGAATTTGATGTTGAGTCATTGCTTCATCTGTTCATTAGTCTCCATTGTTGACATTAGCAAACAGAAGGCGCCATAAAAAAATTCCCGCCTCTACCTTTACGCTCACTTCGACGGTGCCCCGTCAATAGATCAGCCAGTACACATGGCCAAACTTCAGATCAAGACCACCTAGAAGCTCAGTTCGCATATTTATTGGACAGACTTCATACCACTAAAAAGGAAAAAAGGACGTCGTGGGCACAATTATCTGTTATCGAAACGTCATTGACAAAATACCCGTTACTAAAAACGACTTAAAAACCAAGTATTTCTTATTCCAACAATCTGTTGACTGGAAGAGGAATAGTTGTTCCAGACGACATACACTTTAAAATAATCCCTAATGGGCGAGCTAATTACTTAAACGTTCCCTTGAAACAACTCAAAACCCAGCTCACTAAGTTAAGTCTACGCAACATCACCAAAACTAATTCGGAACTTAGCTAATAGATGACATTTCCGGTACCATCAATGTACACTTAGATTATATTGATTCCCTTAAATCCAACAAAAAATACATATATTCGGAAATTCTATTACGTAATATACAACCACTAGTCTTGGAAAATGGTATATTCTGACTGGCTGAGGAAAATGTAAACAGAGATCTCATGAGTAGCTAATTTATCTAATATTTGCTAATTATAAACTTCGACGGAAATCCATGGGTTCTAGTTATACAGTTTGCGCACTACGCAGTTTTAATAGACTATAGGAGAACGGTGGGAACTTATTTATTTACTTACGAATTAAATTCAGTTTATACATAATATTATGGAAACGGGATATATCCTGTAATTTTGCATGGGAAAATATGTTTCATATTCCGATTCTCAGAAGAAATTAGTCGACAGATTACTAGCAAAACCATGGTATTTATAAAAAATTCCACTGCTAATCCAAAAGTCTAAAGAATGTAGAATTTTTAATCTTAAATTAACCGAGTATATTTCCATGATAAGTTCATGAAGATCGGAGTTCTTAGTACTAATTACAACTCCGCTAAAAACGAAAGAAAAGCAATAAGTCCTCAAAAAACCCTATTAACACATCCACTTTATAAAGCATTCATAAACGACATTTCCTGTTCGGTATTGGCGGTGTGTAATTCCTTGAAGAGTAACGCCTGCCTCTCATTTAATCACTTGCAAAAAGCAGTTGCTATCTCTTCACATTGGACCTTATTAACGCAAAAGTAGAATAAATACGAATGCCGACCATAATTGGTTGTTTGGTTTATAAATTACGGAATCCCAATAAAATATCTTGTATTTTTGTTTCTTACCGATGATGGACGTAACATGTTTAAAAGATTCCTTTACTTATACAATCGCGTAAGTCGTAATATTGATGCCTAGCTGATGAATACTCCCGTGTAATGCTTAGAGGCTGATTATTCCTATTCTAAAAGTAGCAATAGTGAGATGTAATGGTGCGGTGTCATATGTGATGTTTACAAAATGGAACAATTTGCAAATTGGTTATTTGCTACGATAAATGAGAGTGTTTTTTTGTTGTTTAATGTAATAATTAGTTAAATAAACATCAAGTGGAATGATGATTCTACATTGTTAAAGGTTTGGAAACATCCAGCGTTTTGAAAGGTTAATTTATGGAATTTTCCCTGTTTTAAAGTTATCACCGCAAACAATCGAAAACATTATCTACTCTTGTTAATACACCTTGGAGTATCAGTGTCTCATTTCCACCATATACTAAATTTTAAGTTTCAATCATCGATTGCCGGAAACATTCTAGATGGTGAGAGTAATTTTTTTCACCTTCAAAATTACCATCAAACAAAAGAGTCATGTGATCTTCATTACAGATTTTTTTTTAGTATATGGTGCAAGCAAGACAAACCGATTGTTCAATATCTCTGAAAATAATTAACAAAGAATGTAGCCTTGTCAATTCATACGAATACCTGGTAACATCACGAATGAGGTACAAAAGGTAAGAACAAATTTTTCAAAAACAACCTCTTAACCAAAGGTCTTGATCTAATGTACTATTCTCTACCCTACATACATATCACCATTTCCTTCTAGCACAGGAAGTTAATTCTCTGCTTCTCGATGCTTTCTCAACTTTGGTAGTATTTGGATGTGATCAAAAGAAGTTTTGATTTTTAACCTTTCAGTGGAGGAGCAATCTTTGGTTGTTCATTTAGTTTGATATTTTCTTTAATATCTATTCCTCTTCCACATTTCCTTTTCATCTTATTCCTCCACGTGTACTTTGCGATATATTCACCGTCCATACCTCCAGTGTTTTCTTGTGTTCAATTTGTTTAAATACTCTTCTATGCATTTTTTTTGTTAGGATATAAATTATGGGGAATTCGAATAAATATCCAGGTCTCAATTACATGGAAACAAATTGAAATGATCAAATGCGCTAAAGGCCATTTCGTTAGATTTTGTGAAAATTAACATCATCATTTTAAGCAGAAGACCACATCTTAAGCACTAAGTAATATTTTACTTTTACCTTTGTAACAACTAGATCCCATGTTTCTGTTTAGGTGAAATTGCTATAAATCATAAATCTCTTTTCTATTCGAAAGCCTTAATAAACTTTAAATTAACACGTACTAAAATTAGTCTATATACCATCTTAAGGTACGTACCATATCTTCGTAGAGAAAACAAAGAAGTAATGAGCGCAATCTAACGATAAACTTCAATTCCCCGACGTACCAACTTTTCAAATTAGTGTCACTTAACGCCTTCTAAAAATCCAACTCAGAACGCGCGATTTGATGTATACCATACGAAAAATCTAGGCGGTTGCTGCATGCATGTTCATGCCAGAGACTTCGACTTTCAAATAACGGGTTCTCTCGTTCTTGAAACAGATAAAGAGAGAGAGAGACCTCAAGAGAGCGTCGCGCAGCATTTGAAAGTTGCCTTTCTGTCTCGGGCCGAAATTGATTTTATGTAAAGTTAATCGAAGATTAAGAGAGTAATGTCTTTTCGGAGATGAATAATGTATGGCTGCATTCTAGCTGTATACAGGCAAGGAAAGTGGAATAAATGCTCTTGAATGTATAGGGTATTCAGAAAGTTACAAAACTAACTCTGGTATATTGATTTTTTTGGATATTTGAAGTTCAATATGCATTTCCATTCTTATATGAATGCTGAAAGGCGTTCGAGTAGTTCCTTTGTAGTATTGGATTTAAACTGTTCACAAATATTAAGTTTTAATTTTTACTATTGTTTAATTAATTTTTAATTACTCAGTTCGGATTAATCAAATGACTTGTTTGGCGCGGAGTCCTTGCTATCATTAGTTTGGTTACAACATGGAATGCCATGTGTTTATGTTAAGCATGTTTAAAATGGGGTTGGATGATTTTGATCGACTTTTTGAGCAAAATTCTTAGGTGTCTTCTGTTAATGTATAATTCCAAGCTAACCAGAAAACTCTCTTTCGCAATTAGGTAAGTCTGGATTATCTTCATTTAGAAAAAAATTCTGTAAAAGCAAGTACAAGTGCATACAAGAAGTGGGCGAAACTTTATGCAAAAATGTTTATTTTTAGAAAATAAAAATGATTTTATTACATAATTTTGCCGTGCACAATATGTTGCAACATTGAAAAAGTTTCCTCGTTTCTAATTTTTTCGAATGCACCATGTATCATTCCTCTAGAATCTGTTAACTTGTAACGCTTTACAACATTAGAACGCTTTCTATTCTAGCCACTACCGCTGTCGTAAATCGTCCAAGGAGAATTGATACCTAGATCGATTTAAATATTATTTGTTGCTATTTGTTTTGTGAGATATGTTAAGGTATGCTTTACAAAGGTAATAGTGATGTATATGTGGACTGTTTTAGATAATAACTGCTCTTACTCCTTACTAATGGAGAACGATTGGCAGTGTAAAAATTGCTTATGAAGTATATGTTTCGTTCTCTCAATGACAGACGCTTGAAGTCAATAACCTGCAAATACCTGCTTGATGGAAATTTGGCTTTCTATGAATAAATTTCGCGAAACTGTGCACCGATATTCCCTCAACAGTATGTAAATTAATTAACGTATTCAATAGATGGGTTTGAGTTACTTCTTAAACAGAATAGCGAATCTGTTTCAAGACTATTCTCTTTTAATTGTTTTCCGGTTACTATGGTGTCTTTCCTCATGACCTAAATAAAATATTGCCTTTCAGTTGCCTTTGTTCAACTAGTTTACTCATGACTTAATTTTTCATTTACTTAAAGTATCTATTATGGCGCAATTTGCATCTCCCTTCATTCCAATTTTAACATATGTTCGCATGTTTTAGCATAAAGCGCTTGAATGTACTATGTTAAGTGCTAAATACGAAGAACATATTGCAGGCGGATGTTGTTGCGTAGAAGTGAGGGAGCGATTCGGAAAGGGGTTAAAACAATAGGGTATTGTTGCGGAAAAACCCTCAATTTCAAAACAATCTTCCAGCCGTCGCTCCTTACTTTAGAACAATTTCCTGCCTCGCCGTTTTCTAACAGACCTGTTTAAACACCTTTTCACCGTAAAAGATGCGAATTTAAAGCGGGTTGATTTCGCGTAGTAATAATATAAAAGATTCAAAGGTCCGGTGGGGATGCAACTTGTTTATTTGTTGTCTGCTTTAACATTTCGTCATTGTTGTCTTAGCCCATCGTACCTTAATTGTTTTGGACGGTCGTTTAACGACTTTGATGTTTTCCAAAAATGTAATTACATGCTAGTCATTTTCCACGTGTTTATTCCGTTCTCTGTCAGTATTAAGAGGTAAAATTTGAAATGATTTCTAGTATGGACACATGGTCAACGATAGGACTATTTTTGATACCTTTAGCGAGCTTGATGCGAGTGCTTTCGCTTATTTTTGTCCTGCAACACAACGACAACTGGGGCCAACATTTTACTTCCTTATCCGAGAAGAAATCATCGACTAACTTTTATCCGTAATTAAAGTCCAACCAGTCCGGCCAGATTTTAACCCGTGTCGTTCGTATCGAAAGGCAAGTCTGTTGACCGTGCGACCATCTAAACGGCCTAATCTAGTGATAATAACTGCATTAATCAGTGTTGTTGACTTTCAATAGGAATTCAATGGAAATTGTAAATACTCAGGCCAGTGTAGCTAAAATATCCGCTATCCTAGCTTGTGAATCTGAACAAAACAACTGGATAAAGTACGTTCTGCAAATGTAGGATAATAAACATGTGTACCATACACTAGATATGGTAATTTAGCCTACCTAAATGCGTAGAATGTCATAAAAATACGTACTTATGTACTACGTAGTATACCGTTTGCCTCTGATGTCCATGGTGTTCGTTCGGGTGTGACTGGCCATACACGCTACTTTGGCGTGTTGCATTGGTTGCCACGCTTCAGCTACGGAACCGGGTTTGTTTATTATTAGCGACTGACCGCCGATAACATTTCAATAAGTGCGTAATCACGTCATCAGGAAAGGTAATGTTTAGCCTCTCGGAATTCGTCGAAACGGACGCAGTCCTTGTCATGATTATTGGTCTGCATTTGCATTTACCTTAAGACGCGGTCCTAAAAATTGCGAAGGTGTTAAGTACATATATTTATTGTTGCAGTGCGTTAGTAGCTATTCATCTGTAGCCATGAAGGCTACTATTATCTATTCTCGAAGATGTGATTGCTAGTCTTGAGTGAGTCTCAAATAATAGACAATCAGAATTGTAAGGCACGTTTGTAACTGGAAGAGGATTTAATGTTTAGAGAACAGTCTTCATTTGCTGTGAGTTTTCATAAGAATATTTACAAAATAGCAAGATCCTCGCTAATAGATACATGTTTTTGATTAGCAGTCTAAGGCTACATATAGGAGTACTGACTTTTATTACTACGTGTGCTTCATTGGAGTGCTAACAAATGTTATAGAAATAAAGATAAATTTGATTGTAACCCATTTAATTTCTTATTCCTGTACTCACGTAACCCGCGAACGTATTATAGTGCCATTAGAAAGCAATTTGAGGTCCTAAAGGACTCTTGCAGTTGCTTAAGAGTTCTTAGGTAATTGACAATGAGGTGTAATGTTGGTTAGCTTTCCAATACGATGTTTTATGCGACTCTTTAATAGTTACATCTGCTAACGCATCTATAGAGTTTTTGTCCATTAAGACGTTTTATCTATCTAGCTGGGTGGTTTAATAATAATATATAACTTTTTGATGTAATAAATAAATCATAATAGAAAACTGTAAAAATAATTGAAAATTCATAAAGTATATAAACCAATGTGAAAACTCCTTGTACACAGTGTGTTGTCAGATGGGTACCGCAACCTGACATTGGCAAATATTATTCACCCCCATGACTAATATTTATGACTGAAAATCAAAACGTGATTCATGACTAATGATTAAAAATTTAGTCATAATCATGGAGACAACTACATGACTATTGACTAAAGTCAGCAATCACAAACTTATAAATAACGAATAATTGATTATGTGTTAGTAATGATTGACCATTATTTAAGAATAAAATTTGGGACCGATATTGCCCACAATCAGACCTCCTATAAGAAAAGAAAAGCCGTTTTTTTAAGTTTCCATTCACAATGGTAGGTTGAATATTCCGAGTTGGAGGAGGTGATTCATTCTGTATATTTTGTCGATCGAACCTTATTGTGTGGATAGGCTATTTCTAGATTGATGTCGGAAAATAATTAAACAAAATATGGCTGCGTGTAAATCGGAGTACTGAGAATAAAGCTCCTCTCATCCATAATTGATTTCCCTTGCTGTTGTATTGATAGGCATGGCGATATACCAGGTACGTCATTAGTGTGTCCGCGAAGTTTAGCGTGTAAACTATCAGAATTAGAGAAGTGAGATTATCTATACGTATATAGTACACTACAGCGTATGTTGTAAAATTATTTGCAAGTATACAGGGTGTTCCAAATTTCCACAGCCGCCTCCAACTTTTTTAGTTTAAATGTATTGTCATATTTTTTTAGCAATTATTTTGATAGCCACTTCAATTATTGTCGGAATGATGTGTGTAGCTGCACTTTGATATCATCACGTTTTAGTATGTTGTAATTTTATTTTAGTACAGCAAGTTGTAGGTCTGTTCTTAGGATTTAGGAAAAGTGTAGGCCTTTTCTTCTTCAACAATAATTTAAATTAGGAAATTTATAAAAACTTCCTACAAAATAGTTAACCAGTAATGGTAAAGTACTAGTGGAAGGTCTATCAGGTAATCTAATGGGCAAGTTATGGTACCAACATGATGGCGCACCTGCACATTACAGTGCTGGTGGACGAACGGATATTTATCAATAGGAGGATTAGGAGAGAAGATCCAATAAGCAAGCAACTGCGGTCACCGGATCTCAGTGAGGGGAAACAAGCGGAAAAAAGGGAGTGTTTTGGAGACACTTCCTTTTTCCCCTCGTAAAACATTACACTAATTAATAAAAAATATATCAATTCATTTAGAATAAAAAAGTTGAAAACGGTAGCGGGAACTTGAAACACCCTGTATGTCTACAAATAATTTTACAAAATACGCTGTACAGAAAATCTCATTTCTTATCTTTAGTAGTTTTCACGCTACACTCCCCGGACACATTAATGGCGCACCTGATATCCATCTAATTAGTAACACTATTGATCGGGAAATGCTGGCGTCATATTTCCATACCCGTTCACTTTTCGAAGCGTTTCAGATTCTTCTCGTTATTCATTTATTTCCTGCGCCCCGAATAAATGGTAGGGTATTGAATATCGCGACAATAGAAAATATGACCGGATATATTTTTTATCGTCGGTGTTTGTGCTAAAATTTAATTACATTATTTTGCCCTCGTTAAATTTAGTAACTATCATGTTGCACCATTTTTAATTGAGCTTTTTTCTAGATTTTATCATATACAACATGAAATACATATTTACACAATCTGTACATTTCCCTTCCTTTTCTAAAAGGACGCGACGGGATTAAATTACAATTAATATCTTCTTTGGCGTGTTTAAACGGGTATACCCATCATCCGACACGGTGATTTTAATTTCTTATCTTTAATATCTACGTTTTTGCCGCTCATTGTATGATAGATTGACCATGCATTCATTGTTAAATTACTAATTTAATATATTTGAGGTTAACGAACCGTTGAGCGTTAGACCGTCATACAGAATATACCGGTGCGATGGAAGGAAATTCAATACCAACGTTATAATTAGCTTTAGGTCGAATAAAATGTTAAATTAGATTGTTGTTGGAACTAATGCATTATGCAGCCAGCGTGTATGTATCTCGTTGAATATTGGGCTTCAGAATATTATATGAAGTGTACTATACCGTGCGCGAAAGATGAGGACTATAATATTTCTCTGTTACCGTTACACTTATACTACAAACAACATTTCTTTTTTACTAGATACAGATAAACAATTTCTATTAGAATAAAACTTTTTAAATTGCTGTACACTACAGGAACTCATCGTATGATATGGCCGGATCTCTTGTAGAAACGCTAATTGGCGGAGTAGATCATTAATGTTGATTTAGGGATTCTTGGAGGCAAACTCAATATCATTTTTCTAGTCGACATCTTCCACAGATTCTCAGTCTTCTTTGCAATGGGTTTCAGCTGCAGCTTTCTTGAGCTTGAAACAGAATTTGATATAAATCCGTTGCTTCTTTAAATACAAACGACGGTAACTCACAAGGAGACGTGCTAACGGTCGGAACAGAGCAGAAGAGCTAAAAGGGACACCAAGAGGGACGCAACAGCGGAACTCCGTAACTCTTTTGGTTTGGACGGGATATTTAAATTCTCGGATATTTTGTGTATCACCTCGTATAATGTCAAAGGTATTGCCGATTGATATCTAAAAAGAGGGGCCATGTGTATGAAGTATTTTTGTAAGATTCGCAACTTAATTGCTGCTTTTAATGGCAGTAAATCACCTGAAACGCTTAGAATTTACACCTACTGATTCCAGAATCTCCAGAAGTCCTAATTTGCAAGGTTTGCTTCAGAGCGAAGATCTTTATTTTTTATGTTTTATAACAAATCCCGTTGTTGGTAGTAATAATGCCAGTATACCATCAACAATTACAGCAGCTGCTATATCTTTTCTTTCAATAACTTTTCCACATTGATTTTACTACTACTGTTGAAGATAGGTCTCCATAACACTTAAATCTTAAACTGTTAGATCCTGAATAATAATAATAGTTTATTAATTATTATTGTTATTCAAGCTGATTAAGATTATTGTGTAAGGCATCTCTCATACATCGATTTAACGAACTTAACCATTGCAGTATTTTTACTTGTCGCCATTATTCTGTTCTTCTCTTTCCTACATCTGTTAGAAATAGCCACTTACTGTTTTTATTATAATTCTAAAAGGCGTATAAATTCTTACAAAAATAATCTTCATTCTGACATTCTTGAATTAAACATATTTACAGACACACATGCATGCTATTATATGTCATCGCATTGTTGATAAACAGAAACTCATAACGTCTTTGTAACTGATACGTTTATGAACCTATCTACTACTGCGTACAGAACACATTCATATCAGTGTTGATTTCCTAACTGCTTAGCTTGTCTGGACAGGCGAAGCGAGGAAAGAAAAACAGAACGTAGGTCAACGCAGCAGAACGAAACAAAACCCATACGAACAGCGATTACAACGCGACCGTGTCGCTTATATTCACCGCTACGTTCTAAACATCAGTACAATACGTTCCCTTCCCTTTTCCCTCTGAACCACCGACACCACCACCGCAATTGGATATTTCGTCCTAATATGCATAACGAGCGAGGTCGTGAAGCCTCGCTTCAACAGCGTAGAGGAGAAGAAAGGGAACGAACGACGAAGAAAGAGTAAGAGGAGGGTTCGTTGGGTAGTGGTGAACGGTTTCATGCCGAGGCAATTATAAAAAGAGTTCTTTATTGGCGGTAATAAAAAGGAACTCCTTATTAGAAAAGCGTAGAGTACCCACCGAGCGGGCGGTCCCTGCTCGGCTAACAAGATTCGCGAGCTGTAGTCAGCTCGGTACGAAGTGGAAGAAAGTGGAAATTATAAAATTATTGCCCATAAAAATAGGGAGTCGCGCGATGATATCGCTTCACGGTGCAGCTTCTTGGTTAGCGGAGGAGTCGCTATTTCAGCCTTGTTTCTTCTTCTCTCAAAAATAAAAAGGATCTTTAGAAATACATTATGGTAAAGAAAGTAATGTCCGGAGGTAGATAGTCGTAAATAATTCACAGAAAGGAGTCTTCAGATAATGATTTACATCAAACAAAGAAACGAGGAGACAAGGTATTTTGTAAATCACAAATTTCATATCGATTATATCTCTGACCAAGTGGAATGAATTCCGCCCATCTGAATCCATTAAAATTTCAGATTGATATATTCTCAGATATTATATATCATAATTCTATAAAAGTTGCTTGATGGTGATGTTTAATGTGGTGTTGGTCTTTGATAAGAAATCCAAGGTTATTTGGATATGACATCAAAAGTTCTTTAGTTTCATAATCTGATATCTGATTGAGGTAACAGGAACAATCTTCCTTTTAAGGCGTGTTTTAATTGAACAAGCACACCAAGCGGAGCTTCTGTACTGTCATGACTTCTCAATGTATACGGGATTTCAAATCGTTTAAGCTTCTAGTGTACATATATTACCATTAAAAAGACATTTGATCTGAAATGATAATGACACTTAAGATGCTTAAGATATGTCGTTCTGCACAAGGTTCAACCACTGCCCTAAGATGATTGCCATCTACATAACGGAACGCATATTGTTCATACGGAAGAAAGGGATTACGTCTTGGAAAATGTTAATTCTGAGTGTTTTCATTATTATGACATCAAGGAAATCACATTTCTCATTGTGTTCATAAAATTTTTCAGCAGATATCGACAGTTCAGTCCCAGATAGTTTTCTTCTTTCATGTTTAGCCACTTCTTTAGCTAAACTGAAAACTGTAGTATATATCGATATACTATTAACTTAGTAAGATCCCAGGTTCATTTTGCCTTCATACAGATAAAGGAGTTGATTAGAAATAGATCCACTATGATAAATGTCTAAAGTCTATAAAGTAACCTTAACAAGTCGTAAGTTAAAATGTAGTATTTAGTATAAGAGAAATAATTTGAAGAAACCCAATTAAGTTGAATTCCGTTGTTTTGGCAAATTGAACCAAAAATTCCTATTTAGAAATCAGTAAATGCGCTGTTTTCCCTTAACTACTACAACATTATTTCAAAAGAGGTGAAATTTTAGTCATACAATACCAACACCTGTAAATCCGAAGCAAGATATTTCTCTATATATCACTTTATTCGGCGAACACCTGCGTATTCTTGGCGTATCCCTTACTGTATTCTTTTTTCTCAATTCTTTTTTTTGCCCTAGTTAGCTAACGTGGTTTTCCCAGACTCCCACGCGACATCCATAACTTAAATTGTTTAGTCACGTGATCGGGTATTTCTTTTCTTACGTACAACCCTTCGCAGGGTTCTTCCTTCGCTACTAGGAGAGATGTAGGGTACCACAAGAGCTACAGAACTGTTCTCTCGCATTCAAGACAACCCAAGTGTATGGGACCTGAAGAAAAAACGAAAGCATAAAGAGGAAAAAAATAAAGTACCATTAGGTCAGCACTACCACTCGCCTCACACATCAAAGTGGATTTTTTCCTGCGTGCATCAGTAGTAGAATTATGTAAATTCTTTCAAGCTGAAGCAGCGTAAGCAGAGAGAGAGAACTTGCGTCAGTGATTTTATTTTCGTTTTGTTTTTTTTTTTTTCCAGACGACACGAGCATAAAATTCGGATATTAGAACGTTGTTTATGCGATAAACTATGTAGCTTCAGTTGGCCGTAATAAAACCGACCGACGGTTGTCTCTGTCTGTTCCGTTAAGGCACATCTCTGTTCCGTAGAACGTCAATTTGAGCGGATTTTATTATCATGGGGGCCTGTGCGTTCCGCGAAAATGTGTATGTTCCCGTCCCGCGCTAACTACAAAGCGATTACGCAATCCGCCTTCAAATTTATAAGGCATGCATGAATGTCTTTAAAATCGTCGTAAATTTTCGCGGAAATCGATTCGCGAGCTTTTGTTTAAATAATTTTATCGGTAAGGGATTATTGGGATAAAGGCTAAGATAAAATTTTAACCATTCAGTACATTATTTTAAACCTCGAGCAGAGAAACAGTACCTCCTCGTGGATGAGTAAAAATTAGTATTAGGCTTAAAGCTGAATTACTGGGTGTTAGGGTTCTGTTGTGTGCTTCCATTGAATATCGTGTACATTGTATTATGCAACGGAAATACACGAGGAAATCGAGGCGCTGTAATCGTTTACGTCACAACGCCTAGCTAGTTGTATATTTAATTATAACTACGAGGGATGTTTTAAAGTTCTGGGAAGTGTGCTCTAATTAAATTATACAGAACTTATACGCGATGCTGTTGGCGATAGATAAGTCTTCATGTTTATGCAGCTATCCAGTGTAATATAGTTCATTCTGTGTCAGGTGTTTGACTGATATAGTTGCGTAGCACTGTTTTTGTAACCATGGAAGACGTGGTTAAATCCCTGAGCAATAACCTTTTTGTAGAAAGACGGTGTGAAAACATCAGAAATTATTCAACGTCCATCAAAAGTATTTGGTGAGTCTGCATAATCTAAAAGTAGTGTATATTGGTGGATCGATTGTTTTAAAACTGGTAGAACATCATTAGAAGACGATCCACGCAGTGATCGCCCGAGTACGTCGGTAAATGAAAGAAACATTACTGCCGTGGAAGACTTATTGAAAGAGGACAGGCGAATGACCATTCGTCAAGTTAGTGTACGGCTAGGAATAGGTAAGTTCATTGCATCTTATATGATGGTTTGGGCGGAAGTAAGGTTTCAGCCCGCTGGGTGCCAAGACTGTTGGAACCGGAATAGAAACTCAATAGGTCTGACACTTGTCGTCAACTTCAAGAGCTGTTAGCCCGTCACGGTGATGAATATTGGCAACGGATGATAATCACTGAGCAAACGTGGATTCCTTATTTCAATACTGAGACCAAAAGTCAATCCAAAGAATGGTGTAAACTGGAAGAAGAGCCTCCACTTAAGGCGCGCGTAGTTGGAAAGGTAATGATTACTGTATTCTGGGATTGCGAAGGGATTATTTTCATGGATTATCTGTCTGAATTTATTATCCAAACCACAGCGGCAGGCATTTGTCAGAAAACGACCTGGAAAGTTGCATAAGCATCCGTTATTGCAAAACCCCATACTGCAAGAAAGACTAAGGATGTTTTGAATGATTTACGACGGGAATTGTTTCCGCATCCACCTAACTCACCAGATCTCGCGCCCAGTGATTTTCATCTGTTCCCAGTTTTGAAAAAACCTTTACGGGGGTGTTCGATTTGTGTGTTTAATTGACGTAGAACGTGTCATAAATAAATGGACTGCGGAGACTCCGAAAAGTTCTTCGAGGACGGCTAAAAATATTAGCTTATCGTTGGTATAAATGTATTCAGTTAAATGGAGATTATGTAGGAAAACTACATTGTAATATCAATGATGAAAATTGACAAAATAAGAAAATTATCAGAACTTTGGAAACGCTAAAAGAGAGATATTGGTAGTTTGCGTCTGTGAAAATTTTCAGGTAAGAAATAATTTCTCAAGATTGGGATATGCAGTTGAGAAGACTATGCAAAGCATGTATAACATACAGAGTGTTCTACTTAAAAGGTTAACACCTGCTTCCTATTTAATTAAGACTGTCACGATAGTACTTTCTAATAGGTTATCGTCTTGAATAATCTTGTATAATATACTTTATAATTTACATTAAGAATGTGATACCCTCTCGAAATCCTTTACATTTCCTGTTTGTATATGCCACCTAGTAATTTAATATATTTTTAAGCCCACATATCTTGCTTTCGCGTTATATATTCTTTTTTGTAAGAACGCTCTGCTAAAAATGCAAATTTTTTATATAAGAACTATAGATGTCACGAATTTTGCGGAACCTTTCGCTTTTATGAAATAATCCATTCTCCAAACGACTTTAAACACAATTTAAGGCTATTAGCACCATCCTCCAGTTAAATATAAGGAAATTAGAACCAAGAACACAATGACATAACGTTTTAGCGCAGGTAATCATAATTTCACGTCTCTGAGTACGAGCGATTTACGTAAAATTTTATAAACACCGTTGCGCAGGAAGAAGGTGTAACATGTCGGTGAACACTCTTTACCAAGGTGAAAAAATCTATTTAAAAATTCATGATCCCGCTGCCATATACTTTCTCCGGCGACTAACATTTTCTGTACTACGGCATCGCGATAAACCAAGAAATATTCCGACTTATCCGTGATGAAATCTGGTGTAACGATGTTATGTATTTAATTTTAGATGATGGGCGACTATTTTGGTTATTAGGTTTAATAGACGATCGTATTTTTTGTAGTGAATAATTAGTTTTATTGTGCCAATGTTGTACAATGTTACAAAACGAGATTCAAGATTGCTGTAATCGTAATTTTGTTTAATTGCGGTTTTAGTGTTATTCCCAACTACTCTCTTATGCAATTTTGCTTGGTTTACGATGCTGTTGTAATAAAAGACTTTTTATTTCCTCAATTTGAGAGTTGAAACGAAAATATTAATGAAGAAAGGTTGTTCCTGAATGTTATTTTGAAAGCAACGACAGACGAGCGTTGTTAACAACTATAATTTATATGAGGTCTTATTTATTTCAACTTTGCGTCGCTTATACTCCAGTAACTTAAAATGACTTTACCAATATGAGTTTCTATTTTGAAGGCAGACTCAAGAAAAGTGCAAAATTTAAACACAACGCAGTAAAGAAGATTCAGCACCTAAGTTATAAAGATCAGAATACAGTACACTGTGCAGAATGAAGAATCACAAAAGAAAAGCATGATAACGACACACGGACAAGCCAGCTAATTCTTTGACGGAGTTGGAAATGCTTCTATGCAATTTCTTGGTTAATTTGCCTTCTAACCGAAGTTGACCACCTCCATTCACGAATATTATCAAGAACTTATAGAAATTCGGTCATAGACTTGTTTTAACAGAAACCTCAGCGCACATCAACTCACTTGAAATAATTATAGATAGTCCTTTGCGATCGCGAACCCAAACGTCTTGATCCTAAGTGATTTGAGTACTAACCAGGCTTAAAACGTAAGTAAATTATTCAAAACAATGATAATCATCTTCATCAAGTAAGCTTCTGATGAAGGAAGAATGTTTTAAACTGACTCATTCTGAATATCTAAAAACATCTCCAACTTTCTTCAAAGAACATGTAATTTCAATTGAGTAACATATGTTTTGTATGCCAACTTAGTAATCTTGCTGCGATAAATTAAGAATTTCGCAAAATGTCCAACGTGGTTAGATTGTGGTTTATAATTCCTAGAAATAAACGAAGAATTTAGTTAGCGTACAACGTCCACGATGTAAAAACGAGGAACTCTACTTTAGCATTAGGTCATTTTGGTAGCTTTCCCATCTCGGCGACAACTAATAAAACGAGTTTATAAGTATACATAAACTTTTTATTTTCATTATGCAACACGACAAATCACTTAAAGACCATTTGCGAGAACACCAACTATCAAAATAAGAAACAAAACTCGTTTTATGCATATATTCGCATACACATATGCTACCTACAACATTATTTGTTGGTAGAATTGGTTGTCGTCTCGATTAACGAACGAAATGGAATGAAAGTAAGGCGCTGGAAATCCCCTCTTTGCGCTGGTCGTCCCTCCTGTCCCGGAAAACAACTGTCATTTTTAAACGTCACCCAAACGATGTAGGTGGAAGCCATCTTTGCTCCATGTCGTTAGTAATTAATGAACTGGAACCGTTAACTTCCATTAAATGCGACGGAAAATTTACAGAACAACAAATGCGACGATTTATGCTCGTCGACGATGGTGCGCAGTAATTCTAGTAGGCTGAGAGTGAACTCGAGACGACAACGTGCCCTAGCGGGGGCGCTAAGAGAAACCATCGATTACTTAGACTATGTTGCTCCTGCTTTATGTGCTGCTTCTTCGATTGTTAATGTATTTATTACTTTGCTTTTAGAATCTTTGATTCTAGCCAATAGCTTTATACTTCTGTGTTTCTGATGTAGTAATATATCTATATTTTTTTACCAATGACCATTTTAGTTAATCTGTAATGAACATACCAAAGTATAGGTTGTAGAGACAACAGAAAATTGGTACAATACAGTACAACCTGTTCAACTTGTTAACCTATAATCTTTATTCTAAGTTAGAGTAGTGCCTTTCTATAGGTCTTTGGATCGATCCATAACCTCATTGAATATTAGTCTGATATATAACCTGTCTTAAACTCTAACAATATGCTTAGGTTATTTTGCCGAAATGTAACATAGAACCTTATTGTTGTTTTTTTGGCGAAACTATTATGTGCCTTTCTTACAACATTCAGTAAAAATTTTTTTTGGTACCCATTCTTTGATCTCTTGGTTTAATGGATATTCTTAGAGACCGCCAAAAAATCACAAAACAACGTTCCTGGTTGGTCATTTTCCAGGTTCTATATGTTTTAATTGTTGCAACTCCTGCAAAATGTCGAAATTATTGAACGTTTTCAACTAGAATCTCCCATATTAGAGTGTTATACGTCTCCAATTCTACTTTAAGCTGAATCCATGATTTAACCCAAAATTTCCTCTTCAGACTTCCTTGTTTTTGGAGCTTTTGGACATTCTGCCTCTCAATTTCTGAGGGTAGTTTATGTTGGAAAAAGTGACCCCTAAGTGCACATATTCCTAAAAGCTTCTAAATGTAGCTATTAGAAGTGATTCTCTAATGGACAGCTATTTTAATACTAAAAAAGAACACAGTGGTTGCGCCGGTTTCTAACTGCATCTTGGTTTGTTGTTTGCATTCTTTGGAAGTGAAGCAATTGTTCCAAATGATTAGTATTCTTTGTTTGTTTTTTATCGTAGAATCTCATCTTTAAACATGAAGTGGTTAAGAATTTTAGTCCTGAATATTAAAAAGTGGAGGTGGATAAATTTTGTATTAGGTTTTGGTTGTAGGACAAAAGCTACATCAAGATGTAGAAGAAAAAAACTAAGAAGATTTAAACGATTGGTCGCAGCTATTCATCGAAGGAGACCTGAAGAACACATAAAAAAGGAAACAAAAACATTCCCAATTCCGTATCATATCGACGGCAAACAAATTACCTGTTCATTGTCGTCCTCGGGCGAAAGTCAACAGAAATCAATTCTCCGATACATTGAATTCAGGGCGAAATTAATGAATCCATGTAAATACATTATTCAGTCAGTCATTCATGCCGAAAAATCAATTTCTTCTCGGCGGCACCACGTGTTACTCCGCTAGGGTATAGAAACACGAGCTGACTGGCAGGCAGGAAGCAGCAGCAATCATTTTCAGTACAATAGATCCTCCGCGCTCCGGTATTTTAAGTGCGCCTTGAAAACAGTTGAAAAACATCGATTTCATTTATCCGCTCCGATATCACGGCTAATTTAAACGGGTCCGGTATTAAGCCGCTGTACGTGTCGATTTTACGAGTGTGGGACTGGATGAATTAGCACCTCGTGTGAAACGTGTTGATTTACTGCGCCGATGCGCTCTATTTGTTTCTCTTTGTTTTGGCGTATTTATGTAAGCAATAATTTTCATCAGTGATGGTTTATTTTGCGTAATTCAACGTACCTGCACGTACACATGTTATTACGTGTGTACGCGTGATTCATGCGTAAGATTGCGTAGGAAGATAAATGGCCCTCGTAACAATTTATCGTTTAATAACATATCGTCAATTTAAAGAGAATGAATTAATCATCTATCTGACGATTTGTGTGAAAAATATAGGTTTCGCCTTCGCCCTTCGCCGTAACTCACGTTGGGAAAGAAATCGCTTACAACGATTTCTTTATTGGAATGGAGGATAGGCTTTGTATGTATGTGAAAAAGTTCATTTGAATCACTTAAAATGCTGCTCCAAACAGGAATATACGCAATGTATGCTAGTTATGTCAGTTCAATGAGCTATTGTGGTTATGGCGCATTAGTGGTCCCAACAGTTCCATATCATCAAGAATCATATTCCAAAGATTTTTGCTTTAAGCTTCTTCGCCAGAGAAAGCATCGGGATATATGTATATATATTTTTTTTTATTTTACTAACAGTAAATCAACAGCAGCAACAAAATCGAGTGTTGGGTAACAAATTAGAAACAAAATATGCCGTTTAGTTCGTGTTAATAAATAAGTAACAGCGAGTAGGAACGCTAGCTAAATTTGTTAGCCTAGCCATCGTTTCTCGGAAGCGGTTGGAGCAACAAAATTAATTTTTAGGTATCAAAATATGCAACCAGTTTGCTGATGGGCTTATGAAGTGGTATATTGAACACAGAAATACTTCCAACACATTCAACGAATGTCTATAACAAACAAAAAAGGCACCTGCTAACTTTACTCTTGAAATTTCGATGTAATATTGAATTCAGGCCGCCGTTTCTTATTGAAAACTTTCCTTTTAATTTACATATTCCATATTTATCAGGCAAGAAATGCCCGGAAAGGATTCCGCCATTTACTGGAGATAAAGTCGACTGTTTTATAGGAGCTTCTACTACTTCAGTTTCTTCTTCTTCTTCTTTAATAGTTTAAAGTCTAGCAATTTTAGATGGAAAAATAAGCGCATCTTCGATATAAATTATTTCAGACCATAAAATATTTACGCAGTTGGCGGTATTTATCATGAGCGCGCGGGCAAGAAGGGGATCCTACTGCTCGGATAAGTGTATTTATGTTTAGCGAAAACTCAGCTGATAAACGGTCTCTTCTCTGGGGGTTCCTAGTCGTAAATTTTTAAAACTGAAGGTAATAAAAGTTTTCCGAAGAAATAAGTACGATATAAGTAGTTTCTAGGTTTGTTTTATTAATGGAATTCGGCGTTCCGTGTGGAGTGCTAGAATGGGAATTAATGGCAGTTTTTCTAGAGTATCTTTTGAAAATGTAAGTAGCTTCATCCAAAATAAAGTAGTATTTATTTTTATTAGTAATATTCGATTTGTGGTTATTCCTTTAAAGATAGGACATATAAAGGGATTTTCCCAAAATTCAAAATGAAGCTGCTGTTATAAAGCTGTTTCAACTATAATTGGAAATTGTATAGTAATAAATTTATACAATCGAACAGTCGAAGTCAAAAATCTGGAAATTATATTTTTTAATTCCCCGAAGCCTCGAACATGGGGAAATGTAGACATACGAAGGGATGCCAGTTTTATTCTGGAAATTATACGTTTACGTTCTTTGCGGGTTCTTTTTTGCCACTTCTTTCTTATATTAATTGTAGCCGATTTTCTTTTTCTTAACCTTATCGCTAGTCTAATATATAGCTTGCATTCAGTAATATTGTTGACTTGTCAATACTATCTATTTGACGCTATTCCAAAACGGATTTTATTCTCCGCAATACTTATTTTGAGTTAAGTTTTCTCTCGAATTATTCTGCTTTTGTAATTGGCATCTCAGCTGAAGAATTCTAAAGCTATAACACCTTGTTGATTTGTCGTATATATCTTTAATACCAAACGTTGGCCAATATTTTGAAAACTGGATATTAGACATATTATGGTCCTTTCTCTAGAAACACAAGATTTTACCCAATAATCAGCACAGGTTTACGAAAAATAAGTCAGAATAACTGCCTTCATATTGTTCTATAGAAGAGATTGGCAAAAAAAATACTTAGAAAAACGTTTTCTTTTTCTAAATATTTGTACTTGTTTGCAGCTTAATGGAGCTGGATAGTTTACTTTTATTTGCATTAATATCATACTAATACTGTTGGCTATTTGAATGGTTGGAATGAATCATGATTATAATTGTTTTTTCTTGGATACTCTCTTTTTGATTTTTTTTTTTGTCTTTTTTGTCTTGGTGCTTTTTACTTTGACATCTTGGAACTCCTACATACATGCGTTCTTTTTGTTCTTAAAAATGTTTCTGCTGCCTCTAAAATTATGAATATCTTTGGCTATTATTATTTCATTAAAACAGTAATGTAACTACTTCCCTTCGCGTACTATTCAAATTTCGGGTACACAGTTCAGCGTGTCGGGGTCAACAACGAAGAATTGTTTACCCCGTATTCATCGAAGTGAGTTAGAAAAGCAAGATATTAGAATTCTCTATTTATTTAGACCATCTCTCTAGTTTTCTTGCTTGCAATTTTTAGGAGGAAGCGAAGATTAAATTTATCTAAATTTCTTCCTTTACGAAATAACATTTCTCACCTTCTCTTACCGTGTATAACCAAGCTCTTGCAACCTCTAGATGCGAGCGCAAAATTGAAGAAACGGACGACTCAACCTCGATTTATGAGCGTTAGAATTTCAGAAAATAATTGAATAAACCCGACCGTGTTCTGTCTGCCTTATACCGGTAACGGTCCTACCGCCTCACGCCCCAAGCGCAAATGGGTTGGAACGACGCAAGACGAGAGATGAACCGCTTCGCCCGGGCGCAACCGGGCCTCCGGAGTGCCATTACGGCGTGTTTGTAAAACAGACGTATTATTCAAAATGCGACGTTAATGTTTTCTGAGCTCCGGATTACTGTAAATTAAAACTAGTTTCCACCGCCATTCCTTAACCTGGAAGCGAGAGTTGCAAACGTTTTACAAATGGCGGACTACTACTCCACTGCTTAGGTGTTCAAGTAGATACCCCATTTTTCAGATGTATTACGTGGACGAGCTCTAGGTGTAGTAGTTATATTCTCGGCTACCTCTTAATGTGCGGGCATTATCCAAATTAAAAGTGGGAAGGTAGTAGCGTGCGATTTAGACTCGACGTTGGAGCCAATATGATAGGAAATGGCCAAGGCATACCAAACTGATGATTTCCTGAAAGTTGAACTATGTACGTACACGAAATAGTTTAGATGAACAGCTTGAAATGAACTGCTCTCTGCTGGAAAGTGAAAAGAAAAGTTGGTAAAACATTAAAAATATGCCTACACTAACTTAACCCATACGTGGTAATAATATTCTCGTATCAAATGTTCTACGTCGATATCGGATTCCCTTCCAAATGGAAGCACGGCACTCTTGGCAGAATTGATCACCCAAGCGTGGTCATCAGCAAACTCTGTGACTGACCGAAGATCTGAATTAATCTTATCAACAGCACCAATCAACTCATTAATAAGAAACGATAGGTACATCAGCATACATGCGTATTTTGTAGAACTGAATATATGTTGGCAGCTTACTGGTGTATATAGAAAACATTAGAGGGCCGGGAATACTGGAACACTTCGTATTTTACCGATAATGACCTTGTACCGTACAAGTTCACCGATTGAGTTCTTTTTGTTAAGAAACTGGGAAACAAGTCAACATACACAGAGACACAGTCGATATGATGAAGCATCAGATCGTGATTAATGGTCTCAAACGCCTTATTAAAATCTAACAAAATTAGTGCTGTCAATTCACCACAGCTATGCTCTCGCCTGCAATCCGATTGATTTCGTGGCAGTTAGTGATACAGGTCGAGGTAACGTCTTAATTGATCACTGAGTATCCTTTCCAAGGCCTTACTGAAAACCAGCAAGATATTAATCGGTCTCAACTCAGAGAAGGAAGTGGGAGATCTTGGGAAGGGGTAGCACAATAGCAGAACGCAGTATCCAGGTCGACTTTAGTTTATACTAAATAGAGAATCTACATTGCTGTTAATATTATTTAAGTAGTATTCTAGAACATGAGGTGAACACACACTAACGCCATAGATATTGCTGGCAAAGGTTGTGTTAATTGCTTCAACGTCAGCAAGTTGATGGAGTATTTCAGTCGTCTTGTTTAAGTCAAATTGAAAGGTATTCTACTAACGTATCCGAGGAAACTGTTGTAATCAGAGAATGCAAAACAAATTGTTGGATAGGCTGGCTTGCTCCTATTATTCAGATTCCATCCCACCCCGCAATAAACAATGTCATGATCAGATAGTTCCTAGTACAATACATCGGACTTCAATACTTGTATTCGATCGGACACAATAATGCAATTTAAAAGAGAATCAGTATTAATGGAAAAAAAATGAAAGGGGGTCCTTTTTTCAACAGCTTTTTTATTTGAAATATAAATGCGACCGGTTTCGTGAAAATTACATCAGGTCCGAACTATGTCATATGAAATTTGGCAGACTCTATTCTATTAGCTTCAACGCGGTCTTTTTCACGTTTGTCCATTTCTAAGTAAAATCCATAACGTCCAACCCGGGGAGATGGCAGCAGCCCAATATTTCTTCAATATCACATTGGCACGCGCGTAATTTTCCAATTTCCACGCTAATGGACGAATTAAAAATGTAGAAAAATGGAAAGAACGGCAAGGCGGATGAAACAATTCAACGTGCAGTCATAAAATAAACGACTTACTCCCTGCATATCGTAGGTACGTTACGCTTCAGTTCGCGGTCGTGTAGTGTAGGCGCTTGAGCACTAATAGCGGAAGGTAGGAAGCGGGCTCTGCCATCCCTTGAGTGTTATTAAACAAATAATTTAACTCCATTTTTCGAATCGGAAACGAGATGCTGGGGAGAGAAAATTACGAAATATACTTCTCAATTTGAGAGGGAAGTTGAGTTTTTTGTTGATGATTAAATACAGATATTTAAAAAAAAATCCCAGGGAAAAATATGGCAATTCAAAGAAGATACTATCCTTAAAAGGGCAAGGTTGATTATGATACCAAGAAATCAGGTGGAAATATTCTCAAATGGAACAAAGCTCAGCAGAAGAGATCACCATACCTTCAAAAAGCGTTTTAGCTGAAGTATTTGAGTCGATTATTTATAATATACTTTTTGATGAACTTAAACAATTCATTGGTTTAGAAGACATGGTTTCTATCCAGGTCCACAGTGATGAATTTAATAAAAATAATAATAATAATAAAAATAAAAACCAATAAAATATAGGTGGATGCAATTTATACAGATTACAGTCAAGCTTTTGACAGAGTAGAATATCAAATTCTTATCAATAAATTGCTAAGATTGGTTTTGCGTGGGAATTTTCTTCGGTGGTTACAATCTTATATATTCAGCAGATCACAGGTAGGTTAGATAACTTCACATCTAAGACAGTGGCCATCACATCGGGTGTACAGAAAGAATCGCATTTGGGACCACTACTTTTCAGTCTGTATAGCAGCGGTATATCCACGTTAAGAATATTGCTAGTAAGTGTATCAAATTGCTTGGCTTTATTATAAGAACATCTAAAAATATTTCTTCTTCTGCATGCCTCAGGTCTCCATATTTCGCATATGTCGACAATGTCACGCTTTTACTGTATGGTGCCCTCAGTATGCCGTCTATATTAACAGGCTAGAATCCGTTCACCGAAAATTCATCAGATTTCTTTGTCTATAATCTGGTTAACCTTTCGATGATTCTTTGATTTCATGCAACCATCTTGCATTTGGAGTTGGTATTCCTGCATAAATTGCTTAATAATAGTATTGACAGCCCAAACCTTGTTTCCTTGATTTCATTCCGTGTTCTTTCCCGGGATACCTGTTTTGTTCCACATGTCCTTGTGTCACACCAATTCCTTTTAGAATTCTCCCAGTAACAGGTTCAGGCCCACTTAAGCAACTCTGTATTTGGGATTGTCTTGATATATTTTATAAAAGCAAAGAAGTAATACAACAAACACGGTTAGCTTCTAAAATTAAAACTAGTTTAGTTTTCCAACTCAAAGAAATTTTTATTTTTACTTATTAAAGCAATAATTATACATATTACACAATGTCTTCTTCATCACTACAATTATCAAGCGGGCGCTCTCGTCAATGCAAATACTAAGAGTCTTTTCCATTTTTTTAAGAATTGGCGCTCTGGGACGGCGCTGTCATATTTGCGGAGATACCTGCAGTAACGGAGGATCTAATTTTCTACTCATTTTTCTGTATGGTACGGATTGTAGCTCTATCTGAACTCAAAGCTTTTCCTCATTTTTAAAGCAGATATCCAAAAATCTGAATTTTGTTGTTTTAGTGAGATGAAATGTTTTTTTTAAGAAGTGACTACAAAAGTCAGGACTACAAAAAAGTAATATTTAACATTTCCTTAAAAAAAAGCTTCAATAACAATATAAACCCTATTTTCGATCTATATGACATAAAAATTATTCTAGTCTTTTAATACTCCACGAACAAAATCAATGTAAAATATCAATATCGTTAATTCTATATAGTTGTGCGGCTCGAATGAAAATAAATTTCCGTATTTCTGAAAACAAGTTTAAGAATGATAGCGCGTTGTAACAGCGTCATATTACATGGGGACTTTCCCTAATTCTCAACCGTGTTAGAGCGATACCGTATTGTAGAGATGCCGTGTTACACGGGGGTTACCTGTACTCAGTAGCTTAACTTATTTCGGAACGCTATAATATCCCATTACCAGTGACGTAGTAAAGTGTTGTGATAAGTAAAGTTTTACTGATGAAGATGATGGCTCATATATTACTCTAATAATAATTTTTTGTTCAATGCAGCATATCTAAATCCACTGTTTCTATAATAAATCTTTCTGGTGGCAATAATTCCTAACGGGTCTTGTGTAAGAAAGGTACGATTACAATATTTTATTTCTTTTTTCTAAATTACAATAATAAGATATATCTATTTCTATTTATTTAGCCTTGCGTAAATTGGCTTGAATTTGAAAAGAAAGTAAGGATAGCAGTAGCTTTAAAACGCGTGCATTCATACCTGTTAAACCAAATTAAACCGCTATTTACTGATGTGCGGCCCCGTATTATCGTCTCGTCTATTGAATCGAATATTATACGGATTTGAAAGGCATGACCGGTTAGGATAATTGACGGTTTTAGGCCAGAAATAATATATACACCATTGAAATACTATATTCTACGCAAAAACTTGCACAAACCGTTTTTTTTTCTTCTCTAACGCGCCATTCTCGAACTCCTGCTACTTCGTGTCGGTGTGCATAAGGTAAGGTATAACGTGACTTTCTATTAAATATTAATTTCGCAATGTATATTTATCGTTTCTGTAAATTAACCACATCTGACCGCAACACGATAATGTAAGAGCGATATCACTAGCTAACATAACTCATTTCTATATACAGTGTGTCTGTAAAAGTTGGCAACAAATTGGAAACTTTTTTATTATACGTTTCTCAAAAAATTTTATTCTTGATAAAAGTTGCTGCATGAACCCAAACATACGGTAAACATAGCAGATCCACTCTGAGGTTAACAATAACAGTGCTAACAGCGCTTCTTTGGAAACCCCTCAAGAGTAAACTACCCTTATTCTGAAAGATACGCAGAAATTTTATTAGGAAAATTTGTTTGTGATGTAGAGATATAGTCAAATACAAAATTTCGGTCAAGCACGCTCAATTATGATATTTCGTCATTTTTCGTTTTTTTTTTTTTAACTAGATGCAAATTGTTGATTAAATTGCTATATGATAACACTTGTACTAATTGTTTTTAACTGTTTTTCATTTCGATGTTAACATTCTATAAAATATCAATAATAAATATCTAATTATAATAGAAACATTTATTTCCAAAATGCAACATTACACATTAAAGCATGAGAAGGAAAAATGCAGATTCACTTTTTCCTCACTGCACATGTGTTTCCACATATCCACCGTTCCTTTCTAAGCAGGTAATTGTTCTTCGAGAAAATTCTTTTATTACATTTCTAATAACAGCCGGAGTTATACCATTACATGTTTCCCTAATAGTTCTTTCTAAATGATCAACATTTTCAAATGGTCTTTTAAGGTACACTTTTTGCTTCAAGTATCCCCATAAAAAAAAATCTAATGGGGTCAGGTCCGGAGACCTTGGGGGCCAAGCAGCATCCAAAAATCTTCCAATTACTCTTCCATTAAAAATATGCAAGAGAAACTCGCGAACATTTCTCGTACTATGGCATGTTGCTCCATCATGTAGGTACCATATTTGTTGTCTTTCGTTTCTGGGCAGCTCATTAAGAAAACCAACCAATGAAGTGTTTAGAAATTCTAAGTAACGTTGTGCGTTCATAGTTTGGCGAAAGAAGAAAGGTCCAACTAGTCTATTTTTAAAGATGCCACACCATACATTTGTGGTAAAGGAATATTGATCACGAGTTCGGACAGTAAACTGTGGATTAACGTCGTTCCACCAGCGACTATTTTGTGAGCTGACTATCCCATTCGAAGTAAACGTTGCCTCGTCAGTAAAAAGTATACATCTTGCCATACCATGATTATCTTCTAATTCTCCTTGGAACCAAGCACAAAATTCAAACCTTCTATCAAAATCTCCTGCTTTTAGAGTATGACTGAACTGGGGTTTGTAAGGTTTAAATTTGTTTGATTTTAATATTTTTGCAACAACATCTTTACTTACACCAAACAAGGCTGACCTTTTCCTTAACGAATATTTAGGATTTTCTACAGCTGAGAGCATTACTTGGTTTTGAATTTCGTCAGTAGCAACCCATGCTTGATGTTTCTTTTTGAATCTATTCTCAACATTTCCATAAGCCTTGAATTTTTTTATTATTTTACTTACTGTTGCAAAATGTATGTTTTTATCTGGGTGTCTGTAATTAAAGATTTCGGCAGCTTCCCTAAAAGTTTTGTAGTTATCTCCAACAATTAGAACAATTTCAATTTTATCTTGAACACTCAATTTCAATGGCATTGTTATTATTTATTACAATTCCAACTGACGATTTGACGCTTACTGACATTAGTTACGTATTTGTTTCGAAAATTTTCCATACCTACTTGATTCAGTACAAGTGTTATCATATAGCAATTTAATCAACAATTTGCATCTAGTTAAAAAAAAAAAAACGAAAAATGACGAAATATCATAATTGAGCGTGCTTGACCGAAATTTTGTATTTGACTATATCTCTACATCACAAACAAATTTTCCTAATAAAATTTCTGCGTATCTTTCAGAATAAGGGTAGTTTACTCTTGAGGGGTTTCCAAAGAAGCGCTGTTAGCACTGTTATTGTTAACCTCAGAGTGGATCTGCTATGTTTACCGTATGTTTGGGTTCATGCAGCAACTTTTATCAAGAATAAAATTTTTTGAGAAACGTATAATAAAAAAGTTTCCAATTTGTTGCCAACTTTTACAGACACACAGTATATAATCGGTATATTTTACATTCCGCTATAATAGATATCTCAGTAGGAAATTCAAGGAACTAACACAGGAGATTTATTTATAGATATTGTTGAATAATATCGCCTATACGTATTTATAGTACCTGTAGTTTATTTTATTTTTCTTTTTTTTTTCGTATTGGCGTTCTGTTTTGTAAATAAGCTCCTACCACTACGTGCGTCCCAAAATTAGCCTTGAATTCAATATCCTTCGGTTTACATTACGCTGGGAGGTGTGACTCATATTCGGCGATCTGTATAAAATTTCCAGTATCAAGTGAAAAACTCGGGCGGCGGCTTAATTGCACAGATGTTTGCTTTTGTTAGACTTCATGTGTTCAATTTGATTTAGTGGGTTCGTCTTTATGTAATGTGTGTTTTGGGCGATTTTTCGATGACGTAATCGTTCAAATATTCGCTTTCATAAACTGATATTAATTGATAATGTAGCCATAAATCAATCATGTAATTCTTTCTGGATTTTTTCATAGTTGCGTAAGGATATCTTCTGTCATGTCACGTTTAGTATCTATGAAATCAAAATATTACTAAATGAAATGCTGTGAAATGATTACGTTTTCCAGCAAAATCATGATTAACGTTTTTAATTTAATACGTATATGCCTACTAGACCTAGTAGGCCTACTTGTTACAACTATTAAGATTTATAATGAAATACATAATCTAACCTATTCACAGCAACGGGTTTGAAACCAATATGAATACAAAAAAAAAGAAAAGAATATGTGCGGCTTATTGTTATGATGGGTGTGTTCCATTGGCAGAAAACCCACATCCTCTCGATGGCGGGAAATTGACAGAGTACTCTCGCTCTCCTAGTTGTTGGCCCTAGATCGCTGCTTCTTGATAGTGGTAGGGTGGTAACCAGCTTCACTTTGTACATTTACACAATTCACTTAAACCACAATTTTGGCTGTGGTTAACGCCCTTGATTCTTGGAGCACCTAGCGTATTTTTGTACGTTACAACTATGGTACATAAAAGAAAAAAAATCGATATAAAATAAATGAAATCAATTCTGTTATCTGAAAATAAATATTAATCAAAACAATGTTTGAAATTGGACGTCCCACTGTAGATGTGCCGTTCAAAACCAGTTAATACACCTCCTCCTCTACTTTGTTTGACAACAAAATGCCTGTCTTTGCGTACAAGAATATAATTATCTGGAAAAGATTCATTGTTATATACTGAGCGTCTGCTTTAATATTCTAGTAGTAAATCTGAAATGAAATCGTTAGCCCGTTGGATACGGTTAGTTTTCCAGATTAACATTGACGATAGTCCGATCGCTATAAAGAATGTAATTTGTTTGGAAGTGCGAATTTGCTGATTCAGACAGATGATTACTTTTACTGTCAGAACTTGCACATCCTCATGTAATTTTGTAATTAACTCCATTCAACCAAAAATTGTATATTGCCAGTTTTCTACGAATGACTGCCATTTGTTTTAACCCTTTAGTTCCCTGCTTTCATATAAAAAAGGCAGCTACATACTACCGTTATTGTAACGTACTGTCTAAAAAAAAGTCCTTTATAAGTAGATGTATGTAAGATTGTGAATATATTTTGCCTTTTGCAGCTTTTCAAACCATATACTAGAATTTAAATCCTATCCATTCGTAAGTACTCAGTTCCATACATCTTTTATCCCTCATGTAACGTGACAAGCTTTGAAAGTGTGGTTATTGACGCGTTTAGAACGGTGCACTATGGGGCCGACCGCCCCAAAAATACCAAAATTGAAAATTGAAACAACCGTAACACTGAAATACACATTTTTTCGGAGGTCTATTTTAAGTAGACAAATTTATTACTAACATGTCATAGAAATACAAATATTTATGCGCCATTAGCAAGGTAATTTGGTGAGCTTTAGAAAATGACTATTGCTTTTTAAATAGTTGCATTTTGCCGGTTTGCGGTTGTTCTTCCCAGTTCATGTTCGTCACGTGGGCTTCTTTAGTAATAGTATATTTAGTTTGCAAATTCATATTATCACAAATATAATGCGAAATAATATACATAATATACTTACGTATATATATATATATATATATATATATATATATATATATACAGGCAAATAAAAAACAAAAGATAACTATAATGGAGAAGCCACGTGTTTTGTTCTTGTTTTTATAAGGTATTGTACAGAGCGGCACAAACAGCAAAAACAAACCAACAAACAACAGGTCCAGGAAAGATTTCGTAATGAATTCGGTTTAATTATTGATAAACCACGACAAGGTAAATAGTAATGATGGTGATACTGCAAGACAGTGTTTTGCAAGCCCTACTACTACTTCCGCGTTGCTAAAGGATTGATACACAGATACCATATTATTTTGCACATTTTGGCGTGCGGTAAGAAGATCAATCTAGAAAAATTTGGAGAATTTGCTTTTAAAACTGTGGGCTTCTACGTAAGTAAACATAGTTGGTGTTAGATACGTTTAACTGTACATAAAGTACTAATTCATGGTGCGAATACTATACGTTATAATGCTTTTTTGCCCAACTTTCTGAGGATGCCCAAGAAGCTCGAAACAAGAACTATCGTCAACACAGATTGCATCATGCTAAAAAGTATTCAAGATCTGCGACAAATGACGTTTTCCACACTTTACACCTCAAACCCGTACATATCATGTTTAAGCATTTCTTCAAGGGAAAGGTAATGCAATTTAATGAGGCATTTACGCAATTACTGGCAGAGTAATTTGTTTAAATGTTAATTGTAAAATTCCATAGAAACCATATAGAAACTTTAATGTTATTTCATATCTAACTTCGAAGTTAGTATACTTAGTGTACTAGAATACGAATTTTGAAGTGCGCGAAGTGTCCATAATGACTTACAATCTCGAACCTAATGGAAACATTTATTGACCTTATTAAGTTTTAAAAACACAATTCTTTTGAGCTTTTGTGCTTTTTTTATACCAAAAACTGAATTTAAATTTGTGTATGGTAATAATAATAACAATAGTAATAGTGGTGTATAGTATAAAATATGTACCAATGCAGCAAGTTAAGTATTTCCTTTGTTTTATCGTTTTACCAGCCAATAAATAAAAACGCAAATAAAAATTTCTTAGTTTTCTTATGTAACTATGCGCGGTAAAGCTTCTTATATTTGTACATCAAATTGCAACAACTTACATTAATAAATAAAAAAGTTATAGATTTTTGAGATGGTTTTCTCGATCGGCCCTATAGTCCGGTGGTCCAGTGGTATGAGGGCCTGCGTCTAATTAGGAACAATTAGGCGCTGTGTCTTCATGTCTCGTTAGGATCAAATTTACAATTAACTGCGCTTCACCTTGTTCGGTGACGGAATGATAATAACAAAGCCATGGAAAACTTTACACACCTTTTACTAGACGCTCCTGATTTTATGATAATCTCTAAAAAGCTTATACACCCCGTTGGGTCGTCACCACACTTAAAAAAATAAGAGCTAATGATAAGACATAATCCGATTTAACGATCAAATCACATCGCCACAAACAAGAAAAACCAAAGCTTAACTTGCAAATATTTTCATTCATTATTCATACGGACGTATTCACATTTGAAGCGTATACGGCGTACAAAAATATCCTCGAGCAATACTCTCGCAAAGTCTCCGGTTATTCATGCGATGAGCGGGCAGCCGGTCATCAATCCTATTATTCCTACATGCCTGTACTGCCACAATTGACCTAACGAAGTGTTGTGTTGGCGATAAATTCGATTCGAGAGAGGATTGGAGGGTGTGCAGAAAGAGAACCGACCCCTTTAATTCCGCAGTATTGGGCGAAAAAGAGACGCAAGCTTCGCGAGAGAGCGGACGAATTTCGAGGTAAATTTTCAATGCCTCTAATTACCGACGAGACGTGTCTATGTACGAACGTATCAACCACCTCTGTACCGTTGTATTTCCGCTGTTATGGCGTCGGATTAGGAGGGAACCGATATCGCCTTACGTGCCTGGCTTTATGTTATTAACTTCCAAGGAATTTGATAATACTGCCGAGATTTCCTCTAGGCATTAATATAGCACGCAATTTTAATTGGTTGAAGTTCGGCTCTACCTTTTGGTATTTCCATTAATTTTTTACAGAGGCACATTTAAATCATCTACGCGTATTTTGGAAATTTCCAATCTGAAACGAGTCAAACTGCTTGGTAGAGCGTTGATTATTTTCGGAGGCGATTCACCCTTCCTAGTCTATTGTCTCGATTATGTCTCGGCTCCAGGAGCGTACTGGTGTAGCTATCCAAGTTTCATCTACAGTTATTAATCAATGCCGAGAGTGTGACTTATTTCGTTTAACAGTAAATATATAACAAACACATTCTTTCGAAATATCCACAGTCACTGTTACCTCCCTAACCTCAGGCACTATTTTGTGAACTTTTCCGATGTTATCGGTAGCGGTTGTAGTTCGCGATCGCCCTGTATGTTCGTCATCGACTAAGCTTGTACGACTATATTTAAATTTAGTTGCCCAACATTTCACTGTAGTAAACGATGCGGAGTCCTCGTAGCAGCATCCATCTCAACTTTAATTTGCGTAGGCGTATTGCCTTTCACTTACAAGAATTTATTGATGATTGGATATTCGATATATACAGTAACGCCTACATCGGCTGACACAAATGACTTTCTTTTATAAGCATTTTGTATAAAATAATAAATAACAGCACTTTTCTCTTGAGACGTTTCCTTAATTTACTGACAGCCTGTACATATGATCTCGTTCCTTTCACGGTAAACTAATTTATTTGAAAGCTAAGTTCTTCATGAAGAATAACTTTTCGTCGTAAATCTAGTCGTCAATCTCATTCAGAAACACAGTGTATATATGCCACCGCCCCCTAACTTTAACTAATTACTGTCTCCGAGATATTACCTTCTACATTTATTTCGACATTCGCGATCTCATGCATGGATCGCTTCCGAGTAGCAGTGCCGACGATTCAAATTCGAAAGTGGGATTTGAGTCCGAATGCACTCAATCCGCATTAAGCGCGCTCGGATATTTCGTAATTCTATTGCCATTGTTGGCTCTCGCGTTCGAATAGAGATAGAACGCTATATCCAGTCGGAGATAATCCAAAAAGAGAGGACGTCAAACATATATACGCGACGGACCGTCGGACGGTCAGATCGACCGCTGGCTGAAAATCGAGATGGGAGCGAGGGAGACTACCAACCAACGCCGCTGCTACTACTGTGCCTGCAACGGCAATAGATTTGCAGAGCATTGTTGTATGAAATTGGATTTTGTCATTTTAATTATAAATTGAGCTGTACGTATGCGTTTTTAATTAACCCCCGACTTCGAATTGTCGCAATTGCAAATTTTCGCTCGCTATCCTTCTCACTCTCACTTGTTGGCTATCCATCGTTTTCGTGTCCAAGCTGCGTATAGCCGGGTACGGTGCTTGATGTTTTTTCCACGATAAAATTCGCAACGCGCCCGGTAAAGGGCCGAATTTTTCATCTGGGATGATATACAATCTCTTCTCTTGCTAACCGAACCGCTTGTTTTTCTGCGCTACCGCGAACTGCGGTTTTATAATTTAGCAAAAAATTTAATATTTTTGTAGCCGCTTTGTGTACTATTCTTGCTGTATTATTGGATGAGAAACGTAATAAAACTACGTAATTTGCTTTGCCTCCCTAATAGAATAATCTACCAGATGTAATCTTTGTGTATGTATGTGAATTCATCAATAACATTTTTTAAAGTAATTCACTTGGCATCTTTCATTATGCCGGATTGTGTTTCTTTGCCTCAAATTTGCAGAAATATAATGGAAATCAGAAAAGTACAAAATATGCTATTATTTTTCGAAATTTTAAACGGAAGAGTTGCTTATTCTTTGTTTTAACACTAACATTTAAAAAAATATCAATGTCAAATGTTCGAAGAATTAGTATCTGCTTCAATAAGGTCTGTAAGGCACCAAAAACCACTAGATTTGGGACAATTTTATAATAATAGGGCTATGAAACTTGTGTTTTGCAAATACTTTACCTTAAGGCATTAAAATTATTTTTTTAGTGCCGGGGGGATATTAAGAATTGTACTTTTTGGATATTTTATTTTGAAGGAATTAAATTGAATAATCTGTTTTTTTGTTATTCTTCTAGTGTTAGGACCTATTTTTCTATTCTTTTTAGAATCTTCTGGGGTTAAATTGATTTTTACCAGCATTTTTTCCAAAACCAATGCTCTCTGTTGAAAACTATCAATACGCTATTGGCATGTTCTCAGTAGATTAACATCAAAAGAATATAATATAATACATACTTTCGTGTTCTGCTAGCAATATCAAAAATGATTCCCATTTGTGAATTAATAACTGGGGACACAGTGAATACATAGTTTTTCAAAAGTAGCTTTTGAGGAACTACTAGTAACTATGATATTAGATGTGCCATATTTCTGGCTGTTTCTAACATTAAAATTATGAATTTCAATTTCAACTGGATATATGATATACATTAAAATGGAAGTCTTAAAACAACTGAACGAGTGTAGTGGTCAACCTGGTCTTATTAGTAGACCAATAATTTTGGTAAAGTTAAACCCACGAAGTTGTTTACGATAACACAAATAACAAATGTGTCGTGTTGCCTTCACTTCTCAGTTGTTTTAAAATGTAAATGAGAGATTCAATAATCTAGTTGTTATTAGACTAATAAAATGTATGTCGTTTTTGTGAGCATTTTAGGAACAAAATCGTCGACTTTTAATTATTCCTGTTTTTCCTTTTTTCACGATAAGCGCATTGTACCTAAGTACTACGTAAAATAAGCCAACTATATCCGCATCTTGTTAATTTCCAAAATTACCCTTCTAGCAATTAGCGATCCTCCTATATGTGCATGGTTATTGCTTGTCGTAGATATTCCACGGCGCTTTAATTTTAAAGTGCCCAGCACGTACCGAATATACGGCGTTGGGTAGAACCTAAGAGAAGAGTACAACGCAAGCGAACGAAGCGGCAATACGACAACCAAGAACGACAACCAACAACAACATCTACCGCTCTGTGTAGCAGCAACGCCAGCGGTTCAGCGCGGCGCTATACGACGTTGTCGTGCTTTCTAAGTATAATAATAGGATTATAGTAATGTAATTGAGTCTTGGCTTTATATATTCCGTAGAATTCGAGTACAAAGTGCGGTAACAACGACTGTCGGATTACGCGATGGGGGAAATACACACAGGGAAATAGATAAAAAAAAGAAGAAACGAACGTGAACGAAACAGAGTTTCGTAGAGAGCACCGCACAGCGTATAAGCGACTGTAATTAATTTATACGATAATACGGCATAACACAGTTGGTCAATAATTGGAATCCTCTTAAAGTAGTTTGCTAATTACCAATGCAAAAAAAAGGTGAACGAGTTGATCAAATAACAGTAAATATGAAAGGAATTAGTTTGTGTGGTCGCGTAAATCTTTAATATTTAACAGACTGGAAAAATATTAACGGAACATACGAGAAGATGCCTAGAAACAATAACCAAAAAATAAAGCTAAAATAGCTTCCTCGTGATATTGTGGAAATCATTTACGATAAAAGCAATGGACAGCAAAAGGAGAGAAAAAAAAATATACTGCCTACGGACATGTTTCCCCTACGCGGCGTCACCAGTGTGTTTCCAAGAGTGTTTCTACTCTACCTTGTACTGCTGTTTGTCTCACAGTTAATACTACAACATTCAAAACGACGGGTTAAACACAACCGTTTAGAAAGCAGCCACATAAACCGGGTACTGTTCTCCGAGACATCCCTCTAACAGTTCTTGGACTGCTTAACACTAGATGGCGTGTGCAAGAGAGCTTCCGAAGTATTAAGCAGTCTAAGAATTTCTTGAGGGATGGCTCGTTGAGAAGAAGTACAGCTGTACTCGCTAGGTCAACGCAGAAATGATATTGGGCATACTGGGAATATTGTTATTGCCTGCTTTAATAAAAATAGCCGTGACAGTTTAGGGTGCTTACAAGTTTGAAGGACAAATCGAGTCATCTAAATTTTAGAAACGTAGTGTACAAAATTTACTGGAGATTGCAATGTTATATAGGTCAAAGCTCACAAAAATTATAAAAAGGAATCTATCTATATTTGAGTTGGTTGTGCTAACAATGGTTGTTCTGTTCGCTGCATAGGTTCGAGCTACAAATTCGGTTTGGTATTACCCACGGTTCTAGATACTGAGCTAAATTACCAAGAAAGAATTTTATCTGAAATGTGAATGTACATAACATTACCAGTTGCTGTATCTTGAATTGTCATATATAGTAGCTAAAGTTAAAAAAAAGTAACTCGAGAAATGGTGCAATCTAGAATAAACCGTTATTAAAGGATTAGCCCTTCTAATTGAATATAAAACATTTATTATAGAAACTTTAACTTCACTTTGTTCTTAAGGAAGATTAATTGAAAGAATATATTTTGCTCAATCTGTGATGTGGTAATCTTTAGGGTGGTTACAGACGACATGGCAGGCCGGTTTCTCACTCGTGTACAAGTAGGGTAGCCTTTTCTTATTTTCCTTATTCCAGAAGAATATCTACGCTAGAATCCAACGACTTTATTTCTATTAAATGGTACCTTCTGATCATATAAAAATTTTAGATTTGAATATAAAAACTACAAGTTCGAGGCAGCAAACTCTTGTATTTTCAAAATAAACAAAAGACTCTTATTCTATATAAGAGAAATCCAATTTTTGTGGTGCACATTTTTTAATAACAAATGCTCATAGAAAAATAATGGCAATCATAAACTTATTTCTCATTACAATGAGTTTTAATAAGTTTATAGAAATCAGCGGTGTTGGTGGCAGTATAAGTTAAACTGACATTGTTTCAGATTGTTTACAAATAAGGAAATGGTGATGTGTATTTGCTTTTCATTTTAACATTTTTTTTTCAAATTTAGGCTGACTTTATATATCCACTATAGTACGTAGTCCATATTTAATATAAAAGATTTGTTTTATCATGATGGCTATTGTGTACGTGTCAATCCTTTTAAAGAATTACTCAGCTCTTCAAGCTGTTCTCATTACTTAGGGTTTTTCATCTTAATTATCTGCACATATGCTTTCATCATATACGGGCTACCAAACAAAAGAGCGTAAAACAGAAAGACTTCAAAAATCACGTGCGGCTGCAATGTGTTCAGAGGCTGGGCTAGTATACATCGAAAAAACCTAATGATAAAACAATGTGGTTTCTCCATTGGTCGGTTCGGCAAACATCAATAACTGCACGGGTATCCGGATACAATTTTTCGCGGCCAAGCCGTCGGAAAACTCCGACTTTTATATTATCGAAACGAAATTACGAAATGCGCGGCTTGCTTTCAGAGCGAACTTTGATGGATGTTGGCTGAGTAGATACAGTAAATCGACAGCGAAAACTCGTGTATAAAGGATACCATACATTAGGAAACGAGTTTTTGACGGTAAATGACTTAATGTGTACTAGTCGTTGAAACTGAATGAAGTTTATGACAGCGAACGATGCACCGTGCAACTTATACTGGAGATGCAGCAATGCGAGGCTGCATTGTTGTAATGTTGTATATTCGAGCGTTTTAGAATATTAGTAAAAGGTTTGCTCAAGTTTCGAATTTGCTAATTAGTACTCCGTTTCGATAAACAATATTGAGGCGCTAATTAAAGGAATTGGATCGAAAAACTTCTTTAACTACGTTATTGTATTTCTTGTGAAGTTCTCTGAAAACAAATTGGGATAACAAGAAGTACCCTTGTCAAATTTGAAATCTTCTCCTAATTTAACTTTAAAAGAAAGGAAATGTGAAAAATATTCTCGACAAAACTTAATCTGTCCTTTAACTTTTAGTTGTGGTCCTGCATTACATTAATTACAAATTAGCAACATTCTCAGCAAAAAACAAGAGTCCATAGAAAGAATCTATAATTCAAATTTTTAATTAAATTTTACCTTTGAAGAAACAGTCGAGAGTTCTTTGCGTTTCAACACTACGCTGAAAACTTTGAGTTGTCTTCGTATAAAATAGCTGCTAAGCTTACCCGATTTAAAATGGATCAACTTTCTTCATTGACACATAACCAAATTCCAGTTTTTCCTTCTAAAAATACTTCGCATTAAAAAGATGGGATAACAGATTTGGAAACATTTTTCCTCTGCCCAACCCAATGTAATAGAGTGCTACTAGCTTTAAAAAAATAATGGCGAAATACTCTATTTTATTGTACATTCAGATGGTTTATTAGATTCCAAGAATGACACTATATCGTTTTTGTTTTTCTATTTCTATCTAGCAGTAAAGACTATTATTATTATTATTATTATTATTATTATTTAGTCAACAAATAACGTCATAAAAACACAGACACAACAACAAACACAGAGACAAAATTAAAGTAGTCATCGGAAATGTGACGTAATGATACATTCGAGATTTTGATACATTGTCTATAGATATGGAAAGATGAATAATTACCATTGGTTGTGTTTCCCGACGATAAACAAGGGAGATAGAAATTTGCGGTCGGAGCAAATTTCCGAATTCTTGAGATGTTATATCACCGATGTTCTGATCTTTTTATAGAAGCGGCATAAAATCACGAGAAAGATACAAGAAAGCCGGAATTTAACCCGGGATAGTAATTTTCTGCTTTATTTAAAAAAAAAATAAAAATAAGAAAACAGTGAAATAAAAGAAATACAATCCTGACCCATAACTGTCCCAGTAAATTCATGCGCCCGCTCATAAAAGCAACCAATAAAACTTATCCCATCGCGTATCAAATACAGAAATGATCATTAAGCCTGCGTATTCTTTCAGGTTTCTTTCAACAAAAATTTATTTTCACTTCGGACACGCTAGTTAAAATATTTATTCTAACCGTCTGGCAAGGTTCAAGAATGCATAAACAGTTTTTGCTCTATATACATACACATGGCCGAACAGTCTCCGTATTGGAGCTGGAATTAAAGATCGTAGTGGCTTGCGTCTCATCTCAGCCAGCCGCGATTATATACGAAAAACTTATTCGCCATCTGTCCCACCGATGGGCCAAAAACTTATCCCAGCCAACGTAAAACTAATGAAATCGAAAATTGAAATTAAACGACACAGTTTAGCGCTCATCAGAGAGGTTTGTTTACACAAGACGATAGTCTGCTTTTTTGCTCTTCCAAACGCTTTCTATTTAAGCGAAAATTAATGTTTAATTTCGCAATTTAACGCACGATTGCTCCGTAATTCATGTTGTATTATCCCCAAAGTATACACCGTTAGTGTTTGTCTAAACTTAAAAAAATGTCGTAATCTGTTAGGTGCTTAAGTTTTTTCGTGTTGGTCGAGGTTTTTAGAATTTGTTCCAATTTTTCATTTTCCGAATACTAGAGGAAAATAAAAAAGGAATAACTTTTACATGTTAACTTTGGAAGTTGAAGTTTAACAGAATTCTTTGATTGTATGGAAACAATGATCAAACATACCTATGTACTAAATGAACAGTATCTACTACATTTAAAACTAGGATAGAACTACAGCCGTGCCAAAATCAAAAAAGCTTCGAAGATCTGTCTAACATCTTCCCAATAATAAACGTATTTCTTGGCGATTTGCGGGAGCCAGTAACCGTCGAGAACTGCGGCTCGTATTTTTTTTCATTTATATCTAGACCCGTTTGCAGCCCGAAACACCTGTACGTATATATGATAATGTGTCTATCAATCATATATTATTTTTTATTTTCTTAAAATAACAAAGCTGTTTTTGGATATATTTTAGACTTTTTGAAAGAAATAGGACTTAAGTTGTAGTAGCCGTTTATCCTTTGTTGCTTCATTCCTGGTATGTTATCCCTTTTATACGTGGTCTAGTATTGTACGTCAACTGAATCGTCATTGCGCACAGAGTGCCAAGTTTTACAAATACAGGTGGACAAAAATTAATTTTCGAACTTTTCTATTTCGAAATAAAAGTAGAAGGGTATCGTTTTTAAGACATCAAAGTATCATATTTGCTTGTCTGTTTTTATTTCAAGTGCTCGTTATCGCCTTGAAAATAAACATAACGTGAGCGAACTGGCTAGGTCCACGCTCACAGCAAACAGTTGAGTATTTTACTACTTTAAAACACAATATCATAAAAAATCGTTTCCTCGGGAAGTATTTCATGTATAAACTCAATGTCCACAACATATTTACATTACTGCATGTTACAATACAATCAACCAGTGTCTTTTAAGGTGTTGGTTATATATTTTTCATCAATGTAGAATAATGAAGAACGTCCGAACTAAATTCATATTTTCTTGTTAAGCTAAAATTACATCAAAAGATAATGATTCCAGACCAGCTTGCTCATATATCTTTCCCTAGATTACATTTTATAATTTGTCACTGTCAACGTTTCAACACGTTTCATTGCCAAAACACAAGCTGGTATTTCAAAGTCACGTAAATACTGTATTTTTCATTTATTATATCAACAGTACGGTAGAAAATATTCAGGGCGAGCTCTCACCTAGTTGTATTAAACATGTCTCTTTTAAATTTTTTCCTATGCCTTGCGTTTATTCTTAGAAACCATGCAAACGTGGTTTCATTGTTTTTCTAAAAGATATCTTGATCGCACTCATGCGTTTATGAAAGGCAATTCCTATGAATTTAAATGTTTCAGATTTTCTTAATGATATTTTAAAGGTTTGTACGATACATATTAATTAAGATGCAAATTTTGTGAAGAATTTATCTTCTCAATCAATCTAATTGGACTGGATCGTAAATCATAGTTTTTTCAACGTGGCATAGGATGAATCCAATAGAATTATTGCATTAATCATAGCTTCTGATGATCAGCAGTATAAGGAGCTTAGTTTTTGGAAATATTTGTAGCTATAAAGTCGATTGCGATAAATGACGCGTAAGCCGTTTACGAGCGGTTTATTCGGACAATATGCAGTTTTGATTTTTCTTTTCCTTTTTTTTTTAGTCGGGAACTACAACTATTCACAACTGGACAGGTTTTAACAGCAGAGTTCTGCAGGTTTCATAGATTACTTTCATAGGTTTGTGGATATTGAGATAACAAACATAAGAAACATGTGCAAGATTGCAACCCTGGTAGTTTCATCTTTCATCACCTCCTCAGAAACAACATGCTTGTTTGGATACCTTCACCACACGCCGTATCCAAAAGGTTCAGAACGCGCGTCTTTGGTGTATCCACGGGATTCGCAACTATTGCACGTATCACATAGACTCGGCCACACTAGTTGGTTGAACATGAAAAATAGAAAGTCATGATATACAAGACACCTCCCTTACTTATATACAAAAATTCGCTTTACAACTACTCATAATATTTCAACTCCTTTCCGTGGTAAAATTTCACCTTCCTGTCATCGACTAGCTCTTCTTCAGATATCATTTATTATCAATATTTACAAGAAATACAATTAATTACCCCATGAAATAAAAATATTGAAGTTGCAAAAATTCGGAGTGTTACGAGCCATGCTGTCCTGTTTTCAGAACAACCGTTGCCGTGTATCACATACAGATATTCCTATAGCATACTTTCGCTCAGTGCATGCCGTGTTTTCTTTCAAATAACTTGTTAGTTGCATAACTGCAAGCTGTGCGAGAAAATAAAATTTTTTTTTTTAGTTTGTAGGTAATTGTCGTATACAAAATATACATTTATGGGTAGGAAAAGTACAGAAAGAGTTTACCTCGTTATCTGGTCCTCACCGTAAGATTTCATACGTAAGAGCACTTCTTTTATTATCATTGTCTAATCAAGAACATTTGTGTACATTTGTTTCTTTCTTCTTTATGAAATGTTTGAAATAAAGGCGTTAATTATTATCAATTATCGTTGGTTATTATTATTATTGTAATGGTGTTACCATAAAATGCATCATAGCACTTCAAAAATTGTTAAGAAAAACACAACAGAATATTTCTGATATGAAAAAGTCGCATGAACTACGTGCAGTACTGCAAGTCGAAGAACTGAAGATTAGAGTAAATGAATTGAAACAGTACTCTAGAATCCTTAATTTGGAAATTGTTGAAGCACCAACTATAGAGGACTAAAATCCTGTAGATGTCTTGTTAGATGTTAGCAAAGTTGTTAGTGAGTCTAAAGAACTATTAAAACACATCTCATTGGCCACCCACCTTATGGTATCAATAAAATTTGTGTAATAATGATTAAACTTGAGCTAGTTGTGTTAAGGTTATGCGCGTCAACGGAAGTGTATTTTTATTTAGCGAATGGCTGCAATTTTGTTTGTTGGTAGTATCGATCGACTTGCCTTTATATTTTTTGAAAGACAAACAATGTATAATTAATTGTATTATTTTCCAACAATTCAGAAAGCGAAAATATATAGCTTCTTGGAATTACCAAAATACCCTTTATAAATTTCTTAAAATGAACCCTGAAACGCTGGGAGAAACAAGGATTAAATATCGAAGGTAAATAGAATCGAACGCCAATATGGATTTTTTTTTTCATCCGCTCGCAGACCAGACTGTTCATCAAACCAACCACACCTGTGTTTCGCCGACCTTCTGTACGGCCAAAGCTTCTCATCATCTATTCCATTAATGAATTTCGAGCGCAACTTTTGCTTAGTTGACGCCGATCCATCAAACAAACTTCATAAATCGAAGCCCGCTGCTGAGGCTCTAAATAAATCCGAAACGGACGGTACAAAGGCGAAAAGCGAGGAGAGTAGCGAAAAAGTCGATTTCTTCTTTTAAATTATCGGTCGGTTTTGCGTTTTCCGATTTAATTTATTAGAGTTTATTTGAATTAATGCCTTTCCGTTTCGATGGAGGGGTCGAGCAAGGCAAAGAGGAAAGCAGAATGGTCCTCTTCCTATGCCCGGATTATATTATCCATCCTTTTCCAATATTCCTTTCGCTTTTTGAAACATTATCTTGCCTCTGCTTTTATGTGTACTTTTTTGATTGGACTTAGCGTTCCTGTCTCTGGTTTGATAGAAAATGTTGAAATTTAATTTAATATCTCTCTGTTTCGTCTGCTAGATGTCAATGTGAGCACCCGGCGGGATGGAGAAATATCGCGCTGTGTACACATTGAAGTTTGCCGAAGGAGCGAACCTTCATGTTAATTGCGAATAAATATTATGTTGTTCAAGTTGATTGGAAACGCATCTAAAGGGTACTTGGGTATACTTTCCTTTTTTATTGTAAATATCTGTTTGAAAGGAAAGTTTATTATTATATATATATATTATCTGTGATAATGACTAGAAATTATCATTCAGTTAGTTGAAATAAACGTAATATTACATTGCATACATATACCCGTTTAACCTCTCTCATGTAACCATTATACAGGGGAGTCACTCTCATTTGAACCAACAAGGAGTTTTCAATCACCACAACCTTCATTATTGGTACTATGAGAATTCTCATATTTTACATTGGTGGGATCGGCAAAGACGTTGGTCTGTGAATCTTTGGATAGGTATTTTGGGATCCATATTTTTTTCCAAAAATGGTGAAAATTTCAGTAATTTTTGCAAGACCATTTTCGAGGTCTATCAGGCGAGGTTCCTTTATAACAACGCGCAACAATGTTTTTTATTTTAGTATTTTTAATTTTTGTCTTATTTTTAATACCAGAACACATATTGAAGAGCCGGGGAATAAATACTGATTTATCCTGTATATCGTGCATATTATAAGTTTATGCAAAAGGGTACCTACATATCATCGCAACTAAAGGCAACCAGGAAGATTACCTTTTGCGTGTAATTATCTTAAATCCAATAGATGGCGACAAAGCACGTCATTACCAATTCATTTAGGAACTGCAGTCGGAAAGAACTTTTGCGAACTCAACTCCAATCCAGAGTTGAGCGCCTTTATATCACGCGGATTTTCAGTCGGAACTGAACTCGGGATTACTAAGTGACACCGTTAAAATATTCAATAGCCCAGATATGTCAATCAACGTTCGCGAGCGCATGTATAGGAGCGGGCAGACAAGAATCGTGTGCGTGCCTTGATTAAATTCAGCTATAAATAGACGACCCATCATCGATTTTTTTCCTTTTTCAGCGTCGCGTTAGAAAATTTATGTTGGTGCGGTACGTACGGTTGTCATCTGGCACGAATCAAACGCGAAACTCACTAATTAGCCTACGACGTCCCGTGCAGGTTTCAATTTTGAAATGGGTTCCATCGCGGATTGAATTTTGACAGCTGGAAACCATTACGATTGCGGAAATGTAGCAATTGGCGCAGATAGACATGTATTTAAATTGACTGCAATAATAAACGATAAATTTGAAGAATTGTGTCGGACAGTCGCTGGTACGTCTTCTCTCGGGAAATTCACGTCACGTTTCTTTGAACAGATTTAACTTCATCAAAGTCCTCTCAACACCCATTCGGAGAGTGTCCAACTTCGAGGCTCAAAAAGAATCTTCTGAAGATAGATCTATCGAATATAGCTGGTAAACAATAACGGAACATCGATTGTAGGAGCTATTGAGTGTTTGTAACGGATATCAAAAAAAAAACTTGGGGATTCAAATTCTGAATAAAATGTTTAGTTTTTAGAAACACTCCGATTTATCAACATCAATACAAAGTAGAAACTATAAAATTATGTGTGAAATACAATATCTGATAGATGTCCTCCGCGACTCTTGCACTGGTAATTTTTTTTCAAAATTTTCAATTACTTGCACATATTTCAAACTAGCGTTACCTGTAGATTATTGCATAGACTTGATCCTAATCCCAAAGAAAGGGTCTAGTGGTGTTAAATCGCGCGATCTTAAGGACCAACCAATGTTACAGCTTCGGGAAAGTAATAGTCAGAACATTTTTCGTGCAAGAAATTCACCGTTTCTCTGGCAGTGTGGCAAGTAGTGCCATCTTGTTGGAAGGAAAGGTCATCGAGATCCAGATCTTCCAGAAGAGGACATACAAAGTTAGTAAATATCTGACAATATTGGTCACAACTCACAACTACTGTTTCCCCATTCCCGTTTTCAAAAAGGTTCAAAAAGTCAACGCTATTCGTTCGTAACAGATCGCGCATTTTTGTAAGTTTAGACAATTTTTATGCGTTTTTTCAGGATGAAACGCTGCATTATAAGATTCATAGCTTTCTAAATGACGTACGTCAAATATAAATCTTCGAAGCGTTTGCAAATAATGTAAAGTTAAAGTTAATGTTGGGACACCTTTAGAAGGAAAAAGATGGTGTTCCACATGTATTTCATAGATGCATGAACATAACCGTACATACCCTGTTAGACTTAGGCTCTTATTTTATAAATTTATTTGCTAAAATCATATCCTCTTTGGAAAGCATGTATAGTCTTTAATTTGTAATACCATAACTTGTCAATCGGAATCTATCCATTTTAGAAAATTAAATATCAAGTTTTGTAGTATTGTTGATGGTAAAATATCCAATGAAGTTGGCTTCTAAGATGTTAACAAATGTGAATTCAATTATATGGACATATAATAATAATAATCTTCGAAACTCACAAGTCAGAAGGTTTTATCTTATTACATCATCCTACTTTGTAATTAACCAGCGTATAAGGCAAACAATAAAATCTGCTTATAGTTTCTAGGTCCTTTTGTCTCTTCTACTTGGATAAATCCTTTCATCTCCCGTAATGAAAGCAAATGGGAAATGTCCGAAAGCAACTAGCGTGGAGAACGCTCAAAGTTCTATAGTGTATATCTTACATTTTTTCCGTTTCTGCTTCGGGAATAGTTAAAATTTTCATTAAAACTTTCATTAACCGAGTAGAAAAATAACGTCTGCAAGTTGTCGACGTGGCTCGTCAAAAGCAGGATAATTAGAAGCAGATGTCCAATAAGACGAATCGGTTGGGTTTTTCGGATTGCATTTTTATGCTTTTCTTTAACTTCTCTTAACTTGCAAGCAGCGAATATTAGCTTTATCTTGTCCTTAAGGATTCTTGCTTATCGGTTGGTATTGTCCTTACGGGAAATGTTCCGCTCAAAATTGACGGCGATTTTATTACCTTCCTGCGACGTTGTTTTATACCTTAAAACTATTTTTGTATTTGTATTGAAATGTACAATGTAAATATTAGTTTTAAATATTGTTACCATGATGTTGTAATATATTAGAAAATTGAACTCGTATATTTCGATTAGGATAATTTTAGTCATATTTCGTCACGTTTCCGGTGTTTTGTTTAAGCTTATTCAATTTGCAGACGCTCAACTTTCGATTGCAAGTAACTGCCTTGTAATAACACAGACATTCACGAGGAGAGTTTCTGCATCATAGAAAGCTCTTAATCCGCCGTCGCATATTTTGCAATAATTAATAATAAAAGTAACCTTCACCTATAGAGATATGTCAGGTGAATGTGTTCACGATTATGCAAAGTGACAATAAAATTAATTAAATGAAATATGTCCGTATTGCTCTTTGTACAAATTGTATATTGACATTCATGTCACAGGTTTTAGCTCAAATCGGTGCGACGCCGACGTATGGAAATTGTGGAATTTGGTTTAGATATATTGGAAAGATATATCTTGCGGTATATCATTATCGCTTGATAACCTTTTTTATGACTAATAGTTACTAGTTAAGCGATGTTGGACTTTGTTATTAATCAATATACCGGGTGAAATAGACTACTGGATTGGTTACGTACATTATTTACATGGGCAGTTAGTCCGTCGTTCTCGAACGAACAAAAAACATAACGTTGGCGTTAAGAAACTGTGATTCCTATGAACAAATACAAAAATTAAAAATTCCTTTTAGCTTTCAATAACACGTCTAATTCAACGCTTCTAGCCTCTTGTGGTTAATCGTATCCTGCGTTATTTATTAGTAAAGTTCACTTGTAGTCTTATGTTGCGCGCATCAACATGATGAAAATGTGCAGCGTACATAAAAAGTATAATTTCTTATTTACCACAAATTGAGAGTGAAAGTTACTAGAAAATTCGCAGAAGAGTATCTTGACGGACATGCAACCCAGTTAATTAAACTTATCCGCGGGAAACTTCTAATGGTTCGCTTTTGTTATGAAGCAAGTTTTACTGGAAGAAAGTAAAAAATTCGAAGTGCAGTAGGCGCATCTCGTTATACAATTGAATTTTACGTAAAATGTTTGATATTGCAAGTATTAAATTGACTAATTGACTAAAACTGCTTGTAGATTGACCCAGAAAACAGTGACAAAGAGCCGGGTATAGACACCAAATTATCTCTTGAGACTAATGTAATCAACATTGTTTAATAACTGGACAAAATAGAATGGTAAATGAAAGACGGTGAAAATTGGAGAATTTTTAAATTGGAATCAAAATGGTCCTCCCATTTCTCATATTACAAACTACACTTCCGCCTTATATTTTGGCTTTAGTATAAACGACATTTTCTGCACCTAACCTGAAATCAACACCTTAAAACACGGTGTTAAAACTGATAGATAATAGTGACGTACTATTCCAGCTACAGGGTAGACTAAGCGATGAAGGCCTACATATGAGCAATAACACGTGAACCTAGTTAGAAAATTGAGACGTTACTTAAGATAGCCAGAGACAATTTACATCCTATTAATTCTTTTCACATTGAATGAATGTTGTTTTTTATTTTCAAAAGAGCGGATTAAATTGCAGGAGTATATTTTTCTGTGAATCCCTGCACCTTTAAGAAAGTATCTAATTTTATTCACATTCACACAGCGAAAGCTGAAGGAGAACACAAATTGGTGATAAGGTTAAAATGGACAATTCCACAACAGGGAAATCCGTTGAAATATGCCTTGAATTAATTCATTATTAAGGGAAAAAATTGAACCGAGCTGAAATGGACAATGCTGTGGACAGTAATGATAACAAGGACAGTGGGGTAATATGGCAAACAACACTAAAGTATCGGCACATTCCATCATTTGGTGAATGATTGAAACGAGCGACGTATCCTCGAAACAGCTATCCCGGATTAATTAATTAAACTTGTGAGAACACTACTTTAGTGTTGTGTTACCGTGGAGTTCGCAAGTACATACTGTCCAGAAGCCACACTAGACATTGTAAACTGCAAAGCAAAAAGTTTTTAAAAGTTATTTATTTAGACCAATATTTTTAACAGATACAGGACTTGTCAAGTGGCATATTTTAAGGAACAGTTTGCATCCTGCCACATTAAATCTTGTAATACTACTGCACACAACTGCTTCTTCATGAGAGGGTATCAAATTGAACATTGTACACACCAAACTACGTAGTCGCTTAAAGATAGAGGAAGCGTCAGAATTTGTTGCTATACTCGATGCTCCCAACTCCAAAAACTATGAAGTTATACATGAATCGGATGAAAAATAGCTCTGTATCTGTATATTATTTTTAATGTTCAAATGTAATTAAATATTAGAAATTAGAATAAAACTGTTTATTTACTGTTTATTAAAAAAAATTCTTTGTTACTATCGCAAGAAAACGTTCTGTTGAATATAAAGTATGTTGTAGAAATAATTAATTTTACTGTCAGTAAAAAAATCGTATAGCAATGATTAAATAATACATGTTTAACACACACTATTTTAGATACTGATCTTAAACTATTTGTTTTAAACATTACAACTTTGTTATTTGGTGGTTGTTTCCAATTAACGCCTGAAATAATAAACTTTTTAGTTAGTGACATGTTACACTTTACATTCTCAACGAATAATACACATATGCACAGACAATTGTATTTTCAAATAACTCCCAATCTACATATACAAATAAAAAAAAAACGGAAGCGACGATATGAAATAAAGCATTACATGTTATAAAGGTCATCCGAAGCTCACATCCCTCAAGAAACATTAAAGGGTATGAGGAAGCATCAATCTATGCGGCGTGAAGCATAAAAAAGAGGAAAACGCGTATATAAAAATGAAATTTATTATTTCGCACAAGAACAAGAAGATTCGTAGGATCTAAATCAATAACCCGACGACGAGTATAATAACAATCTTGACATTTAGAAATGCGATTCGAGATCGGAAAATCTGAAATTCAATTTTGAAGGCTTCTCAGCAGCTTAGCGTTTCGGTATTTAGTACTGGCGACCAGGTTATTTACTGTGTACGCCCTTGCGAAAGCCTATCCAGATGTATGGATGCGTACAGGCATCGGAAAAAGGAAAGAAACGTCGAAACGGAAGGAAAAGATATGCTAACAACAGCATATTTACAATCCAAAAGTTTATCCTTACACCTACAAGATGTGAAGTCTTGCGATGAAAATGCGTTTCTTTCTTCCCTTCATGTTTGAGAAATCGATAATACCCATGAGAAAACAACAGAAGGAAGTATGTAAACATTGTGTGATGGTATTACTTTTTTTTCCGAATTCATGTATGGAAGTGTTTAGGTTATTTACATACAAAATTTAGCTGATTTACAGAGACGAAATTTCGCGAAATCGAGGCCAAAATAGTACATATTTCTGTTTATAAAAGCACACTTTTATATTTTTATGAAGGAAAAGCATTGAAAAGATACACATGAATAATTGTGTATTAATATAGCTGCCAGTTTCATTGAAACGCAGAACGGCTCTCTGAACTGCTAAACGAGTAACGCCTAGCACCTGAGCAGCATAATATTGGCTATGGCCATCTTGAGCTAGAGCCTACTGTCTTGGCTCCATTTATTGCAGTTAAATACATTTTTTAGAAAGAAAACTAGAGATTTAACTGTCAAAATGACACCTTTTAATTTTTACAAGTAAAGACGAAGCAGATTTTTTTTGTAGCTAAGTCTACAAAACACACACTAAGAGATGACGAAATTACACATTCAGCATCCTTGGCGGTTTTACTACTATTAGGGGCCACAGAATATTTCGTAAAATAAAAACGGCCATCATTATTGTAACATTAATCCTGTATCTTACAGTGAACAGCATTTTCACAACATGGTTAATACTTTTACCACTAGCTAATGTAGAATTACCTGAAAATACAGTACTGTTACTCTATACCGCATGTAATTTACATGATTTTAAAAATAAATCTTATTTTCGACTGCGCTCGTGTTTAAACTAGTTAGGAAGAACTATTACCCTGAAATTCATTTTCGTTGTGCGTAAACAACTTCTTACGCCTTCTAGTTTCAAAAATAACCCATCATTTACAGGCTGTTTGTTTGCGCGTCTTCTCAGATCCGCCGCAGCGTTACGACGTACAGATGATTTAAATAATAATACCCCGTCCGCCTTTTGTGTGACCTATTTTCTCTCGCCCGTTTGTAAACGGATGCAGAAATCTAGCGCGCGAGACCGAAAGATATCTCGAGAACGTCAAGTGCGACTTTGTTGTTTGTCGAAGTTACCGCTCTCTGCGCTGACAACTCGTGCTCCAATGTTAGAGTACAGTCTGCGGAAGAAACGACGGATAAGCACATACATACATGTGTAAACGTATATCTTCCAAGATCTACAAGCCTACACGTATATTAGTATTGTACGTACGTAGGTATTTTGAATACAAATGGAGCAATAGTTTGTGATGAGAAATAACATTTCTCAAAGGTATAAACAGAGCATATTTTTTAAGTGTAGAAAAGAATAATATTCGGCAACCTAAATAGATGTGTTATAACGGTGTCCTTAGTGTAGTTTAATTTTGTAAGTGGTAAGAATGGTCTGCCGAGATGTTGATATCATCTCTGCCTGACAACATTCAGTTACATGGAGTGTATCTTCAAATCTGCTTGCCATGGCCGATAGAGTTGAACATTATTTTTCCTATTTTGTATAACTGAGATTTTAAGGTTTCGTGACACGTAGACCCCGTTTGCTGAAATGCGGCATTGTGTTTGAATGTTTTCGCCCAATCCTGTCCTGATAGATTTTGTTTGAAGCCTTTTGCTTTTCTTATTCCCGTTTTACATTCCTATTACTGCCGTAGTGGAAATGCCAAATGTATCTCCCTTCACGAGAAAAAGAGGATTCATTTCCCTTTACTCGACTTTTTGGACAGTTGAGCCTTGGTCACTGCGGGAAAACTTTTTTCTGAGTCATGCACTTGCCTAATTTATACATATAACATATTTAAAGGATGCACTCAATTTACAGGGGTGAAATAAAAAGTATAATACGTAAAATAAATGATTTCAGGAAATGAAATAAATGAAACCAATTTTAGTAAACGAAAGTAAATAAATTTTAATTAAAACAAGGTTTAAAGTTGGGTGTCTCATTACAATACGGAAGCTCTCTTTATTATTTTTGATCTTTCTTAACGAAGTAGTCACTTAGAAACGAACATTTTTTGTACCAAAAATGTCTCCATATAATCTTGCTTTCAAAAGAGAATATATCACGGATGTCTCATAATTTTGTCGCGGATTGTACAGCGTCGATCATTCTCGCTACTTCGTAAAAGGAAACCAGGGCGATAATGAATCTATTACCAGCGTTTACATTAAATCCAATTTGCACATGTCTCACTGCTCATCAGACTTCATCATCGAATGTATGGCATCAGCGACTATAGTGGCCGGTTAGTGAGTGAACCAATGATCAATGATTTATTTTTAGACAAATGATGCTGTCCCTATGTTGATGATGATGGTAGTGGTGGTAATGGATAATGGTCTCGCGCGCATTGCCTTCATTCATTTTTCCGCAGTAGCGCGACGTATGCACACCATCGCCGTCGTCATCCTACTTGCTCCTCATCACATTAATATGTATGGTCATGATGATGTTGTCTCTCCTCTGCGAAAACGCGAGCGGCAAGCTGCAGCATCCATGGAATTTTAATGGCGATTTGCAATTCAGATCGCCAAGTTCACGAGCGAATTATACAATAGGAAGGTTCGGCCCGTTTCCCGTTCCCTTGACTCCTCTCCTCCCACGGAAGAAGAGGAAAACGGCATCAGGGAGAAAAATAACAAAGCGGCGGGTACGCAAAGGACGTTTTAGGATTCCTCCACGGGCATCGAGGGGAAAGTTTTCTCTTGGCAGCAAAATCTACTGTTCCTTCGCCTAAAAGGAATGAGAAAAAATGGAAAATTATGTAATTACATATTCTCAGGCTTTTGTAGGTACACAATTTACTACTTAGAATTTACGCCCTCTTTCTATCTCCCATGCGGATGATAATTCCTTCTTGGAACTTTTCGGGGTAACGTGACGAATTTAATTCCTTTAAAATTACACTTGATATTATGCGTGTCCGCTCGAAAGTCTAGAAGTGGAAATAAGCAGTCACAGGTGAAGAATTACTCGGTGATTCCATTACATCCACTCACAGTCCTTTATTTTCAAATTCAAAAACTGCAATGTTTTGAAATTGAAAATCTTATTATCATTTTTTAATCAAATTTGGCGAACTCAAGAAGAACAAGGAACATTGAGCATCCGACTTATGCAGAGAGATGTATTTTTTCACAATTTCATAGAAACTGTCTGTTGTGGTTGTGTTTTTTACAAATTCTTGTTTTTTTTCTTTTTTGAGTTTTTTGAATTTGTAATCTAGTCTATTTAGAACAACCATAAGAGTGTTGTGAGAAATTAATTAATTAATTTTTTGCCCTTCGAATTTAATTTCTACCCACTTTTGCGTGTAAGATATTTCTGGTCATCAGCATTTTCAATTCAACAATTCAACTGTTTATTTCTTCTGAAGTAAAGGTTTTCGCTTCCTTCGTTTGTTAGAGCACCGTCAAGGATTCGCCTGAGAGATGATCTTAACTGTCCGTAAGTGTCAAGCTCAATGTTGTGAGGGATTTCGAGCGTACTTCTTAGTATCGCGTCTATAGGGTTCATTGGATATTGCGTCCGCGACTTATATATTTTGCCGATAATTCCCCAGAGTAAACTGATATCACAGTCTCGGAGAAGGAACTGGTTTCCTTACGATCATGCCATTCCATAAATGATTTGTACGCTCGTAGACTTTCCTGGATTTTGCAGGAAGGCAGAAGATTCTCGGTTGGTGTCTGGGCCATTTGGAGTACAATTTTCTTCATCACTTTAACGCTAGTTCATCAGGGAGTCATATTAATCAGTATCTACTCGTACAAGGTGGGAGCAATGGCACACACAGAAAAAGGATTACAGGAAGCAGGTACTAATTACGGGGAGGAAGTAAACGGAGCTTTTATATATACGCAAGAGAATATGTTTCACAACCAAGAAACTCACTGTCTTGAAAAATACTAAGTTCAAGAAAACAGTTGCTCGTCCAAAATAAGTGAATAAATTTTATCTAAAATATTATTACTTTCGTTCAATTATAACAAATATTTTCAAATTAACTCTTGATATAAAGGCCTTATTTGTATTCTTTCTTATCATTTCCCCCAAAAAATTACTGTAGTTTCAATGGAAATCCAACCATACGTTATCCATTCCTTCCGTGTATGTACATGCCTTTGCCTTTATTTCGTTTCCCATCTTTTCTTTTTATGCCAACATCTTCTGTCATATAGTAGATTTACAAAAGAATAGAATATAGAAGAATAGACTTGTGTGAAGTCAACTCTCTTGGATGAAGCCAACATCCCAAGTTCCTCTCTTCCAATAAAATAGTGCACTCAAGTGCACTTTTGTTGTACATAGACATTCTTTTTCTGTGTGACCTTTGTGGCAAGATAATTCTGGTCATCAGCATTGTCAATTAAATTATTCGGGAATGAAGGTATTGAATGCCGCGCCCATAGTGAAGACAGTTGTGAGCTATAGATATTTTTCACGAAAAAGATGCTAATAATTGCAATATAATTAAATAAGTGTAGAAAAAAAGTTTTTTCAATAAATTCGAGGTAATAATATTGATGAAATTTTAATCTTCTTTTTTATGATAAAATTAAGATTGTATAAACAAGTGCAGTAGTTTGCGACCAGAATTCTTTGCTCTACATAGAAAATGTCTCTTAGTTGATTGATTATATTCATTCTTCATTCTATTAATACCGGCAAAATTTGCTTAGCTACGGATTATGCCAATTATGAAAATTATTCTAAATACTTCATTATCTTAAGTGGAGCAGCGAGTTTTCTTTTTTAATCGTATATACATAAAGATCGACAACCTAAGAGATGACTGTGTTTTTTTTTTACCAATAATAGAAATAATTGCTTCATCGAGTTTCACAAGATTATTGCAATGATGTTGCAAGATTGCTATAGAATGTTCTAACTGGAGTTTTTTCATGCAATTTTAAAGCAAAATAAGCCTATTAATTGCATCGTAATTACTAGGATGTGACTAATATGCAAAGATATTTAACGGCATTCTTAAACATATTTAGCAACGATTTTATATTCGAAACATCTGTTGCGTAAGCGATGTCATTAAACCGTGATATTACCGAAACGAAATTACTTGGAACATAATAAATCGCCTTCGAAAAAATCCACGTAGTCCTGGTGAATACGCGTATCTATCTACCTAACAATAATAGGCTCTGGAATCGACTATTTTTCTTCCTAATTACGCAACATAAATCATCATTAGGTAATTCAACACGTTTCTGATGCTTTGCGCCAGCAGCGGTGGAACCCAGTGAGATTAAGCGAGCGTCATTTTCAGCGGCCTCTAACGGCGGTAATTGAATCGCTTAAAGTGTCTAAATTACCTAGTAAACTGCATCTTTATTAGACGATGGCGTATTGACCGACGGAGTAGCGGCCTACCGAATCGACGATGACTCACCGTGTCAACAATTCTCTCCCTTTACGGACCTCTAATTGTTTCGTCCATAGTCCATCGTGGACTTGATTTAGGCAAGGAACGTCGAAATTTGTGTAGTTGGGTAGTTAGATTAATTAAATTGAGAGGATCTTGTATATGCGCATGGTAATAGGGTAGCGGGCGAAAATGACGCATGCGGTTAGTTTAATTTCAAGCGTAATTATACTGGAGGGCAGTAGAATGGGTTTTTCACGTTTTTAACTGTTTCTTTTCTATATGTTCTTTGGCGTCCGTTCATTTCTGGTGTTAAAATATACGGGATTAGGATATTTCACTTTAGAAGGTGTTTCTCTTCAGAAACACTCATGGTATTGATAATTATGATATATAAACAAGACGCCGTCCCTCAATGTTTTTTTTTTTAATTTGGGGAGGAGATAATAGTCGCTTGGTGCTAACTTATTGATTACTTTTTAAACTTGACACTTTTCAGTTCTTTAATTGTTTCTTAATAAATTTTTCTTCTTATTGTCCATCTGCAGCATTAATTTTCTTAATGAAGACTGCTTTCCTTTGGTGGCGAAGATTCCTTATGAACTCATTAGATGGGTTCTTGTTTTGTCGTTAGCTTCCAGTGGATACACCCACGTCTCACCAGCTCTTGCAATTTTTAAAAAGGGATCTTTGTCGTTAGTCCATGCCTCCAAGTTTTCCTCACAAATTTGTTGTCGATACTATTTTTGATCTGGAGTAAGCGATTTCGCAGACCAACCTTATTCACTCGCGAATTTTCATATGAGATTTTTGAAAACGTGACTTTTGAGATCCCTACTTCACCAGCAATCTGCTAAGACCAGTTCCTCAACTTTCTTGTTGTTTTCGTTGGTTCTTGCTTTAACAGGCATTTAATGTCTTGGACAATCTTGAAATTGAATTCCTGCTCCATCGAAATTGTTTACACCCTTTTCGATTGCATTAATCGTCTTGTCATAAATATTCTTCTTTATTAAAGCAACACGACCCTTTGAATATGAAGGACTCTTGGTCGACTAACAGAACAAATCTTTTAAACCTCTGGTGGCAGCACTATTGAACATGCACCTGAATTTATTATTTTTTTAGTATTCATACATAGGAAACTCTACTGGAATGCTTATATTAGACATATAGTAAAGAAAACTGAGAAATCTATCAATCTACTGCGTATATTATCCTGAACTAATTTTGGTGCTGATCCTTCTTTTTTACTTCTTCTGTACAAAACAACAATAAGATCATGGTTTGATTGCTTGGCAATGCATGTGTTTCGTAATTAGGAAAACTAGGCGTAATACATAATAAATGCTTAAGAAATACTCCCATAAATGTTATAATGGCAGAAGGTCCATAACCTGTTTATTCTACATCTTACAAGTAAATACAAGTAAAAGTAGAAAATCGCCGTTACTTGTGTCTTGCATATATGACATTAATTCCCAGAAGATCAGCACCATTTCAGAAAAGTATAGCATTTATGCAATTGGATATCTGTTTTTGGTAAATCCTATTAAATACGATCCCCAGAAAGACGTCCAGCGGAACTTTAAATGAAATATTATTGCGTCAGCCTACACTTCCAAATTAATTGCTATATATGAAGCATTAAAGTATGTCTATTCTATTAACTCCAAGGAAAACGTGTTGACTGTTACGGATTGCAAAAGTATTGTAGTAGCTACAGTTTTAACATATGAATATCTGCTATATAAGACCAGTCCTATTTACATACGAATACGGAAAAGTAAAAAATCCCGAGCACATTATTATGAATGGTTCTAAATATAACAAAAAGTCGTTAGCTGCTTCTGTCAAACATTACGCCACGATGCAAAATCCGTTTGATTCTAGGACGTTGTTGTAATCATCCAGCATCTAAATTTTTTAATTTCTGTATTATTTTCTTTTCGAGAATAAAATAAGAGTTTATTTTCCTGACCAGTAGTGTGTTTGTATAGTGCGACTGCGCAATCTTTATGCTTCTCCCTTTGTGGGTTTTCTTCTGAACCATAGTTCTGTCATGTGGGTCAATTTATTGAATAATGCCCTGATTAACGTCTACAAAAAATGTGCATCAAATTAAGGAATCAATTAATCAGCTTTGTAACTCTGTGTCCTTCTTGTAGCTTGCTTACAATTGTTTTTGTTTAACTAATATAACAATTACACATATTAATAAAATATGGTAACCATGTACAACATAGCGTTAGTTTGGAACTTCATTCGAGGTATATTTAACTGGAATAATTTCTGTTTTAATTTACGAAATAACTTGTCGACATTTCACGGTTGAACGAACCCTGTCTTCGCCGAAAAGTTACGCTGTACTACTAATATTCAGGAAGTAATCTGTGCAGCTGTTTTGTTATTTCGTACTTAGTGGTTTACACCTATCTTCACGCCTAACGTACTTATGTATATGTTGTGTGTATGGCATAAAGTAAACTGTCTAATGGGCTAAACTGGGTTAACTCAATGTTAATTTATGGTAATTTATGCCTAATTTGCTGCCTCTGACGTAAATAATTAATCTAGAATGCGTTCGCGGCGCGGAATTCTGGATTACAAGTATTTTAATTCCTTCCAGACGCTCAAAGATTAATTATAATGGAAAATAAAGCCCTCCAGACCGGTTTACATATTATTAGAATGATGTGCATATTACCTTGTGGCATGTTATGCGGTAGCATTACGCGAAGCATTCTTCCAAAATAAACAGTGTTTAGACTTTCGTGTCACGGGTGGTGTAAATGTTACTGTTTTCAGACAAGATGTTAATCGTTGGGTTTCTATCCTTCCTGAAAAATGTTGATAAATTGTTGTAAAAGATCTTCTTGTTGGATTATATTAGATACCGGCATTGTTGATGAGATAGGTAGTATTAGTATGATACATACAGTAGTTCGTCAATATAATCATCCTATGGTAAAGAAAGCAAACAATTTAAGGCAAACTTGTGCCCAATTCTCGATGGTTACTAAAATTAGTTTGCAATCTCCTTCAGCGTTATCTTACTTCGAGATATTACTCGTCGCAAAAAGCCTCGCTTGCGAAATATCCCGCATTTAAATTATTGGGTATGGTTACAGTCATATGTCCTTTCTTCTTCTGATGGCAACCGATGTTTTCTTGTCTGGTGCGAATAAAACACAAAATATTTGAAAAAATTCGAATATTATTGCTATCAGTTTAAGATACATATTTAGCAATTATGTATGAAATATCGTGTTGGCTAAATGCCTTCTACGACCCGGCTGACGTGCCATTATTCTTTTAGCGAAGTTTTCCATAATTATTTCACACGCATGTATTTCAGTGCTCGCACGTCTGATGTTCTCTTTCAGCTTTGGAATCGTAGCAGGTTTATTGACAAAAATTATTTTCCTGAAATGGCCCGACAACAAAGTCTAGTGGGGTCAAATCGCAAGATTTTGATGACAACCACCCCTGTGAGAGATAGCGTCACGTTAAAGAAAATGTCATTCAACATCTCCTGATGCTATATAGCATTGACAGTAACAGTATGGAGAAATGATTTTTTCAGCCCACGATGTACACCAAACTATATTTCTGTCACTTCGCAAAACCATTTAAATAAAAATAGGCTTCATCGTTGAGTATGAGTTTTTTTGCAAATATTAACGTCTCAGCCCAAGTTTCTTGCAGCGAATTTGCCGAGATTGTAATAAAGAAATTTGTATTCCAATAATCATAGAAACAAGTTACAATTTATTAAAAGAAATCCATTAAAAAGCATATCACACGATGTCCATCTAGACTTGTTCTGAAATCTGGATCGCTGTAATAATATACAAAAATCTCGTGGAATAAAATTAATTCTGGAATATCATTAAACACATACGCATATCAAGATATACCTTGTATGCGATGCTGAGGGATATTTCTCACAGATTTAACTAAATTATCATACAATAATAGTAAAATACAAGCTCTCCCTTCCTTTCATCTTTTAATATTCAAATACGAAAATTCCATCTAAATTGCTTCTCATGCAAATCGATACTGTATGGCAACCCTTTCATTACAACCCTTCCGTTTGACGGTCGAATTAGACGGCTGCTTGCTTTAGTTGCTCCATCTGACCGTTGTCCCTCTCGCAGCATCTCGCTAGAACACGAGAAGTTACTCTAGAAAGTGAAATCTTTGTGTTGTTTGAACACACATCTTGTTTTATGTGTGTGTGTATAAATGTACGTATATTGAGATGAAGGGAAACTAGTTTTGTGGTATTGGTATGCTGATCTGAGTGAAAAAACGGAATTAATTTAATATACGGACATCGATTAACATATCAATGGATGATGTATAAGTTAGCATCTGTCGTAAGAACCAGAGAATGTATATTATGCTGCTCCAAATTGGAGAAAAATAACCTGCGATTTTAATGCCAAAATGTATTAAATTAAATTCCTATGCTGAAAGTAACAATTAGTTTTTTCATAAAATATAAAGTCATCTTTATGTTTCTTATCTGTTTGATGTGTTTACAATAATTTCCCCCATGGGTAAATTTAAACAATCAAGCAGGAAGTTCAACGGCGTAAAATCTTTACTTCGTTAGGAATATTTGCAAAAATACTTGATAAATAGTTATGAGTTATGATTACACGTAACTACCCTTTTATTTATCTAGCGCATTTATTGTAAATTAAACTAGAATTAAATTAAAGTGAATGAGAAGGATGCTTTTACATTATCGGACTAGGTATAAAAAAAAAAACATTAGAGCAACAATAAAATTTTGTTTCTCAATATAGTCCACTTGCTTTTGGGTAAGTATTACATCTCTAATCTATTTTTAAAAATTCCTTTGGTTTGTTTGAAAAATACTTTTCAACAGCCGCTATAAGTTTGTCATCGTCCATAAATGTTAGCGTTTCTTTGAGATTTGAAAACAAAAAATAATCACAGGGAGTTAGATCTGCGTTATCAGGTGGATGCTCGATATCTATGAAGCCATATTCAGCAACGGCAGCGTTAGGAGGTCTTATGGACTGGTGTATTTACATCAGTCCATAAGTTACTCTATCAGTCTGACTTTGCTTGTTCATTAGTATAAACATTTTCTTTTACATTACGCGGAAAGTTACAAACAAATTTTGTAAGTTGTGCAGGTCTTATTGTGTAAAAATGCAAGTTTTCCCAAAGTAGCTGTTAATTCTTTGACATACATGCAGATTTGTTATGTTTGTGATTAATTCTTTTTATCTTTAAACCAATAGCCTTATCTGACAACATGCTTTCTTACAAGAATCTGTGGATTTTTTCCAAATCCGTGTTTACATGCGTTTTTGCGCATTCTATTTAGCTTTTATAGCTTTTGGGATCTTGATTTTGATCTCAATTTCTAGTATTTTGCTTATTGTGTTGTCCTTTATTACCGTTCGTTTTCTAATTGTTTCTTACTTTAATTCGTTGAAACATTAAACTGTAGCTGTAATCAACCTTTTTTTCTCTGATCTTGGCAAATATTAAAAAGCATGATCTGGTTGGCTATACAGTATACAAAATTTCATTGTGCACTCAATCACAACATCAAATGACCAGAAGCCAACATTTTCTTCATGTAGATAATTGTACACAACTTTTTGTTTATGGTGTCAGTAGTCCAAATTCACTATAGAAATACCCTGCATAATTCTGAACAAAATGCTCGCAAATGAAGTACTTTCAAGTTACAAAGAAACCAATAGAATTACCTCCGCCTTTCTTTAGAAGCTAGCATATTACAGAGTATTTGGTTCACTGACATATATGAAAGGAGGTGGTATGGAACTTGTTTAACCATAAACACCATTATCACGATTTCTGAGAGAAAGCTAACTTAATGATTTAACTAAATTAGAGGATTTTTGTTAGTATGAAGCATAATAATTTTTCATCACATGTAGAGTTTATGAAATGATTTTATTCAATGGAATACATATCAAAGACTATTAAAATAAAGGTTACAGGGAATTAAAAACTTTCAAGGATGAATGGTGGATTGTTCGCAGTGGACTGACTACATCACCACCAAGATCACCTGACTTGTCGTTTATGGAATTTTATGAAGAAACGTTCAGAAACAATTTACGAATATTCAATATTTACAACGCTGCTAACAGTGCGTCTTTTTTTTAATTATAAAGTACTTCAATTGTGGACATAGGCTTGTTAAGTTATTTTCTTCAGAGGTATGTCAATGTCTCTACTGTTATTTAGGTCTATCGACACTGTGGCACCCTGCACGGTTTTCCTTTTAGTTAATACTTTTTGAAAGAAAATACGTTATTAATCTAATGGAATTAACAATTAAGCTCATAGCTATTAACTTGGCAAACACCATCACAGCGATGTAGATTTGTACCATCAATGTATTCCTCTAACCTTGTCCAAATATTGATATTAGTACGAGCAACTGTACTCGAGAAGTTATTAATTAAATGTACTATATCTCGCTGAAAATTAATCGTAAAGTCGCCATACGCAACCTTAGATAATAATCCAATAATCTTGTATTTGACTTTCACACTAGATCAACGGTTGGGTTACCTTCGGCATTTAATATCTCCGCCTCGCACCATCCTAAATAAACATTGCAATAATAATTCTGTGAAAGAATACTTAAATTGTACCAGGTATATGCTTACAAACGTAGTTGCGCATGACTACTCGATATTTGTGCAGCTAATATTTATCGAAGCGTTATTAAGATAAATATTAACTGCACGTCATAAAGAAATTTGTTTATCAATTTAAATCGAGATTTGTAATCGGGACAATTATAGTATTGCATACCCATAGACTGCAAATCAACATGTCACTGTCAAAACATTTAGTGCCGATTGAAGAAGATAATAAAGATTCTACTAATATAATCTAGCTTTAAATTTCAACTGAATGTCATCGACCCACTGAATGTATCATTGAATGGGCATCGATTCCATCGCCGCAACTGCAGATACCCTTGTGCATTGTGGTCTTTAGGCCCCGACAAATATTAACGCCAGATCCTATGTATATACATATGTACATCAAACCTGTTATATTTGCTTTTTGGCCCGTTATTATGTGTATATAGGGAGAGGCAGACGTATATTTTATAATCGCAGATAAGCGATTCTGACAAACAACCCATAATGGTTTATTAATTTGAACTCGTTCAGGAACACGGATGGAACCATACTATAATTACCCTTTAGGCAATAAAATTATATTACTGCTGATATGTTTGACGAGTAGTGTAAACACATTAACAGATTTTGCAAACAAATTAGTTTATTAAGCATCTGCAACATATACAGTTGGTAAGAATAGACTATATACGGTGTGTGTACAAAAAGTTCCTAACGTTATGAATAAAATCATTGATATATGTGTACTGCTCGTTGCAAGTGTAAAATCTTGAATACCTGTATTAAATGTGACTAATACAACATCTACTTCAAGAATTTAGAGTTCAGCTAACCCACTAATTGATTGGAATTTGTAACTCTTACAGGCTCTAACGTACGGTTTCAAAGTTTTCGAAAAATTTTTAGATATCCATAACTTGTTCAAAACGGTTTGCTAAAACAATTGACAATAAATATAACAAAAAATACTTAATATTCAAGTTGTTGATTATCTTCGATGGTTCTCAGTTTTCTTCTGGCTTATTATTATGATGATTTACCGGAGCGATTCGACGCTGAACTAAAGGGGGAAAAGGCTCCACCTAGCAAAGAAAAAATTGTTTATCAGCAGCAAACTTAGTCCAGTTACGGTATAAATTAGTGACCTAACCACCATATTCCCCAGATTTGGCCTTGTGTGAGTTCATTCTTTTCCCAAATTTGAAAATATCACTTGGCGCGAAGTAGTTCACGTAAAGAGAAAAGGCCATTGTCGAAACGGAGACCTGGTTTGCAAAGTTCGACAAATCCTATTACTGGGGTGGTTTAGAAAAGTTGGAACATCGCTGGACTAAGTATATAGAGCTATAATTGGCTATGCGTTCGTCTGAGAATTGAAACTGCGCTTTTTAGCTCTGCTGATTATTGTTGATGGGGCGGATCGTCGCACCTCACTATTTGCCTCTCCTGTTTTACAGATTGTTATGCTTCTTTGCTTCATTTGGTATTTTTATCCATACTTTTCTATTTTTAATTTTGTCCTTCCAATTAGTTATCCCACACTAATATACCCCGTTGGGGTGTCACCACACATAAATTGATTAATGGACCTATTCATTACTTTCTATTTTATTGAGAGGATTCTATTTTCAAATTGTGTAATAGAATACATATTTTTCAAGTGTTTAGCCTAAATATGATTTTATATCTTTTCTAGCTGTTAAAACCTAATATTCTGCATCGAATACGTATCAGCTATAAATGTCAACCAGATCTTATCATCGCATTCACTCAACGCTCACATATTACGTTCATATGTCTGTACGTAATGGAATAACGTGTGCCGTGAAGGTTGGTAGGAATTAATCCCATGCAATATTTCCTTTTATCGAACTATAGTGTGCATATAAATCCTCGAAAAAATGCTACGACGAAGTGATTTCGTTTGTAATCTGTTTAATTTAACCCAACCCATTACGCCATTATCGGATCGGTTCGAGAGAGGTGAGCGATATTTTTTTTTGTTTCGCTGTTTTTTCTTTCGAGCTAAACTTTTACCGGATCGTTGTTTTTGTTTATTTGCAAATACGTTTTAGTGTGCACCTGGATACCGTGCTCGTTTTTGTATTCCTGACGAAAAAGTATTGATCAACGTTGCAAATTTTTGAAGTTTCTCACTTTGAGGTTGAAATGCACGTGCTTCGGAAACAAACACATCGCTCCCCACATCGATTCTAGAAACAATTTTGGTTCCATATATGTCATACTCTATTATGTATGGCTTGCTTGACATATGCAACTACATTATTTGATTTTAATACGTTATTCTATGATGCAGAAAGAGTTCGAAACACCGTTTGTAAGTACGTTTGTGGTTATCTTCTAGTAAAAACTAATGGGATGTAATATCCGTTCAAAACGCATGGTGGGTGAAAAGTTGCGTAAAATATTTGGTGCAGTAATTAAACGCTCTATCTACTAGATCATTTCAGCTTCATGCAAACACCGCGAACTATACTTAACTATCGCGCAAGAACTGCACGAGAGTCTAAATAATTTCATAACAGGAAGTGTAGAAGTATCTTTTGTAATGGACACGGATTTTGGACGCGAATCTTTAAACATGAACCAACTATATTAATTAGATTATATCAATGAGAATGTTTCAGCAGTGATGCGAAATGAAATTAGAATTGAAAAGAATGTTAAAAATGTAAATTTCTAGAAAAGTGAACTCCAATGGGCAAATATTCTTTGCGTTTGAAAGTTTTATATCTTTTCACTTCATCTTTCGTTTTAACGACCTACAACTTGTACCGCAAATAATTAAATTTTATTTACGATCACCTTTAATGCTTAAAACTAAAGTTGTAAATACGCAAAACGATTACGCGTCTATACGTATCCAAAATGTAATTTTCCGCGACTTATAGTGTGGATTACGGGACTCGTACTGCTTGCAGGTTATAAATTTCGCATAAGTGCAGAGGATAGCTTGTAAATAGCGAAGGTGTAATGTTTGTAACCAGTTAATAGGCTTCAATTAGTCGAATCATGGAAGCTATAATTTCCCAGCGTCAATTAAAATTTCCGTAAACGAAATTCTTTGTAATTAGTGGCAGGAAACTCCTTTCAATTAGCAAAAAATTGCTAAATATTATCACTCACCTTTTATGGTATTGTATGTAATATGTACCAATATATGGGTCGAGTGCGGAGAAGGTAGGAATATGCGTGTCGGTACGTGTAAAATAAGAAAGTTCTAAGGTTATAGTGCGTAGAATGTTTTTAATATAATAATACATCTTATTGCACAAACAAAAATTCAATCGTGTATGTTTGAATGTTGGTTTAAAACGCAGAGCTTTGTTTTCTTTATAGTCATTTGCAACCGTGAACGTTTCAACAATTGCCAAAACTGTTGCTACATCGCCTTCATTATACTGCTTCTTAGTTTTTTTTTTAATATCCAGAACAGGTCAAGTTTTTTTACAATTATGGAAGTGAACTTCCCTCGAAAGATCAGTTGCATAGACGCTTCCGAAACCTGTGAAGTGGGCTTTTCTATAATTGAGTGTAAAAAATGTTTCACTAAGAGCAATTTATCAGATTGTTTAATTCGTTATGTACATACATACATGATAAAAACAAGCATTAGTTGGACGAATATTCCCGCAACACAAGAATTAGAGGTACAATACACTTAGGTATTAAATTATGCTTGTTACCGCAAATCATATGCAAACATACATATGTAGGTTTTTATCCAAACGCTCGATGCAGAACCTTCGCTCAAATCTAAGAAATGATTGTATTTTGTTGTATGAATGATACATGGCAAAACCCGACGGAAACTGCTGTGGATTAATACTGGCTGTTTATACTTGAATTTAGTAAATTTAATTTTAGAAAATGTTAATTTAAAATGAGATGTTTAACGCAATTCAAATTAAATTAAAGAAATAAGTCTTACTAACTATTTAAGGATAACTAATAGTATTTGTTTTTACTACTACAAAATTTTTAGGATTTACCTAATTCACTCTAATTTTCCTAAATTTTTATCCTAAATTTTGATAACTGTTAAAAATGGTAACTTTTAATTTCTAGGATTGTTTTATTTAATTGTATACCTTGGGTGTTATTATTGCTTTTGCAAATTTTTCTTTATAATAGAATAAAACTACTTTTAAAATGAGAACACAACAAAAGTTTAGAAAGAAGTAATATTTCACTTCATACAACTTGTTACTGTAGGCACGTGTACATAAAAAATGCAAACAAGAGTGAAGGCATATGTTGGTGGGACGATAAAGTTAATTGCTAAGTGTCCGTTTATCAAAAAGAGAAAATGAAAACGAGGATCTTATAATGAAGGAACATAAGCAAATAAATTCCAAAATTAAATATAACCTCATCCCAAAATAAATAAAATTGCATTTTCATGCTATTCAAGTTAAAAAGGAAAAAAAATGCTTTCTACAGTCAAACTATAAGAAGGTTTATATCGTGTTCATAAGTTTAAAAATTCAACTGAATTTATTGTTGACAATGTTCGATACGGCATTTAAAATGACAGATGCTTAAGGAACAGCAATTTGCCATAATTAGTAATATTTATCACCACTCCAGTTTGAAAGGGCATTGTTTTAGGACTTTTTTCCTTTTTTTTTAATTAATATTGTCAGATGATCTTTATTCAAGTGATAAGTAACATACCTCTTTCTGCACACACCCCAATACCATTTTCGTTTAATTTTATTTATAGATGGAATTATATATTTGTTGGTCATTTCAGATACTTCCTGATTTACAAATTCGTTCATTTTACCTTTCAATGTGTGCATCCTAATCTATTTAATTAGCGCCATATTCAACCAATTCGACAAATGTCAATAATTAGCCGAATACCACAATTGTTTCAAATAGGCATCTCAAGACTGTTAATTATTAACCTAGATATTCTCCGCTTCGGTCGGTCAACCTCATCGACAACGCTGTGGATGCAATGCATGCCTGCAAAGATCATACGTCTAATTAGGCATTAATTGTGGACATAGTCCGCATATAGCGTTCCGCGCGACACGACGTAATACGTAGATATGCATGCAAATGCCCGGTAAAATATTCTTGACGCTGAAATACACGTACCGTACATGCGTACCTGTGTAAATAAGAATTGTATTACTCGTAAATATCATATCGTCGCTATTATAATGAAATGGCTAATTAGGATTCAACAGACGTAGCCAGGTACCGTCTATGCTCTATACATAAAAACTGCAATTGTGTTATAAGATTCAAGGATGGATAATTATTTAAATAAATATTTGTTTCGTTTATCCGTTTCTTTTGTAAGCGATGCAACAAAGTCGGAAGGTGCTTGAACTTGAAATATGCTGCGATTGTCTGTATGTTTATGAATGCGATTCAAGATCGTAATTTATAGTTGCCTCTTTAGTTTTATGTTCGTTGGAATGTGGACGCATCAGAAGGCCATTGACGATAACATTAAAATATTGAAGCTACAAATTCATGAGACTCAATTGTTAAAAGAAGGTACTGTATCATCAAAGAACGTTTCCATAACCAGGCCCAGGAAGAAGTGGATGTGTAAATAGCGACAGAAGCAACAATAATATTTATGTAAAAAATTGAAGGCATCTACAGTTTTTTCATCATATGCGGTTTCTCCTTTAACGATGCTCTATAAAAATAGTAAATCCTGTTCCAAATAGATTCCACAATCATTTTTTCCAAATTTAATGTATCCTATGAGTGGGTTTGAAGTTTCGCTTGGAGAACATTGATTTCCATCGATTGAAGAGGCCATCACATTTTGTAAACGCTTATTTGCGGAACAAAATGCTTACTAATATTTAGACGGATTAAAGAGATGGGAGCATCGCGGGGAAAACTGTATAAGTTTACAAGGAGACTATGATGTGAACTTGACCCCAAAATATTTGTTTTGTGCTAGGCAGGAAACCTTCCAGATTGTCCTGGCAATATTACAATTTTTCTAAATCTAGCCTAAAGAGGAGGTGTTATGGCATCACGAGAATACGTACCCATCTTTCTCTTTGGTTGAAGATTTCAAAGAGGACTCTAAACTAACTCTAAACACAGATGGAGTTCTATTCCTACTAGAGAAGGTCGTCCAAGGCATCATAATATGGTTTTACATTTATCTAGATCAAAATTCGAAGCACGAAAAGTCAAGACTTACGAAGAAGCTTGGAATTTCATAATATCTAAAGAACATTTAGATATTGTAACATTTTATACTAATGAAGAGGTTTGCTGTAAAACTTTAGCTTGTCCACAACTCAGTTATAAGACCGAAATAAAAGCTTTTATTTATTATATAGAGCTGGAGTTTTACGAGTTTCAAATTGCAGTACAGAAGAACTATGGTCTACAATACTTGCCAATGGAATATTTCGAGTGACCATATCTGAACATAGATTTCAGTTTTCAGCTACTTGTCTAAGGTTTGACTATAAAAGCGAGAAGAGAACTAGATTTGTTTGCGCATATTCGATAAATTTGGGATATGTTTGTAGAGAATTTGAAACGGTATAATACTCCTACGAATATTGCACCTTAGTAAAATGTGAGAAAACAATAAGTGCCAACTTATTTTCTTAGAACATTTCACGGAACCAACCACAACGAAGCTATAGACATCAGTGCAAACAAACGGGAGATACCTACAGAATTTTTGTCAAAAGAACCTAAAGCTATATTCTTATCTTTATTTGCTTGTGATAGCAACTAAGGAAGAACAAAATAATTTTAGTTTTATCATTTATGTATTATGATAACAAAACCAATGAATTAACATGTAAACCTGATACAATCCACTCTTATAGCGAAATAAAAGGAAGCACGGACGCATTCAACGAACTATCTCATTCTTACACAACATCCAGTAAAACACGAAGGTGGTCTATGAGAATGTGGATTAACATGCTTGATGCCAGTGGAATTAATTCCGTGGTTCTACTTTCATTAGCATAACCAGAGTGGAAAGAAAAATTAAAAGGAATAACCAAAGCAAATGTCGAAGGACTTATGCGTGTCATTGGTTAAGATAGTAATCTCTTCTGGTGAAATCAGTATTCTTTTACTGTTAAAACTGTAGGATTTACTAATCAATATTTCGATAAACATAAGACATTCAGGGGCGTGTACGTTATGTACGACATTTTTCTTGAAGCTTATTCAGCGAAATACATGGACGTGTTTTTACAATTTCTCGTTGGTGTTAGTGGGTTTTATTTTTTAGTCTAGCACAAATTTTCTTGGAATTCTCTTTAAGAGTCGCCCGTTAAGTACAGACGTAAATTCTGAGCATTGACTCACGTATGCATAAATGAAATCGCAGCATACTCGTAACGTTTTTAAACCGAATAAATAATGAAAGACGCATAGCCGTTGTAATCTGCAAAGGATTCTTGGTAAAACCATTTGGCTTCCGACGGATTAAACTGTAACAATACGTGATGTATGCGTAGTCACAATTTGATCTATTTATCGCAAAGCGTAATTAATAAAATCATAGGCTTTCATACTCTAAACTGTATGGATAGATAAGAATGTTAGCACATATACAATGTTTGTTTTTATTTTAAATACTTTTGATTTCGGTATTTCAAAACCCCAGTTATAATATCAAATATGAAGTTACATAAATTGGATTCAAATTATGGATACAAAACTAATTTTATCCATGTCTCTCAATATCGTTTATTATTTTTACATTACATGTACGTTGTAAACATATTTATTAATATAAATATATATTGAAACCATTCCGTGTGTTTTAATGCTTTGAAGCTACAACATTCGAGTAATAAGGAATATCGGATATAAATTTATCAATACATAATGTTACAATTTTTATTGTGCTAGCCACAAATGTAGGAAAGTTCACTAATCAATGAATCATTGTCGGTTGGATTGTTTGGTATAATAGACGGTTTTATATAATGTTAACTATTAAATTATTCATCTTTACTTTTTCATTATGTTTTTGAAAAGTTAGTTTAATGTAGGAAAGGATAAATTTTGAGTCCAGACGCAACAATGAATGCATTAGCATAGAAGTGTAGTTAACGGTATTTTTTGTTTTGCACACATACACACCAGCAAAACCATATCTAATAACAAACTCATATTTATTTTATTCTAATAATGTGGAGAAACTTGGAAATATTGTAAATTGGTTGGATGATGGTATACAATGCATAACCAAATGAAAAAGGGTTTCGTAGGATCCATCCTCATAAACTAATTTAAATGTTAATAGTGTCCTAGAGTCTCGGTTTGCCATTATAAGATTTGTTCGTTCCGCCAAGCGTATGCCTCCACACACCATAACAAATCCTACACTAAACCTACCGCTCCCTAATTCTCCAAAATGTTTTCCATTAATCGTTGATGAAGAGGCAAAATTTTGACTCATCAGTGGATAACATGTTGGGCAAATTCGAATCAAGGTCTTTTGTGAACTGCAATCAAAATGGGACCTGTGGCAAGTCTATAAAGCAGGTCTTTTCTTAACATATCCGCGCTGACGACGTTACCAGCAGCAAGATGAACGTCCCGTTTTATTTGATTTCTTTGCAATGCAAAACCTTTTTCTTTTAGCAGTTAAGCGTATGAAACGATCTTCTATGCAATTTGTTTTCATTGTTCATGTTGAGTTGCATTTGGGTAAAATATTTACTTTACATTCTTTAGTGAGTAGGCATCATAATTGATTACCACCTTTGCCCCCTTCTACCCAATCAACCCAGTGTTGAGTCTAATGTTAAAACCTAACATAATTGAATGTGAATATATCAAAATTAATTGATGTGTGAAAGGTAGTGGTATTCACAGACGCAAAGCATTTAGACGAATCATGAAAGCATTGTTAATAGTGAAATAGATTTAAGCGACTAACAACCATTCATATTTTGATACAATATACTGTAGAATGGAAGCAGACGCAACAGAATCTAAGCGATTAACACTTGAAATAATTTTTAAAGGAAATCTGTCAGATATCAATTTTTTACTTTCTTCATTTGCATCAATATTAGATTACGCAATTTCGTATACGTGTTTGCCATCGTTTATTATTAGACATCATTAAGTGTGTCGCAGCTCAATTAGTACTAACGAAATATTACAGCCGCGTCCAGTTAAATTATTGCCATTCGATTCGTATGCTTATAATTTTTTTCCGCCGTTCTTTAGTTTAGAATACAGCGAGCTCTTGATGTAGGAGGGCGCCTAAAAACCAGCTTTTATTTAATCCAAAGTGAAATGCTGATTAATGAACGCAATTAATATGCCCTCGTATGACTGAAGTAACAGTCGATCAATAAAAGATATTGTGTACGCATACGGATTAAGAGTGCTATGTTCATATAGTATCAGTCATTATATTCCATGTTTACCATTGTAGCACGCAGCATATTCCATGTAGAAATCGATATTTCCAATATTGTACAAGTGTATAGGTCTTAGCGTTATTAAGAGATTTATTACTTACATCAAGATGATTAATTATCTAATTGCACCATTAATAAACTAATTGCATCGCGTACAAATCCATTAGTATAAATTTAAAATGGTGTTTCTGACGTTAGAAATGTTAATTTCTAATTATGTACTAGGTACTACAAATCCTATGCAATACAATGTCCCTAATTGTTGAAGTTCATCAGAGTGCGATACTTGATTTCAGTGTCCGCTGCATCTCCATTGAATTGTTTGTGTGCATCGCTTAATTGTCCATTAACACCACTTGATATTCCTCTCAATTAAGCCCATTGCCCCCTTCATGTCCTAGTAGCTAGTAAAACATGCCGGGGGCGATGCATAAACATTTAAATTTTAAGTGACCACATGAAGAGAAATATTCAAACTTAAATATAAATATATTGTAGGCTAATGTATTATTTATTAAAATAAGAGACAGGAATACAATATACTAAACATAAATAAAAAATGTATTAAACTTACATACTTCCGACAAAAATATATATTATTAAATCCTGGAAAGGAATCTTAGAATAACAATAAGTGTATATAAATCATTCATATAAAACATTGCGAAACTAGCATTCTTTTCAATTAAAACTAATAGAATATATTAGTTAAAAATATAATTGCTATTTAAACCAAGAATGTCATGTGTTTGTAGTTAAAACCTTTTTTGATATTAAATAAAAACGGGTTTAATATTAGTAAAGCAATTGTAGTACTTTCGTCTGATATTGAATAATATTTACACTTACTTCTGAATAAAAACTTAGTAATAAGTTGATTAAAGGAAATATTGGATATTAAACCTATAACATTAGCAGACAAATAGCATTAGCCTAGCCATACGGTGATGAGATTAGCTTCCAGAAAATTAAAAATTTTAATTGGAATACTATCATTTTAACTCGGGTATCATTTTTTCTGGGTGCAGGAATACATCGCAATCTATGAAAGAGTTTTGCAGCTATCATTCTGTTACTTATTTTTAGGCTCACTTTCACTCACGCGCAATGCATTTGATGATGCGTTCAATAATTTTTGACATTAGCTAAATCACACAGTGATCTTGATTTTGCAAGTAAAAATGTTTCATATTACTTCCTTTTAAAAATGAATTTCCTTCTCAGAGTTTTCAGATTTCGCAGGAAGATACTCATGTCTTTAGCTACTCTCCTATAATGAATATTTTCAGTTACTGTTGAGAATTCACAGTAAGACACATTCTCAGCAAAGTAACGCTAATAAGTTGGATTTAATAGACGCCAACCAATACATTTACACCATTATAGACGGTTCGCTAGACGATTACACGCTTTTTTCCCTCAGTTATCGCTAAGGCGCGGCATTCTTAATCTTGACGTATCTCGAGCCGATTGAAACGTGTCCGTAGCTCTATCGAGAATACCCCATAGAAGGCCCAGCGTCGTGAAGAAACGGGTTCTGCCGGTCCCGCGGACCTCACAGACGATCGTAACAGCAAAGAATAGGCCGGATAAAGAAGGTGGCTGCATCGGCTTTTTATCGGCTCGCTCTGCCTTCCCGCCGCTTCTAGTCTCGATCGCTACGGCGGACGCGCCCGAATGTGGCCGAATTTTCCGCGATAAAGCGCTTAATAAAAAATTCTTAACATTCTGTCAGTCCGGCTTCGCGCGCGCTACAATCGTCCGCTTTTTGTTTCCGTTTTATCGTTATTGTTGTTGTCCATCGTCTGTCTGGCCGTTTTCTGAACGCGCTTTAAAGCCGCCGAAAAGGTTTTTTCGACAATTCATAAAGTAGGGAAAAACGAAGAAAGAATTTGTGTACCTACGCGTAAATTGTGTATTTTTTGATAATTTTCCGTGGTTGAGCGTCGAAAGGAAAGAGAAATTTGGCCGGAAAAATAAGCCGTGTTGGCTAAGTCAAAAAGTGGGTTGTTATGTATTTATAGTTATAAGTAGTAGAATCATATTGTCAAGTGCGTTGAAATTGTTTTAATATAGCTGTTACCGGAAGGAGTCAGTTTTTTATTTTGTTTGTTCTCTGATAGCAGAATTTTTTCAATTAAACTTTTTCTTGGCAAAATATTATAAAGGACTATTGTGAACAATTATTTGGAATTATTGCCGGAAGTAGATCAAAGATTCCATTTTCTAAGAATCTTAAAAACAAACTATAGATTGCGTCTAAAAAACCGAATATTCAGAGCGAGAGCAAGAAATAATCTCGTGTTGTTGGAATTTCTTTTAACAATTAATCCTGTATTAATTAGTACATTTAGATTGAACTAGAAGGCATATTAGTAATGCCTACAGAAGACTTATTGAATATTAAGTAAGATAAAAGCGGTTTCGTGTTTATTCACGTAGTAGTTATACTAATGGATTTTTTTTTCTGAATTTATTAAATTAATCTTTAAGATTTATTTAATAAATCCTACTGGTTGATATAGTACTATGAGAATTTGTCAATAAACATCACGTAAAACGGATTTAGTTCATGGCATTACACAATCTTTCCTGTATGTATTGAATCACCCCTAGAGAGGACTATGTTATTTATTATTTATTTCATGCTATAACGTATAAAGTTTATTGTAAAATATGGGATACGTACATAAATGTACAATAAAATAAACTACAGAAATGGAGAATGTAAATAGATTTCTATAATAGTACAAATAAGATAACTTAATATAATGTTAGTTAACAAAGATAAAAAAACGTGTATCCAAGATAAGGGAGTATGTAGAATTACAAGGAACACTATCTAAATAATTCTCCAACAATTAAATAAAACATGAGCGATGTCTAACAATTATTCTGCTGGTTTTTTTTTCAATTGGGTTGCGGTGACATAAATTCAATGTTGACTTTTTTTGTTAACGCAGTTGCGTTTTTTGTTGGAAGAGCAGCTATGATTTTATTAACCTTTTGTTTTGTTGTTGTTTTATGAGAGTCTTTGCATTAAATCAACGAAAACTACTTCAACCATTGCATTTTTTTAAAGAAATGAAAAAAACGATTTGCCGTACACTGACCACTTGTTAATGTTACAAAAATGTTCTCTGTTCCTTTTTTCGTAGTAACATATTATTTTTGTTTGCAAAGTCTCAATAAAACGCACCAAGTATAATTCTCGGTGCTCTGTTGAGCTCGAGCCCATACTATTGTTATTAAATTTCACAGAAAATCAGTGTGGTATTTATAAGTTTGGACGAGTAATTTTTGCTTCCCAAAATATATATTACGACACTCTTCATGTAGAGCATCATATTATATATATATTATCTCTGGCCTATATAAAGTTAACGAGCAATTAAAATAAGATTTAATTAGTGTAAATGTCATAAAACGCATACCACAATCTATTACGGTCATTATCTATTTATACTCTGCAATTGTTTTAATGTCTATGCAGATCGTCTCTTACCAAATTGAGTAGTAGCCGTATTTCTAGCTTTTGATGAGGTTTGTTGTATTCGCTTTAAAATTTACATTGACGTATATACCTAGTATTACGAAATTTATTCTTATTGTGTGCTTTGTTTGCTTGCAGACCGCCAATTGAAGAACAACAAAAAAAAACAGCACCGGCAGTAGACACAGGGCTTGCTTATATGATCAGATCCACCAACATGCGCTAGCTTGTGACCGACAGCCGCTTTGCTTCGCCTACCTGCTTACTGCAAGTCTACGTTCAAAGTAAATCATAACAACTATACACGATATTTCGCATCGCATCGACAACTTGAAAATTTCAGCAGCTAGTCTTCACCAACAAAGAAAAAGAAGCTCTTCGACAACATCGATTGTGCTTCAACTAACTTGACAGAAAAACAGCCACTTTATTTCTTGTTATTTGAATAAGATCGTGCGTTCCCGAAGTATTGATTTTTGCGTTTCGAACCGAATCCTGTAGAATAACTAGATCGATTACAATAAAAAGACGTGTGATTTCCCATAATCGCGTGCCTAACCGTCGTCCACAACACATAACAGTGATTTTCGCGTCCATTTTTTGAGAACTTTGAATTTGGTGTTGCATTTTTTGACGAACCCAAATCGTTCCGAGAAAACTCAGCTTCTGCAGCGATCCCCTTACAGCGTTTATCCTCCGGAAAATATTAGAAGATACCCAAGATGGCTATGGTTAACATGAATAACCTCCTCAACGGAAAAGATTCGCGTTGGTTGCAGTTAGAGGTCTGCAGGGAGTTTCAGAGGAACAAGTGTTCTAGGCCCGACACCGAGTGCAAGTTCGCTCATCCCCCAGCCAATGTGGAAGTGCAGAATGGTCGCGTGACCGCGTGTTACGACAGTATCAAGGTACGTGGCACCTTTTTTTATTCCTATAATTTTCAAATAAGGGGAAAAAACGAGGGAACCTAAAAAACTAGCATGAGAAAGGTCCTGTAAAAAATGCAATGCAATTAAGGGTTTGGTCTTTGCGTTTTATACCTTCGAAATTGTGTATATGTGTATGCTAGCGTTATATATATATATATAAATATATATATATATATATATATATACACACACGTAATATTAGAGGGAACCCTTGTGCGTGCTTTTGCCTTTGCTTGTTTTGAATGGGCGGCCAAGCGTGAGCACTTCATGTACACCAGAAACCGGTCATTTCATGGTGACGAAATGTTCTGTTATATCGATTTTGCGAAATGAAGGTTTTTTTTTAGTTCGCTGGCGAAAACGAGTATTGATTTTATTTCGGAAAGGGGTGAATAATATAATACTCCTAATATGTGAAGTCTTATAAAATATGTGGTTCCTGTACGCTATCGATTGCTTGCTGACAAGGAGATTCTTTTTCAAAAGGACAATTTGAAAGTGGAAAAATTTGAATTATATTTTTGCAGAGTGACAGAAAATTGTTTTATTCTGAGCGAACTTGTTTTCAACTAAACAAACCTGAAATTTCAATAAATGCAATGCAATAGGTTGAAAGACAAGTTACGCGACATGAAGAATCCTACATTGTGGGAAATAAAAATTATATCTAAGTCTTTTTTAATTTAATTGTATTAATAACAAACTAGGAATATTGCGATTCTTTTGAACTTTCCACTAAAACACCACTGACGTCATAATATTTAGTTACACATTTTATTCAAGTACGAGTTGTAGTAACTTTGGTGGTTGTGTTTTTCAGTTAATACTTCTAACATTGAGTTTCCTAAACAAATTTTTTAATTGTATTAAAAACATGAAGGAAGAAACATATTTTAATTTGTTATATAACAACAAATTATGCCAGCAACAGAAATTAATACAGAATATTACCTCCATTTTGGTGGTATAAAGGCGCTAATATTTCTCCCAAGTTATACACCGCATTATACAGCATCTCGGGTTGAATTGTAGTAATTTACTCCCTGATTCTGTCTTTTAATTCTTCCAACGTTTTTTTTTTTTTCGTATTCTAAACACTAAATTTTTCATTTTTTTGCGGCATTTTTTGTGGCCATGCATTTTCACAATGTTTGCTTATAATCTGAAAGACAGTAGTTAACAAGTCTTGAACTGGTCGGTAAATATGCGGGCTTACTCCATCCTACATGAAAATTATGTTGTTTAATTGCATCTTCATATCATTTCTTCTTATCAATGTCATCAACATCTATATTTGTTGGATTGCTATTTTGTATTGTATTTTTTTGTAAACCATATTTTCTGGGTATTTCAAATATAAGATCCCTTAAATCGGGCGCGAAATATGAGTTGATTAAATGAAAAGTGGGCATGGCTACCGTCATCCAAAAAATAATCTTGAAAGAAATTTTTATTTATTTACTTATTGGAGTAATAAGATAATAATAACATGTAAAACTAACGTGTACATAAAATTCTTCAAAATGACTATGAAAAAGTTATCAATGTTTAGTTTGAGTGGAGTGTACATAACTGCAGTCGGTTATCTACTGTATCTGCCTCAATATCTCCCAAGTAAAAAAGAGGTTTTCCCAAATGATAACTAGCTTTTTGATGTATGTTCTAAGTGTAAAATATATTTTTATATGACTGTTTTAATTAAAAATAAATTCCAAGAAAAATTGTACTTTCAGCGAACACCGCTCCCTTGGAAGGAGATTTTTATCTACAAAATATTTCTTCTTTGATGTGCGAAGTTGTTTTTATACGAATGTGTTCGATAAGATTCTAAGTAATTATGGTAAAATATAGCTAAAAAATAAAAGTTTGTGTACCTTTCCCGCATTGCCGATCTGTTCTTCCAATTTCATCCATTGTCATTTTTATAAACTCCTATTCTAAAAAAATTAAGCATTGAGTAGGTTATGTCAATAATATTCAGCCACCTCTGTTGCTTCCATTTTACATTTCCATGTAATTTGAAGAATTAATGGAACTAGAGACTCATGATTTTTTCTTCTAATAACGCCCATAACACTTGGCAGAATTAACTTGGATAGAATTAACGTTTGGAAATATCCAACAGTAGTCAAAGGTCTATAAGCTTCAATGTTATTTATGGTAATACTCTCCGTTATCCTCAACAATTACAGCTACCAATTTTTCTCAACTGCTATTGTCGTTCTTTACAAACCTTTAATTTCATTTTAAGCATTGATTTGGAGTTCAAAGATTATTCCTCTATCTTCAAGTGAAAAACAAGATCACATGCATACATACAGGTTTTATCCCAGAAAACTTTAGCTATTCGTGACTCGTCTAGACAATTCACGCAGAACTTCATCTGAGTCTCATTAGTATGACTCTGTCAATGTCTGTTTTTATTTATGTATGTACATATGCTTTGCATGTTTATCGGAATAATTTATGTTGCCGCGTTTTCCGGAATCCTAGTGAGAGAGACAGACGAAATAGATTGATTTACAGAAGAACCGTTGTCTCTCTGAGAAGTCAGCTATTACACTCGTTTCGTATCGTTTCGCCCACAAATTTATGTACTCTATTACAGGTAACTTTGAAGCATACTAGGTAATCAATTCACTTTTTCGAGCAACTGTTTTTCACTCGTACTCTTAACCAGGGAATTTTTCGATTGCAGTTAGCACAATCAATTTAAGGTTTATAGAATTTGAATTAATATTAACAACGCACACTGGCACTTAGAAACTATATGTGTACATAGAGAAAAATTGGCACAGCAATCCTTGTATTTTAAAATAAGAACAATTTATACTAAGAATTGCAACACGTTTATTTAATCTGATTGCCCTAATAAAAATTATAGGTAGATTTTAAGTACTCTGTTCACATTCTTTTTGAGAAGGTTTTAGTTTTAAAGCTCACTTGCTTAAATTTTGTTGTATGCAGTTGCGTGAGGCAGTGTTCGTGACCCCTACCTCAAAATCTCCCTAGCTTATTTTTGCACGCATTATTGTAAGAGTAGTTTCATTGCTGTTTTTTTTTTTTTATTTTTCTTAAGAGCTTTGCTGTTGATTGAACAGCAATGATAGTGAAAATAGAAATTTTTTCATAGTGTAACTTAATTATATTGCCTTTTAGGTATGTATTTGTCATTTCGAAACTGTTACGTACATGTTTGTATGTGTTATGTACCGTGACATAGTTAAAACTGTTGCAGTTTTATTCTTCTATTAAACTATTACTTACCTGTGGCAAGATGCATTTTCGCCTAATTAGTGAAAAGCTTCTTAACCAATAGAAATATTATCTTTGAGTGTTCAATAAAACATCAAATTTTAATTCGAATATTCAAAATAATAATGTGCGTAATGCCGATTTTGTCAAATCACCGGCTTGATTCATAAAGTATCTGTTCATATTTAAAGGTTATCTTTAAACAATCTTTTATGGTTGTATTTGGAGGACCATAGACTTAGAGTTGCATTTATTAAATAGATGTGTGTGTATTCTTTTGTTTTGATTTTTAAATGAAACGGCTTAAGTTTTGGTGAACTTAGAACGTGGTGTAAAAGAAATTTAACACAGTTACATAAAAGGGAACACAATTTTTTTTCTCGAGTAGAGATAGAACTGGCATGTTAGAATTTTAAGAGTTTTTTCTCACATATGGTCATACGGTTGATAATGAGGATCTATTCATCTTCGAAGCAGTTGATCCAAATTCATTAATTAAACTTGTGTGGTGCGGTGTGTGTCGACATTTTGGTGTTATTCACGATACTAACCCTTGCCCCATTAACGGTAGTTTGTTTTTAACTGTTTTTTTGTTGATATTTCGACAGCATCCCATCACCTAATCTTTGCTGTTCGTGTAATTTGGAACAAGTACTTTGACATAGCTCCTATTAATTATACTCAAGTAGTTTCATTGGAGTCATAAATATTGGGTTTATACTCTTAATAGTTTAAAGTAAAATGGAATCTGCTTACTGTTCAGAACGCTGACTTTAGAAAAAGGCTGCTTATTCAAGTAGTCTTTTGGATTTTACCATTTGCTGGATTCAAGTACTTGATGTTGCGTCATTTTGCTTTTTTAAAGACTGCTGTTCTTTCCTTATACCCCTTGTTATCGTGGTTTGTTATTATGTATTACAAATCTTCTTGAATTGGTTAGCCTGTAATTGTCTTCCTCATTTAAATTGTTGGTTCTCTTCAATATTTCCAGTGGCCTGCTTACAATTCGCTGGTGGTAGCTTTTAGCAAAATTCTTGACGTTGCTGTAGTCACTACTTAAGTTTTCTTGTTGTTCAGTCTACTTGTCCGTGTATTCCCGGGATTTCTCTGATGTTTATTGTCTCCGGACTGTATACTACGTCCGGTTTTTCATATACTTTATATGATTTCCCACAACGGTACTAATTTGTAGATCGCTTTAGTTTGTAACTAATTCTTGTTTGAGTTCAAAGGCTGTTCAATTTTCTCTACCGTGTTGTATCTAACCTTCGCATTGTCCTTCTTTACGACTTTCCTTGGGCAACTTATGTTTCTTCTTTAGAGTAAGTCTTTTATAAACCTGCTAATTGTTCCTCCCTGGATTTATCTTAGTTTGTACGCAGTCTGCGATTCAATAGAGTGAAACGCTGCCAAGATATATAAAGATGTAAGATAGCAACCAGCAGTTTTTATAAAAACTTTGAAGTAGTTAGCTGATAGTACGTTTAGCGAAATTCAAATATTGAAGCTCTCTTTCACATAATAAATTATTTGATTGTCTTTATTTCATTAAGAATATTTTGAATAAACAGTGATACAACAATACATTACGCAATGTATTAACATCTAATTAGCGTTTAGTGCAAAACAACGTATCCGATGACGAAGCTACCAAAACAAGCAAAATTTGCTGCTGAAATTAAATTAGCAAAATAGTGTGGGACGTTCCTAACTAACGACAAGCGTTTCTCTCGCTTGTACGTACGTAACAGTGAGTCATCCGAGGAGAATATTTATCGTCCAATCAAATTTATATTCATATCGATAATCTATCCAGTGCTGCACACATTCCGTATGTCAGTGTAAGTAGGAAACACTTTAAAAGGTAATACGTGGTCTCTTATGTGAGGATTCTGCAAGATATTTTGGATTTTCTGATGCAATACTGGATAGAATTTTGTTTATTTAAGCTGTGTGACTAATTTTTGATGTTGTAATAGAAGAGTTCCTTAAAATGAGACGCATATTTGGTGTAAATGGTTTCGTTAATTAAGAAAGTTCTGGAAGCGGAGCGGGGGCAAAGGCGGGGTTCAAGAAGGGGGAAAAAGTATGCACCCACACCCGTGGCGTGACAATGAGTACGACTTGTTCAGTGGTCGAGTGTGGGCAATGCAGCCTGATTTATTCCGCCTTGAATTCATTCCATCCAATAAATTTATGACCTTACATCCACCTACGGCATCTCTCCGCACGTTGACTGCTATTATTGCTATTATTATCGCGGAACAATGCGCACGACCGTATAGACGCGATGCATTTTTATCCGGATCTCCTCGTACTCCGCGCTTTCCTCGTTCGTCTATAGCAGGAAGTCGGTGCATCAAGTAATTGCATTGTAAAAGGTACAAGACGCGGCTAGCCTATTGAATTATTTATAGATAAGTTAGGTAACACCTCCGTTCTGCAGCAGGACGCGAAATGTTCCATGTTCAGCGCGTGTCTGCCGGCGAAAATGGTTACAATATTCAAATGAGCGAACGTGCATCTTATGATCTAAGGAAAGTCTACATAGCACAGTACATATAATTGAATTTAATAAATCAAAAATGTTGATCGTAGATAGACCTTTCAGTGCCTTCACTACATTTATAGCGTCCTTCTATCTTGTTGATTTAACTTTTAAATAGAGACTTGTAGTCTGCGGAGCGACGAGAAAATAATTATTTTGAAATTCTAATGTTGGTTATCACTCCCTCTGTTTTGTTTTTAAGAAAAATCTTATGCCGTATATTAGTTGCAACGAATGCTTTCGATAATTATCAAAGTTAACTATGTGATTCACAGCTATATGGCTCTTGTTTAGACACTGCCGACAGAGGCTTCAAAAAGTTTGTATGAGACATTTTTGGTATCAGAAAATACGAAAGAAGGTTGCGTAGATTTGTGGAATTGAAATTCCTAAATATGTAAAACCCTAGTTCTAAAGCTTTATCATAAATTAATTAATCAAAACATCTTCATATCAACTGAATAAAATACGTTTTCGTATGGACGTACATAATATTAGTATTAAGAACAGGGGTCTCACGTACACCTCGTACAAGTCATCGTCGGCTGGTCTCAAAATATTGGATGTGCGACGTGCTCTTCTGCGATATCTGTATCAAAGACAGTAATATCTGATCTTGTTTTTTTTTTATTTTGTTTTCGGATCTACTTTTATTGTCTATAATAGAATACTTAACATGCATTTTAGTTTTAGGGGTGTGTTTTGGTATTGCTTAGGTGACATTAGTTCTATTGCACTTGCTTTTTTTTTCTTTTAGTATATTAAGGATATAGATTAAAAGCAGAGGTGGTGCTTACGTCACTCATCTGAACTGTTCCTTAACCTTCGGCACGGGTTGAGGCTGTTTCATTTTTTTTTATTATTTTTGTTTTGTATATTTGTTTTTTGTTAGTCGCTCTGAATAAAGATATTATTATTGTTATTAAATAGCGGTCCACATTGAACGAATCAGATCTCTGCAGACAAGACGTCGCAAACCAAAGATTTTTCTAAAATTACCTAGGCGGGTTTTGCTGCAATTTCCACCGATAAAAGACTTCTTAATTTTAACTGTTTAGTATTAGCTCTGTTATAGCAAAACATGAAACTGGTAAATGAACTTACGTGACGAAGGATCGTCTCGAAAGGAATGTACGAACTATTATTAGGATAAAACATCCAAGTCATTAACTTTGACATCAACATCGTCGGATAAGATATAAAAGCCTTACATTGTGATTAAACCATAAGGAGAGTTGTGCTAAGATGTACGTATGGGACAATTAACGTTTATGGTCCTAATAGTATTGAAATATTACACAAAAAGTCATGTGAGCACGTACATACGCAGTAAGCGAAACTACTAACAACAATTACAATTTGCCAGCGTCGTAAACAAGATAATCAAAGAATATATAGGCAGCAGCACCACCACCATCATCGCTGGGGAATTCTAAAGCGTTTTCACGACAATGACAGAAGCTGCGCGGTAACAACAACAAATGATTATTTCCAATTTAAGCGACGACTATTCGTTTAAGTGCCTTCTTCCTACGCGCGGCTCCTTCTACAATAATGAATGCGCAAACGTTGCCTTTACCACCGCAGCAACAACAACAACAACTAGGCGGCTCTGGCATTATATGACAGAATAGCAAAGGCGACATCACCGAGCGAAAATTGCCTGATGACGAAAGCGAGTTCAATTACGGAGTGCCAACACCGTCGAAATTTCGGAATCAAGGCAGCGATGAAGGCGGAGGCAGTGCCTATGACGTTTACAGAACAATACTTGTCAGACTCACGAGGCTTGTATAACCCCTATATTCGACACATCCAGCATCCCAGCACTACTTTATTAATCCGATAACATTTAAAATCAAATTCGAGGCACGCCGGGGGATTGCTTCTCCAGATTCCGCTTTCTGGATGTTGTCTGTCTTATCTGTCATTCATTTTTGTGTGCTAATGAATTGCATAAGTCTTCTCGCTATTGTTATGGTAATCCTGGTAAGAACTAAATATACAGAACCCACTGTCTAATGTTGAAGCATGATGATGAGCTTTCCTTAACATTTGCTTTAAACAAATGTATTACTTATGCAACCAAGCAGAATTCGAAGCCTTTAAATAAAGGATTTAACTTCAAAGGAAGAAAAAAGTATTCGTTTTACAGTTCTTTTTAATTTTAAACAATAAGATAAGTATTTATATATTCGAAAATCTAAAATAGAACTTCAATAAATCACCTTCAAATATTTACTTACTTACTGATATAACCTTAAAAGGTGATCCATAAATTTCTCCGTCGACTGTTATCATTTCATAATTTAGCCACGACCGCAGCCGTGGTATTCCCAATACGCGTGGAAAAAGCCAACCTTCATCACGCGAAGGGATGATAGGAAGCGAGGGCAACTTCGAAACGCTAATCTCATTAATACGGCATGGGATTTGCGAAATCTCAAAAAAGTAATGAAACAAACGCAGAAAGAACATTTTTAAATCCATCGATTTTTTATTGTGGTAAAAGTCTAAAAGTTTAATACGGAAAATTACAAGAAAATAAGCTTTCATTAGGACTGTGAAGACGCTTTTGAGGTTTTTCAAGAGATTAACAAGCAAGTATGCAATAAATTTCAATTATAAGAGAAGATTTGGGGTTACTGGCTGAAGTAATGTCTGAAGTTGCTGTTGGAAGGAGTGAAATAATGCTTCGAAATTAATTGGTAGCTGCAGAGAAAATTTAAATCTTTTAAAGAACAACGTACTTGTGATCGTTAAAGATGGGAACCGCAGTTGATAATGAGCGTTGAGGACAGTTTATGTTTATAATTTTAATTTTTTTGCACTCAGTTTAGTATGCGACCTAACACCTTGTTACATTACCTCAGCATGTGCTAGTTTCTTACATTTTAAAAATTTTGGCTTTTGACGGCGTAAAAGTACAAACATTACAGTACTTCAGGCACATTCGCTGAGATTCATATTACGATTTATATACGGTGTAGAGCAGAAGAAACTCTTTTATTGTCAATATTTTAGAAAATTGTCACTAAGATAAATTCTATTTTTTTTTAAGCTACACATATCACACATGGGCTGCAACAGTGTCACAAGTAGAAAAACACTGATTTGGAGAAGTCCATTATTTTAATTTCTATTTTTTTGAACTTATGACTGTTGCACACCATGTGCGATATGTAAAATCGTTACTCTTGATTTAACAGAAATAGGTGAAATTTTTAAATGTTCGTAAGTAAAGTACCCTTGTTTATAAAAATTGTTTAAAATGTCATTTTGTGTATAAATATAAATTTTCAAAGAAGAAAATTTAGAATATATGCTAACAATTTATCTGAATTTTATATTTTCTTTTGCAATTATGTGGGCGAAATCAAAAATAGTCTCGGCGTTGAGTCTGCATTGTGATGAATTCTTGGAAAAACTTTTCAATGAATCGCTAATGGACTTCCTATTATCTCGTATTGAAAATACACTAGGTGCCAAATATTTTTACCGAAAGCAATATAACTCGCTTTACGCGGTTTAATCTTCTAACGTTACTAAATAGGCTATTGTTTTTCTTCATTACACCGTTTATGAAAACAACAAACATCACTTGCATTGTTTCTTTTTCTATCCATCGAACATAACACACACCTTTATTAGCACCCGATTTACAGCCGTTAATTGTTAGCCTCACGGAGTCCCGAGAAACCGTATAGTTAGCATACTTATTACTGCGATGTTTGCACATCCCATTATGCATCGTCATTGCTATTTATATTTGCATTTTTAGTAGGAACACGTCCTTTTACTTTAGATGTATACCACAATTCCACGAACATTGTAACTGCGATCATGTTAGTAGAAACAACAAGTGAATAAATCCATTTTACTCATGACGGCTTGTATTCAAATTAGCATCTAATGTTTTAACTCGAACGTAAGATTATTCTCACACCACGTCTTAACACTGGCCAGGATAATTTTTTATTAATTCCGAGAGTTACCGATATTTGTGACAAGATATCGTTACGTGGATTATGTACGCCTTCCGGGAAATGCTTTATATATCTAAACCCATATATAGTTATCTTGTTTTTCGATCGAATATTGGAGGTTTCATTTGAAGCGCCTTTTATGGTTAAGTAGTGAGACGTTTAATGGTTATTTACGGTCGTAGATTAGGTTGGCGACATTTCTGAGATCTCTTATTTAATATTTCATTGCCCCGATGGATAGATTTTAGGTAATTGCATTTGTAGTGTCTAGAGCAAATGTTACTCAACTGGTTTTATTATAATGGTTAAATGGTTGCCAATGGTTATCTTAAAGCTTAGGAAATACATATTAAAACCTGCAAGTAATTCGTAAACTTATCAAAAGTAACGCTTCCTTACATAATATATGTTACAAAAGAAAACCAGCATTACCAGCAGAAAAGTATGGATTATAAGCCGTTAATACCTGGTAAGAAGGTTATCAAAAACAAATGTTACCATTTGACAGGTCTGTCTTTAGACAGTCTTTAGTTAATAATTAAATAGTGATTTGTCAGTTTATAGCCATTGTTCAGTTAAGTGAGACAGTGAATTTGAGCTGTGCATGGTAATTTTTCAAAATGTCGTACTGAGTTCTATACCACGATCCTTTGTTTAAAAGAGAAACGATGAAGTAGCATCGGAAAGGCGATCCCATTCCTAAGAAGCCCAAGGTGATAAAAAGCACAAAAGCGCATCATGAGAACGTTGAAGGAAGCTGAGACGAGGTGCCTGGCTCTTACACAACAATGCTCCTGTCCACACAGCTTCAACTTCGAATGCAACTGTGAGCCACTGTGGATTCTAGAAACGTGATCATTCAGCGGCTAGCCAGAACCTTGCCCCAAGTGACTATTTTCTATTTTCAATTATAACAATAATAGCAATTTTCAATGTTTTCGATTTTTTCAAAATTGGGTAACCTCTAATTTGAAAATTGGGAGATTGGCCAAACTATTTATTGTTCTTGATGCAAAATGGGTTTAAGGAGTGCTGCATTGCGGAAATAACTGATCCAATCTTTAGAAAATTTCTATTAAAAATGTCAAAAAAGTTAATTATTTTTGACGCAGGTTGTTAGTGAAGATCAAATATATATATATATATATATATATATATATATATATTTTATTATTATTGCATTTCTACATCTTCTGGAAATTCTGAAGTTTTTATAGAAATGGATCCATGATGGCAGCTTCTTATTTGGTAAGTTATTCTAGTTGTGGTGTAAACCAGCCAAAAAGCCACAAATGGTTCGTAAACTTCTATGATATAACTCATCAAAAGTAACACCCACTTCATCTATTTTACAAAAAAAAGCAAGCATCATCAGCGAAAGGAAAAGGTGTACTTTTTGAAAAAGACCCATCATACATTCACTGTAAGATGCCGCTATGGAATAACATCCATTATCGTACCTGCGACGCGTATATGTAGTTGTACAAACGGCTACTGTTACCGTAAACCTCTCGGTGCATTTATCTAAAAGCTCATCTAGGAAAAGAGTCAGCCCGCGTATAGGAGTTCTCGTCTCCACTAATAGACGAGGCCATTCTTTAAGCTTAATGCCGTCTTTATAACGTAGTTATGCGCCGCTGCGGGAGTAGAATTTAAATGACTATAATTTCATAGGTGTTGTTAGGTAGCTAGAAACCCGGGAAAGCTCAACCAAGGCGGCTACCGCCGCCAGAAATAAAGTTGGTCGGTCGGGAAGTCGTACGAACTTAATCTAAGAAAACATAAATGAAGCAAGTAGGTATAATACAACCGAAGTATAATATACGTTACCGCAATTGTATACTTATCGGTCTCGTTTGAGGAATAATTTTCAAATTGTGTGTTGAATGTATGAGTATTGGATTGCATTTCCTTTCTAAATTTTGGTCGTTTTAAAACAGTTTAGTACCATAAAATGTTCTTGATGTTGATGCTTAAGAAATGACTGTTAATTTCCTAAAGTAAACTTGCTTGTAGACTCATTAATTTTTGCATAATATTGTTTATTGGAGGAAAATGGGTTAGTATTTATATTTAGGCAATCGACCAGCCAATTTCGTCAACTAATATTATCCAACTGTTGAACCTAAATTACATTTTATTATTATAAATTCTATTGTAAAATTAAATGAATAAATATTAAATACTATTAACGAGGCAACTATGCGATTGTTTCTCTCTTTTTTTTTTCTTCATTTTATTGATTAAAGAAAGATATAAAAGCGATGTTGTATTCAGAATCTTTTACATTATTTAAATCTACATTAAAATACTACATACACTTTTTAATAATTTAATTTTGGCGAGGATAATGATTGCGCCATCAAAATTTGACAACCTTTAGATAATTCCTTAATAACTTCGTAATTTCCTATTTGGCGTCTATCTACGAGCTACGTTAATAACTTAATGACTAGGATAATTACGTTTTGTATACATTTGCGAAAATAGAAATCAGCTTTCACTTTTTTACTATGCAGTTATATATATTTTCCTCGTTTAATTAATATGCACGTCTAGATGCATGTTCAAATCCTAATTGAAACGCCCATCAAATAAAATTATACAAGATTAATTTTCTTCTCTATCCCACGGCCTGAGACGTGGTGACTACACCAGAATTTGAAGAATGCAAATTTCTGTAAAGACGCAAAACGCGTAGGTCGTGTAAATTAGACAATTTAATTCGATTTGAAAAGATTAAAAAGTTCCATTGCAGCAATTAATATAAATCAGTGTCCATTCACGTTCATGTGCGTTGTTAATTAAATTCTTATAATTCCTTCGTGATTAATCGTGTGCGAGAATTTGATCTGTTTAAAATAGTTTTGACTTCACTGCATCATACATTTGTCGATTTCGGTAGTGGTTCGTAGGATGTTTTGGAAACATTCAAATGGACGGTTAATTATTTGACATCTCATTCACCACTACAGGATCGTAATTTTGCGATCATTATGCATATTTTTTTAAAAATTAAGGAATTTAGTTGCTAAATTATCATTATAAAACTCATCCAAATAAACTCTACAATTCAAGAGTTAACAAAATCCATATTAAGGGATTTTAGATATACAATTTATATCAAAATTTTGTATTTGTACGCTTATTCCTACACGGATTTGCAAACAACGCCCCTTATTAGGTAACGGTTTTCAACTACATTATCTTGACGTTCCACATAAACAGTAATGGTAACATGTAAAAAGGAACGTAAAGAATTGGGATGAGATGTTATTATTATGTTTTCTACTGTCGCTGAACGTCGCAAAATCTCTTCGCTTGTTCCACAGTTGGCCAGTTGGAACGGCCCTCGCAACGTCACCGAAAATGTCATCTGAATACGCGGCGTATTCTGATAGATCTCAGAGGCGGCAGTTTCGACCCCGGCTGCGCTTTAACGATGTCTCCTTCCCCATTTACTCTCCATATAACTCCGTCTCTGTTTTACCGGAGTATGTAACTGGCATTTAAGTTGCGAATACGACCGAGTAAGTTACAGCGGTTTAATGATGTTTTGCCCTATAGATTTCATTTAAAAGGTCATCGGGTATACATACAACGGATAAAAGTGAAACTAAATATTAACTTTCAATATTTAACATTTAAATTTTAGATAATTTTAAATGAAATAAAAAAATCAAATAGAAAGATAACGATGAGTGTTACAGAAAGTAAAACAGTGTGTAATTTATTTTTTCGATATTAAAATTTTGCCCAGCTAATATCGCAATTCTCCCACTGTGTGGCTCCTATCGAAGATTAGTGATTGCACGGGAAAATCCAACTGTGGGAAAACCCAGTACGCTGTGTATGTAATCAAGCACATCAATGTGGAAACTTATTCACTGCATGGTGCAAAGTACTTTTAATTAGTGCATTGCTATATTGCAGAAATAAGTCCTGCATTCTTCTCAAATTAAAAAAAAAATATTTTTGGAGGATTTTGTGACTCAGTTTTGATATACAAGGTTCGTTTAGAAGTCATCGTTACACCTGTAGGAATGGTAGAGGATTATAAAATGAAAGGATTTTCTTAATAATGTCTTTTTGGGGCTCTCATTCGAGTACAATTTATAAATGTGTTGGTGTCAGCATTTCGTACATTTCTTACACCCTGTGTATTCAAACCTTTTGCGCTAAAAGAAGACCTAAAGCACGCGATAAAAAATAATAAAGAAACAGATCTCTTGTATGTAACCTATAACCAAACTGTAAATAGCTTCGTTTGGACCCATTGTTAGCCCGGATCCTCTTATATTGCCCTCGCATCAGTCTCCCAACACCATCGTTCCGATTTCATTTACGCAAAGCCGTTAGGATAACACAACTTGCGTCATATCGCCTGTATAACTACAAGAAGGACGTGCATTAATAGGTAATCTATTTTCGCGCACATTATATCTCGCTTAACTGACAGCGATGTCGTTTGCGAAACCTATTAACGCGATAGCTTTTGTTTTTGTTCCGTATCAAAATGTTTATAGGCAAAGCGAGCTGAAACTAACCTTCGACATTAATCACTTTGCTGAAGTAACGGGAATATAGTTTTCGCGTTTTGTGGATCTGTTTTTCTAAAATTTGGAAAGGAATGCGGTTATTAGCCAGATGCGACGAAAGCGACTGTGTCGAGTGTATAGAGGCTATAATGATTTATGGATGTCTTTTGGCATCTAACTTTTATAAACTACTGACGTAGATAGAAAGTATTGTTCATAAATAGCTTTGGAACTGTAAATGTAATGGCCGAATTAAAATTTCTATGTAAATGTTACTAAATTAAAAGTAAATATGTAAGTTGATTACTTTCAGATCAACTGACAATCTCAGGTCAAAATATCCAGCTTTTTTCTACTATTCCATGATGATGGATGGTAGGTATTTTATTATTATTGCTTTGATCGAGTGACGTATGTTACCCTCTGAATAATCTGTTAATCTCGTAGGAGTTCTAGGCAATTTTAAATGTCCAAGTGTACAGAAGCTTCTTTTTCTTTCAACATTGATTAGTAACGGTGCTGGTCCACAATCTAACATCGAATTTGCTTATGGCCAGCAATTCCTTCAACTTTTCTTTTCAGGATTCTACTAGGGAAGCCTTCGAATGCACGTTTTCTGATTCTTCTCTCCAATGTTATTCATGTCACTGATGTCGCTGTCGATGTCTGTTAATCTTGCCCTTAGTCATCTCCAAAAGAATCCCAAAGGCATTCTTGGAGTCGGTTAGCAAGATTTGCGCTGTCGCCCTTTGTTAGTCGGTCTGCCTTTTCATTGCTAGGTACGTTAGTATGCGAGAGTACCCATAACAGTATCTTCTTTCCTCCGAGTATATTCAGGAATTTTTGAATACATTCCCGATGTTATTTCGGACGCGCTAAGGATTTCTAAAGCCACTCGATTTCCAACAATGAACGGTAGGTAAAAAGACCTCATTGTTGTTCACCGCATTGGAATCAAATGTACAGGCATATTCTTTATTTTTCAGATATACAACGAAAACTATACACTACAATCGACTACTTAGAAGAATTAAAAGCAGTTTTTTTTAATTACACTTGGCAAAGTGAAACAGCCAATTCTACCACTTTTAGAATAAATTTAGAAAAAGAAGCTTAGAATAAAAAAACAAAGAAAAAATTATTGGAAAAAGTATTAAATATATTTGAATGTGATGTTAATTCTTTAATGTCAAATGTTAGCTACATTATGTCATTAAGGTCATAATTCTTTACTTTCTCTTTAAAATCGTTCTTTGCTTCGGTAATATTGGATTTGTGTTGTCTTTTTTCCTGTGTCGAGTGTACATTTGCATTGTCTTGGAGTAATTTAGTATTACAACTCCTATACATATTCAGTATTCAATAAAGTTAGTTAACATTATTGCATATACATACAATCGCTGCCTACAATTCCAAATGTCAGCTCCTGCAGAAGTTTGTTCACACTCTAGCGAAATGGCAAGCCGAAGCACAGCTAGAGGAAGAGAAAAAAAAAACCCGACCAATACGCGCATGCATTTGCATACATTATCGGCCCGTGAAAGCAAAATAAATTCTAATTAGTTGTAAACGGCGGTGAAGGTTACATGCTTTTGGACTTCGTGAATACTGTAATTCTATATTAATTAATTCATCTTAGTTTGAAACGCGCGGGGATGGAATAGAGATAACATGTTTTGGGATCATCGATATTCAGTCGATCGTAACTGCCCAGTAAAGGAGAGTATAACTTCTTCTTGTTACACCTTTACAATGTTTGTAATTCTAATCTTAATGACTGAACTACATGTGTACGTTCGATTACGTTCATTTGATAAGGGTAATTTATATATGCTTCGATTTGAATATGCAAGTAATAAATTTATTTTAATTGAGAATCATTAGATGGCGTGAAGCTTCCTATATTGTCAATATCTTCAATTATTGGAAATGGCTCTAAGACAATACACCAACTGAAACTTGAGAATTTACATTCGGAATAAATTTCTTAGTTTTCAGAAATTTATCAGTACAAAGCGGAAACATGCAAATTATATGTGAAACACAATATCTGATAAATGTCCACCGTGACTCCTTCGGTCATTTAAGTCTCACTGGTCACGGGTACTTTTAATCTTACGGCCGCGCTTAAATTCAGCTGCCCAATATTTTACGCCGGCATAAACTTCAATGAATTGAACTTTCATCTCCAGATTCTTCTTCTTCTCCAAAAACAATCACTGTTGTGAAATCACAAGGATTGTTAAACCTTTTATTCAGAGTATTCTAGAGTTAGTGGATACAATTTTCACGAATAAAGCGTTCAATTACGGGTTGAACTGTTGAAGGACTTTTATTTAATAGTAGAGCAAGTTTTAGTTTTGAAAATGATAGATTATTAAGTTCATCTAACTCTAGACGTGAACGCGGGCTCACCTTATTTCCGTGCATTAACTCATACTTTTATAGGGAAATATTGATAGATTGATAACGTATTACGCAGTAGTAAACTTTTCTCTACACGCATGTGATTGTTTTTTCAATATCTTACGGTTTTATCGTCGGGCATCATTTAGGCTGTGTTGCTCCCTTATCTACGTTATTTTTTTGTATCGTTACAGTTTTATGATGTTATGCATATAATTTAAACCATTACCCACTGTATTTATTCTTAATGCTAGGCCATATTCTGTATATCATTCACACTGTTAGTCTATTTTTACTACTGTAATAATGAGTGGTAATACCTTCAATTTACTACAGACCTTACATAATGACTATTGTTTAAAGATTTAATTACCGATTTCACGTGATGTATGTAGTCGTTTACAAATACGGCTGCCTATATGGACTAGACATTAAGCGTAGAGGTATAGGTAACAAAGGTGTATATACCTACATGTACGCGGTTAACCTTCTGTATATGCAGTCAAATTGTTCAGTTTTGAATGGCTTGTAAATTCGACGGCGTATACGTGCCCGTGTTGTTATGTTGTGGGGCGTTCGATGCGTGCAAATATTTGCGAGGATTTAATGTTATATGCCGTAACGTTGAGCGTATATGTGTAAACATGACATGCGGAATACAAGCGTCCTCATTGTTATCGCGGAGAAACCATCAGCGGACCGAATTGACGAGGGAGCCCGTTCTAGTGATCCTCCTCTTGCTCCCCGTTATTCTGCTTCGGCAGCGTGAGTCGCCGCGTTACCGGTATGCAAATTTCTCGAAGAAAACCGCTTTCCTTGCAAAACAACCTCGACCGAAACACAATATCTTGTTTTCCCTCTTTTCTTCTACCGGACCATAAATTTCGTCCCTGGCTCGCTCTGCACGTCTTGTTCTTGCCAATTAAGCCCCCCATAACCTTGGAAACAACGACCAACACCGGCAGATTCTACCAATAATACGGCCGATGCGTCCCTCTACTCAGACTACGTGGCTTTGCTTTATGTATGTTTCGTGTTTTTCTTTTCTTTTCGTATCTGCTTAACATACAAATGGGAGGAAAATTTAGTATAATATTTCGGGACGAGATTATTTGTGGTTACTGGTTGTTTTTTAAGTTAGAACGTAATGAGAATGGGAGCTTGTTACGTTTCAGGAAGGAATTTGCTTTGATTAGAATAAATTAGAGGACGTTTCTTTTGTAAATAGGTACAAGCTGCTTTACAAAACTATACCGATATGGTAGATGAAGTTTGTGACAGTCATAACCTGTGTGTGAAATGAACACGATGAAAGATTGAATATATTCAATCGTTTTTTATTGCGTTAACCAAGATTTACACAATCTTTACATTACATGGTTTGGACGATTATGTAGATTATTTTTGGAAAAATTATGTTATACGAGATCTTCAAAACTCCTTCAATTTCTTTATCATTGCGTACATTTTAAAACAAATTCCGCACCACGTCAAAATTAAACTCTCTTCACCAATTCACCGCCTACATTCCTCATTCTATTTTCGTCCTAGGTAGACCTTACAGCGACTAGTGCAAAATTCCCAACAATATTCCACGTTTTGGATGGATTAATTGCGAAGAATTTGGACGACGCATAATACCACTATAACCGCTGCTTTCCCTGCTGCTGTTGTACCGTAGCGTTCGCAATTAACTCACAACAAATTTATAGCGGCTGGTCACGTAAGCAACAACGCGCCGTGAAAAATGACATTTGGGCATAATTAGCAGCAGTGCTCGCCCGCTGAATACGAAACGCCGCGGCATATCCTCTTCGTACCGAAGTTGCTAAATCAAATTTCTAGCTCTGCATGTCAAAGTTGGGCACCGCGCGGTAAATAAATAATGACGCTGAAAAATAAAATAGACAGGCGAAAATGCCTTGAACGAAAATACGAAAATATTGTAAACAAATTACGTTGGTATTGTTTAGATAAATAACATCTTGAATAGACTTATATTTGAAGGAATTTACATTAGCGAAACCAAACTACGTTAGTAACATCGATAACGTTTCTTCTACGGTGATTTGGTTCTAATAAAGAAGCAGCGAGATGCACTGATTTAATGTAAATCTTTTCATTTTTACTTTGATGTCGTAGTATTTCGTGTTATGTTAACTTTATGTTCAAAAAACCGTTGAGCACTTTTGATATATATATATATATATATATATTGGAGCTGTTAGATTCATTTTGTAATTGAAAATTACCAATATTACCGACCATGTGGAAATATTACGTGATATGACCGAAACTACCGGTAATATTAGCGACCATTACCGAAAGAGGATTTGTGGGCTTTTGAAAATCCACAAATTATCAGAACGCGTCGATTTTAGCATCCCTTAAGTGTAAATATTTGGAGTTAATAACCTTCTGTTATAATTTACTACTACCACTACACTACACCAGCTTTTTGACTTATTTCATGATATACCATTTAACGTTATTATTATTTATCATATTTAAATGAACCAATTTGATGCTGAAATACCATTTGCAACTAAATAGTTAACAGAATTCGGGATGAAGCTAATTAAATAAGAAACGTATACTTCGGATCTTATCGGGTAGTGGAAAGCTTAATTCATCCATGTGAGGCTTACATATATAAGTTGGAGGGGAAAATTTTCTACATCAACCATAACTTCTCAAATTTTAATTTGGTACTTATTTTTTATTTTGTTTAATTTCTATTACTTAAACGATGTTAAATTCATTATTATCGAGTTTTTCCAAACTATGTTCGAGATTTCTTTAGAGCCTTATAACTCCAAGGCCAATTGGATCCATGTTCATAACATTTTTTATTTAGAATTGCACAACCTTTCTTCTTCAGAAGTCAACCTGTTTGTTTGTGTTTGTGTTAGTTTGAATAGCTGGTTCTTATAAGGGATCAGTTGCTCACCAAACTATAAAAAAAAACATGTTTAGCCTTTAATAGCCAAGGTTCTGCAATCTTCAAAGTAGAATATTTTGGTCCTGATTCACCATTGCTTTGAGTAGCTCGTCAAATATGATTGCTGAGTTTTTAGATATTTTCCATATCGATGATTGTTGGCGTTCTCAAAGTCAAACCAACAATAAGAATTGTTTTGTCACCATTACATCATTCATGCTGCGATTATCATAAATATGTAATTCATATCCAATAATAACTAAGAATAAATTTACGAGTCTCAATTCAATCAAGGAGAAAATTTACACATAACGTAGCCTCGCATTCGCCTACTATATTTCCACCAGCGGCTTACAGGTGTTCGTAAGAGGAAAAACGTCTTATGAATGAACAATGTCGCCTGTTGGTCACGCCAACACGGCGACATGCCGGTTGGCGTGACGTGACTCATCCGTTATTAATCGATCTAGTTGGCCGAAGCGTTTACCCACTGTCCTCTTTTGTTTTAACCGTAGATATTGACATACAATACACTAATTTCAAATCCAGTGGGCCGGACAACGTTAGTAATAATCGATAGATTGCGTAATTTTAATTCTTAACCTCCGTTAAATGTTTGAATGAAATCTCAGTCCTCGAAGGTTTTCTAGTATTGTTTACGGCATTATAAGAGAAAGTTTCCCAGGTTAATACATTGTTTTTGTCGAATGTAATCAAGACAGTTTCGACAAATAAAAGCGGTTGTCTGGTATCATTGATTTTTTTGTATTATCATTATTGCACATAGCGTGCAAAATGGCCGCCCATGCATGAGTTTCAATTCGTTTTCAACCATCCGGCTTTCCACCAAGTGGGATTCCGGCCGCGAATTCGAATGCAGACCCGAAATTACTTCGTAATCTGACTTAATAATAAAATCCCCGAGTAAGCTAGTAGTTTGCATTAAGTTATTACAAAGCGTATGCTGGTTCGGCTTGCTGGTAGATAGTCGATGTCCATGAGAATTTGTTGTTATTCTCCCTAATGTTACGAAAGAGTTAATATACGCCAACTGCTTTTATTTATTTCTCTCTGGTGATATATTTTATTTATAGAACAAAATTAGGTACCAACTTTGATCGCTTGATGTAGAAAAAGCACAACATTTATGGATATGACAATGTATCTTTCTGTAGCTCTGTACTCCTAAACTGAAAACTTTTCAAGAGCTTTTCTTAATAACATCATAATGATGATGGGATATATTCTTGCCTACCACCTCACCATCATACAACTACAGAACTTTAGATGATGTTTCTAGTATTTCTCCTAACAACTTATAACAAAGCTAAAGGTTGCTTAACCTGGTGAAAAGCATCGATGACTACTATTACTACATGAAAGCCTGCAATTGTAATATAAGTAAAAAATACCTAAATTGAATCAGTTTGAATGATTTTTTTGTAAGCAAACAGGAAAACATCTGGTTACTTTGAGTAGTACTACGATAGTCCAAATTAGGAAAACCGATGTCTTTATTTCATTCAATGGTTTCCTAAATTGGGGTTGACTGATGCTCAAAAACAAAATGCGGCGGAAGTATTAGGGATTGTCAGCAGATGCACTAATATTTGCACTAATATTTAGGCCAGGTTTTTTATATTGAGACAGCTAAACATGGAAGGTATTTCAATATAGGAGACTTCTCTGCACCTGAAAAAGCCAAGGATCTACTGAAATCAAGGATAATTCTAACAAGCTTCGTTATATCCACAATTCTAGGGTATATTTCTTTCCATTAAATAGATACTTGTTGCGGTGTCTCAGCAAAACAATTTCCCTCAAAGCATTCACGTAATAACATATAGTGTTTCTGAGAATAATTTTTTGGTGACTTAATAAACATCGCAGAAGATACTGCGGAATAAATTAAGTCCCTTATTTCCTCGTAGATTAGTATAAGTATTTTACTTTCTCAGGCATCTGTTTTTTCCTTTTCTTTCTCCATAATATTATTCCAAGAAGCAATCTTAATTTAACCCAAGCGAAGCAAAAACTATTCCGAAGTTGCATAACAATCTCACAAAACTCAACCATCTGCTTGCGCTCGCTGCGCGGCGTCCAAATTCCTCGCAAATTCTTCAGCGCGCTGCTCTTTTTTGTCCACTTTCGGCTGCATGGGTTTTCCACCCGTACGCCGTTGTATGTTATACGTAGAGATACGAAATACGTGCACATATATGAGAGAGATATCCACTCGAGCGAGCCGGGCTTAAGGAATGCGAGAGTGCAACGCTTGGCAGCGGCAGTAGACTGACCTTCCTGGACCGGTTCTGGCGTCCTCATCGGGCCTCGCGGACATCCGAGAGCTCTTCCAAGGTTGCCGCACTTCTACGACGACCAAGTCTATATGCCATCATGTTACTGGGACTTCGGCTTTATATTACTGTCTAGCCAATTGCCAAGTATATATTGGTGCCTACAGTGAGCGCGTAAAGTACGAAAACGTCATAAGATCTTTGGAAAACTTTGGATGCTTCTGAACTAATGTTGCCACAAAACCAATGGAGAAAAGAAGTAGTCTGAAAACTAACTAAATATGATGCCATTTTGCTAATCGTACTTACTAACCAGTAAAGAAAAAGGTTTCGACAGGATCTGGCTAACCGATTTATAATAAATTTTAACTTGCAATTGCACCACAAGGATCTAAAAGCTATTTTTACAGATATTGTGGTCACCAGTGTTTAGTAGTCAATATTCAAGGGCGCAGCAGTAGCAAGATTTGTTTCACTAATTTAGTTCCTTTTTTGGGCAAGATCGACTTTTTCTTCTAATAATTCTTCTTGTAAATATTTTAACAAGCGATAATGGCTTTTTTTAAAATGTGTACAAGGAAGGTTGTATCAATTCTACAGCTGCAAACGCAATGGAAAAAGTAGTGCATTTGGTTCTGAAGTACATAGTCATACCATGTGCAAAATATTCATTTTGCAAAAGCCAAAGTGGACTTTAGGTAAACCCGAGAAAAGCGCGTATTTAATCTCGTTAGACTTTAATAATATATTCTTTATATCATTAAATCCGCTTATTGTATGTAGTACATATACGAAAGTATGTGTTCATCGATATAATGAATAGGCATTTATTAAAATGATAAACTCGTTCCTTGTTATTTTCACATTTAAAATTAAAACGTTATTCCCGAGATTTTATGGCGTTTCTATACTATTCGTGTTCACTGTATAGTGTTGGCTTGGGGAAGGAAGAAGAGTTGCTAATGAATCCGAGAAGTTTTCGTCGTCGGTTTGCTTCTGTAGGCCGCATTTCTTCTCATTCTGCGTGTCTGTAATTAAGTAAGGTACTGCGTTTGCGTCAATATAAAACGAAACAATAGGAAAGTAAATAAGTCTGGCAAACGGGTTCTCTGGTATGCATACGTAATTGTTGACGGTAAAACGTGTAAAAAACACGAAGTTTTAGTACCTTTTATGTGTCTGGAGGTAATTAGGTAACCTGATGTACGCCTAGAATTACCGAAAAGCACGTTGAAAATGCTGTCGCTGATAAAACGGGTATGTTAATTGTAGTTAGATGTAAAAAGAAATGTCTGTTTCATATAATTTGAGACGTACAGTGTACAGCTAGAGTAGATGCTTATTAGAATCATTTGCATCTACATACGTAGTCATATGAATTTTGACAAAATAATTTTTTCGCGAGATTCATTGATCATTTGCAAAAAAATCCTCGTTAATACCCTTGAGTTTAAACCATAAATCGGGTAATTTGTAACTGAATATGTAATAAATACTGCACTACGGATTAAATAAATGTTGTGAATGCTAAAATGTAACTTGCAAATGAATTTTGTGAATATAAAACGCGACCGCGTTATAAATGGCCTTTCGAAAATTACTACTTGTTGTGCATTCTCGTATTCTAGGCCTTTTCGCAATTTTTAATTCTAATGCACCGCTTTATAGCATCATTACCAATATTCTGTTCAAGACCTATCTTTGTGTGTTTTATTACTATAGTTGATTTTACTGCACGTCATTCTGAGATTATTCAGAAAGCAAGTTTTAGTAGTTGGAATTGAAGGTAGCGGCTAGAAATGAAGTGAAAAAGTAAAATTTTAAAGCCGAAGTAGGAAGAAGGACTAACGTTCCTTGTTTGTTATTGGGATATGTAAGGAAAATTTTCTTCTGGTCATTTTCTTTAGAAGCATTTTTCTCTGTGCGTCACAGCTTTTTGCCGTAGATTTCCTGTGAAAAACGCTAGGTAGATTTGTCCACTTTCAATTTTTATAACTTTACATTACGCATTGCAATCAGGATGAGTCTGCCTTATTCTAGAAAAAGTACAATGTTGTTATTCAAACTAAATTACACATAATCGTCACGCCTACACCACGATCGTAAAGTGACTATTAAAATTTTCCGCAAATTTGAATAATAACGACGCCAATATTTAAATTTTTGACGCCGACACCTTAAATTACGTCATCTTATTTGTATGAGTGGTTTGCATGTATTTTCTAGTGGTCGACGTATACGAGGTTTGTTAAACAGAGATTGTGACTGTCCAGGGTCTAGTGCGTTCGGTTGTTATTCTCGGGGTGTCAGGTTCAAACTATGAACTCACAACTTTCAGAGTAAGGTTTTTCTCACTTCAAATTTGGCGAATGCTAAGGGTGAACGGTGTAAGATAATATATAATATATATAATAATAACTTACGGGAGCCCTGTAATTGGCAAAAACTTATAAATTTATTGACTAAATTCGATCGCATGTATCTATTGAGCAATCCTCGTAATTACATATTTAATTACGCGAGCTAGCGAATGTCATGCAGTCTGGAGCCCGTCACCGTCGCATTGATATAGGTAGGCAGTACTATACAGTCAGTCAACGTAATTATTAATGGCGCGGAAAATGGAAATTAAATCAAACGCGGCCTTTCCAGTTTGAATAACAATTAGCTAGAAGCAAAACGAGCGCGTAATTATTGTAGAGACGAAAGTATTTGCGGCCCGGTAAACAATACACTCTTCCGCGCGGACCGAAAATAAAACTGACGCGCCTCGACTTGACTCGACGCAACGTGAACGCCTGGCATACAATAGTGCATAATAATAGTAATTGAAAGATCGATCGCTGATATTAGAAAGAGAATGCGCTCTGATATAATGTTACGATCGCATGGTATTTCCAAACGATTGCAAGCGGGTCTGTAAAAATATTGATATAGCTGAGCTAGCTGTAGATTTTAAATTCAATCTATTATTCTTTGCATGGTCGATTCGTGTAAGATTCACGGATATAAGACTTGTGTGATGAAAAATTTCATGCATCTTTAGGAATAAAGTAACGAAGCTTATTTTTTACAATTTTTTTGATAATTTGCTGTGATATACGACGAGAACTTCAAAATTATTATCTTTAATATAAAAGATTAGATTGTTCAATCCATAAATACTTTTATAGTCTATGGCAGAAAAACATTTATTTCGTTTTATCGGTTTAAAATGTTTTTTTACGTTTTTTACGAACGTTGTGCAACAAAATCCTGGAACACCTCGCACCATAGTAAACATAATTTACTTGCACTAAACAAGATTATTTGTTCCTAAAAAAAGGGCGTTATCAATTCCGAATCCGTTAGATATAGAAGAAATATTTGTACTAGAGAAAAAATACCATAGATAAATATAGAAACTAAATATTTGCATTGTCTCCAAACAATTACCTTTTCTGACGTTGGCTACTATATTAACATTTGCACAAATTTAGTATCGGTTGCTGATGATGTAACGCAGAGAATTACTGTGTTCTATGCTTTCCAAGAACATTTTTCTTTGAATCCTAATTTTCATCTTAAGTTTTTTAAATCAATATTTTATTAATTACAAATTTATTACAATAAGGGAATTATGCCGCAGATTGTGACTGATATACCAATTTCTGAATAGGTTTCTTTAATTTGTGTAACATATATTTGATGCTTTTTCGAACGTTCTATACAGTACTTACGTAAGCGAGAGGTAATAGGATGAATATTTACGCAGTCCTTACGACACGTCGGAGTGTTAACAAGAACACTATCATCTGGGCGTTTTCAGAGAACATCGCTTTGATAAGGCACCGATATTCCTTAAACACCCCATTGAAAATTAGACGTTTAATTTAACAAACGTGTAATTCCGCGATCAAATACGGGCGGCGCTGAAGCTCTCATGCTCTTTGAAACTGTAATTTCTCCCCCTTAGAGATGCCTTCTTTCTTCTTTTCACTTTGGCTCCCACGAGCCTATTCTATTCTTCTCTTACGTCCTCTTCTCTTCTCTTCACCACCATCTTTCGTTCGCTTCGTTTCCTCAGCCCGCGTAGCTGAACTTCCAGCAAGGCTCATGTCGTACAAAGTTCATTCACATACAAATTCTCGGTAGGGTTGCCTGCTTCGATCTTTGTTTAACGCGCTGTTCCACCCCTTTCGTTCTCTTCTGTATGCGTGTGTGTGTATGCGCGCTCTTATTTCCGTTGTGTCGTTACGACGTAGTATTTCTCAACTCAGTCAGAATTCATGTCCACGTGACCCCCTTTTGCTTTTGAACTCAACGTTTCGCCGTCAATAAAAGCGACGCACCGGTTACATGAACGTACCTATGTACATAGATCGTCGGGTTTTCTCCGATGGTATGAGAGTCGGTGGTCAACGACAGATGTCCTTCGAGGAAGCGAATAATCATACGGACAATTCGTTGTGGATATGCATGGAAAATGGGGAGTTCTTTGTGCCTATTTTGAGATCAATGATGGGGCGTTTCTTTTCATGGTTGGTTGAGAGAATTTCGAAATTAATTTGATGGCTTTCATAGTTTTGAATGATCCGTAAAATTTGTATTTAATGGCGAAAATTTGAGGTGTGTTAAATAGAAAGATGCGAGCAAAAATTTATCTCTTTGAAGATGCGTAAATAAATCTATTCGTATCAGTATTTTTTTTTTGTATGTGAAGGTGCAAATGCTTGTAAGAGTCTTTTAGTTTGTTCTCCAAACGAATCACTCTGTACGTAGAGGATAGACGGTCTTAGGGCTCCACTACTACACTAGCCAACAACGGTCTGGCTCGACTTTCGTGTTCTCCCATGTACCAGCTTGAAATTCGTGTAGGTGTTCCGTTAGTGTCTTTATTTGGAAATCCTCATAATTGATTGTGTCTGATATACCAGGGCGCCGAAGTAAACATTCTGGGCATCCTGCATTCCACAGCTTCCAGTCTATTGATGTCAGTATAGGGCGTAAGCTTTTATTTATTTTATATAGGTGCACTGTCTCTGGCCATAGCTTTGGAAGATTCTTTGTTCGATTATATTTGCTTATTATTTGATGGGTGTGTGGTTTCCAAGTTAACCGTTGGTCGAAGAACAGTCTCAGGAACTTCTCCGTCGTGTTCCACGGGATGCTTATGTCCCTACGCTCCTCTTACTGAATCTGACAATATCCAACGCATCCAATACCCGTTGCAATCTTTTTACCATTGTGGTTTCGCATTTGCTTGCTGTACCTATATATCCCATAATCATCCGTGAAGATGGAAAGTTGGACCTGGGACGTACGAGGAACATGTGCATTGTGCATAGAAAATAAAGGGTTCTAGCGCCAGTAGAGATCCTTCTTGGACGCCAGTCATGATTAATCTTTGATAAGAGAAAACTGGTAAACCTGCAATTGATGGCTGAACTCATATGGGTTTCTCAATAAATAGTTTTCAGCTTATGATATGTTAAGGCGCTCGTTTTAAGACACACATTACAAATGCGATAGGATCTATTAAATTTTGATTATTAAATGAATTAGACAATACTAAAAAGAAGGAATAAATCAAAGAATGTCTAGAAACAACCAGAATATTGCTAATATATGAAATTATTTTCGCTGCTATGGTTTCATTGCCAATTCAAAACATTTCATTAATATCGTAATTATAAGTATCCTTTTTTTTTGGTTAAAACAATGACATTTATGAAGCATCTAATTAAGAATTAGCAATGAACCCGTAGTAATGAAAATGCGATTCTAAATAGAATACAAAATACCGATAGATGACTTATGAATACCAGTACGAGGGGTAAAAATTTGGATACTTGGATGGAATGATGTGGAATTGCTAGCTGCAAGGGTCTAGATAGTACGATATAATTTAAAAAAACATATGCCGACATTTACGAGAACATGTTTCGATTTGCAAATCTATATTTCAGATTGGCAGCTGATGGCTTGGTTATAGCTTGCATTCAGTGGTGTTGTGGTAAGGATGTTCCAACATTTAGCAATTAGGAACTAAAATCAAATCCATAAAATCAAGGTGTTCTTGATCAATTAATAAAAGCAGTTTTATTCTTGTATTCTTTTTCCATTACGATCCTCGCACAATTTAATCTCGCCTTCGCAAGTTATTCGTATATCAGCGGAGTCCTTTTCTGCTTAACTCCGCGAAATGTCTCCCAAACGCGCTCCATAATTCATGATTATTCATGAGAATGGAGAAAGGCAGTAGGCCGTATAGGTTTGTTGGTGATCTCGACTTTCCGAGACTAGTTTTTACACCCTCTGGCTTATTTATGCGCGGCTATTTATGCCTTGCGAACCAACACAACGGGCTTCGTTCCGTATCTGTGTGTGTATAGAGTTGAGAAACGCGCAAGGCTCGGAGACCGGCAGATGCGAGTATTGTTTTATTGACTTATAAATCGAAGCGGGAAGCGAAGAGAGACGCAGAGAGGAAAAAAAAGGGAAAAGCAAAAAGGAGAAGAGGATAAGGTGGAGGTGGACATGGAAGGAGAATGCTATCGACTTATCCCGAGAGAAAGAATGCTGTATCAAAGGAACGGTGCGCACGATATCGTAAATCTTGACAAGGAGATGCAGGTCGTCTGCGAAACTGACCTCTCTTCTCGTCGGTATCAGCGGCAATCTTCGCGATATGTTAGCCTCTATGGCCGTAGGTATACAGAACATTCCAATGAAAACTACCCATCTTAAAAATAACTTTTAATTCAAGCCCTAAGTTGAAGAAATTGATTCCAAAATAGAGTGCATCGAAACATCATATCATTCTGTACGGATTCTGGTTATATTTCTTCCTACTTTCGGCCATTGGCTATTCCTAGTCAAAGCTGTTGTAGATTATTGAATAATATTGTAAAGAAAGTGTAAGACTTGGATATTATGTATGCTCCCAATCATCATTTAGCTCTGAAATATTATCCTCATTAGCATCATTATTTTGTGCTTGTCGATCCTATTGTATTTGATTGAAAATTAAGGAAAAAGTTTTTGATGGTGGACAATGAGTTTCGGAAACTGTGGTTTGTGTCCTGCTGCAATTGCAATATCCCAAAACACCGTATTAGTTTCGTAAAATTGAGTGGTCTTCTGCTAAAAGTACTTGGCAATATATATAAATCACATTTGTCTTTGCTTAAAATGTCCTCAAGCTCAATAAGTACCTGCAGATATCCTCGATATGCGATTTCGACGTTTTTAACGTTCCTACAAAGAGCTGATACGTAAACTACTTAAGATGTTTAGTTTTTATTGGAATTCTCTGTATATTGTAAGAATCGAATAGAAGCAGTTTCAACGATTCACAAATGGTGCCGTGTATGGATTGGAAAAAATCGATTTTCACACGGTATAGGCGTACCATACAGTCGACAGACAAGTCTTTTTGCTTCTTCCCATCCCGGCCGCGAGAAAGCGCCCTAATGACTTCTCTCTAATCTAATGTAATGGAATCGTGCCGTAGAAAGCATATTGTGCGTTCCTCAAGTGTTGCTTTATCACCAATTTACTTGTCGAGATTGTAATTTAGTGAGCAATCGTTCGATTACGGTTTTTATAAAGCGACATCGAGCAGTCGGCTCTTCTAAGAAGTATCTGCGCTTCGATTCTAACGACTCAGTTAGATGCAGAGGTGAAACCCGTCCATGACTTAATTATAGTCATAAGTCGGGTATGGAAATATGCGAATAGACTCCTTCGGAACTCTTTACAACCATGTAACCGTCACAGGTATTGGAGAGGTCAAGTTCAAGGATCGAAATTACGAAATCTTACGGAAATGTTTTCAACACTTTTGTTTATATATTTTTTTAATCAAGGAAATGCCTTTAGCTTTCCAGCAATCTCTGAAAATTTGGTCCTAACACTTATGTATGTTTCTTCTTTGTGAAAATGCCTCTTCACGTTAGATAATTATTACCTTGGGCCTGACTGAGGCCACAAACTATCTTATTGGTTTAGACTGGTCGTTTTGTACATTATCTATCTACATTTCAAACTTAAAATACCTATATCTACGAACAATATCTAGATGGCGTAAGCAAATTCAAGGAGAAAACAAGCCAATGTGGTGTTAGTCATCGGTTGGCTTGATGCAAAATTCCTTTAGTAATTAATCCATTATTTGTAAAAAAAAAAATACTGATTCCAAGGAGCATCGTCATAAACTTTGTGGCTGTTTGATATTGTTCTCTTGTTATCCAAAACAAGGCGAAATAAAAACACCAATTGAAACGCGGAATTGAGGGTGGTACTTCGTTGTAGGTGGGCACATGTTGCTTTCTATTCACGAACGACGATGAAGTATTATCTGTTTTCGTTGCTGAAGAACCAAGTACCTGTTATGTACATTCTACGTGCACAGGCTTATCGATTCATCTTCTCCATTGTGTAGGCAGTACAGGAGAGAGCCATTCACTTCCCGAACGGGCGGATCGAAGTAAAGCCTACCTCAATCTCAACCCAAACCGGGAAGTAATCACGGGTCTCCCGGCATAAAGAAGAATAAGAACAATATCGGTTGTATCCGCATTTTTCTCTCGCGAAAATACATCTATTAAGGAGAGAAGAGATAAACTGTCCTCCTACTATTCTAGTAGACGATCATGAAGAGCAACGATTACGAAAATGAGAAAACAATGCGGATACCGTGGGATCTGAGCTTGGAAACAAAGTGGGAGGAGTACAAAAACAATAAAAACAAAGACGACAAGGATCTCCTAGACTAGCGTCATTCATCTAGTCAGAAGACAAAGTGAATATAGACATTCGTCGTCCAGGAAAAGTTTAACGCAAAAAAGGAAGTATTCATCGGTTTCTTTTTTGCATTTCTTCTTACATTCGTTATTTTCTTTTACCTTTTGGGAAAGAGTATTCGTAATGCTACTTCGCTTTCTTCGGAAATTTTGATGAAAAATGCAGAACGAATAAAAGGGAGCCGTCATTACCTTGCGCACGGGTTTTCCCCTGATGCCAGATGCCGTCGACGCCGCCACTCCTCAATGGATTTCTATTTTTTCATGGATAACGGTCAATAAAAACTTCGACGAGCGAACGCGGAATGGGAACGATGCCCTAGTTGATTTTCTCGTCTTTTATGCTCCATGCCTACCGGCCTGAAGAAGTAAAGATATATGGAGAAGGAGATAGTTAAGAAAAAGTCTGTAATCGAGTTCATCGAAGTCCGAAATTGAAGCGTTCCTTATAGATCCTATGTCGCTATCTTACCGGAGGATCCACATTAATTGAGTTTGATGTCGCCATGACATTTTTTACCATGGAAGTAGGTGGAAACAAGTAGAACTTGTTAAGGGAATAAACTAATTTTAAGATGCAAGTTTTGCAATAATGATCCGAGGGTTTCATTTTAATTTTAAAAGGTTGTTTTAGGTTCCCATTCACTTTAGGAAATCAAATAAATGTACCCAATTTTTAGAGATTTATTTTGTATCTCAAATATTGGTGATAAAAATCATCTTAGCAAAATGTCCAAATGTGGCAAAATATTGCAAGAGGTTTGTTTAGATCTGGGGTGGTCAACCTGGTTTCTACCGCTTACTAGTGAAACTTGACTACTAACAAAACTAGGCGGTAGTTATAAAAAGGTTGACTACCCCTGGTTTAGATGGTAACGTTTGAAGAGATGGATATGATGTATTGCCAAATGATTTGCATCACGTGATTGTACAACATTGGTAGTCTAGCTTAGACCGTTTCTATTTTCCGTAGCTGGCTGGACATCTTTAGTGATATGGTTCCTTCGTACTTTTGGGTTGGGATAAAGAGAAAATGAAGAAATCGCTTTGTTAATATAGTCATGTTACTGGAATACTCATGCGGCTTATCTAGATGTAGCTTATGCTTGATGTCCATAGAATTAAGAGATGAACATGTACTCTAATGCTCTATACGTAAATAAACACGAATGTAGGAAAATGTTTCGAAATAATTCAATTTGCATTGTGCAAACTTTACAGCTAGAGCATTCTGTTGTTGTTCCTCTTAAACTCTTTGAAGTAAGCAAAATACAAAAATATTAAAACGTTTGTTACCTAAGCAAAACGTTTTCTCTCCACACTAACGCCGCTATAGAATTACTGATATTCTAGCAGAGAACAACATGCAGCATGAGAAGTTTCCTACACGAGAAACTCCCGTATTATCTAAATGCTTTCGAGTTTACGCGAACTTTCCCAAGATTCCCAACTAATTTGAAACATATGCGGTAAATATTTCCCATAGTCACATTGAGAATAACCCTCATGCATCTCCGATGCTCTTTACTACTACTGCTGGTACCAGAGAAACCACTTTGTTGCAGAAGCGGCGGAAAACTGGAAAACATTTGGGGAGTGGGAAGGTAGCATGGATTATAATTCCGCGTACGTACGGTAGGTGGCGCTGAATTTAAATAATTACTCGAAAATGACAACATTCTCGCTCGATATGTCCTGATTGTATTCAGAGATTCCGAATGCGTAGATATGTTTAATATTTAAATGGTTTTATCAAATTAAATGTAGCTCATAGACCGTTACAGAGCTATAATTACTATTATTACGGAATAAGCCAACTTTACCGAGTTCATATGCAATGTAGGTGGATTATTTCTGCATTTATATATCCAATATTCAATATTATGCAGGAGAAATAGAGTTTCCGTTGCATTGATAGAATTAGCTACAAAATCTAATGGTTACTTCGGTATTTGGATAATGGAAAATGTCAATTTAAAGGGGTTACAATGAAATTTTAAAATATTAAATTTAAGTTACAAATTACCAATGTTTTTTCTTTTGTTGCAGGTATGTTATAGCCACGTACAATCCTAAAGGATAACGTAAGTAGTATAGAGATATATAGAGCGTGCCAGTTTCATTTAAATCTCACTTATAAATGTTTAAGAAGTATAGAAGTTTGTAAAAATTCGCATTTTTTTAGTAATTCTCTTTCCAAAAATTTCTTACTTTTGGGTTAAATTTTGTTAAAATAAATTATAACTGTTTATTTTTACTATATTCTTTTTTAATTAATTAATTCAACCGCTCGGTGGTTCAATAGTAACAGAGCCTGCCGCTGACTGGGCAGAATTAGACGGTGTGTGTTCGAGTTTCGCTAGGATCAAATTTTCTGAGTGGGTGCGATACACTCCCGAGTCGCCATTCACAACTAAATAAGCTTCACTTTTTGCGGGTAGGGGGTGATAGTAATAACACCATGCAGAATATGGTTTATTATCCAAAACTGTTAGCGAAATAATTTTTGAAACGAAATTTTACAGTACTGGTATTAAGCTTGCCAAACCTATTAATATTTATAAGATTAATCCAGGGAAAATGATAAAAATCCCCATGCGTATTGAGGAGTGCCGCAATTATGTCAATAAAAGTATAAACACTATAATTAACAATCAAGAAATCTAATAACTATATAAATAAAAATGGAATAATCTATATTGTACTAGTTTAAGAAGTACAACTTCGAGTAGCTAGAAACTTGTGAGATGCTCTGCGGGTTTTAATATAATTTTAAACCGCGTCCACAGTCAGTCACCATAACAAGGAAAACCCATTCTGAAACATCACCATTCGCCCTGTATGGACCTGCTATTTTATCGAAAATCAACACTGGTTAATAATAATTATCTCAACTTCAGTGAAACGGCTACCAACCAACGATTATATAAAACTAGTAACAAATTCGAATTCCAATTGGTGGTTATATAAATGTCATAAACGTGTATAAAATGTTAAAACAAATCCAAGTTTTAAATTAATTTGTAGACCATGTTGCAACTCGCGCTGAACGTCATTGAATGTTTTGAAAATTTGTACAATGCGAATGACGTTTAACGTATGAGAAACATTAATTAACGTTATTCTGACATATGTGGTACATGTTCACAAGCTACTCAAGTACGATGTTGCCCACGGAAAAAATAAATTGATATCAACATATTTAGACATACTAGATTCGACCATTATAGTACTAGATGGCGCTATTTTAGCGTCCGGATAACTATAGTCATGAAATTTGGGTAGTTCAGCTAAAACCTTTATCGAAACATATTTTTGCTGTTTTTAAGTTGTGTTGCAGATTTCCCTTTACCAATAAAAAATTACGCCAAAGAACCGTTCTGAAAAGAAATCATCCCCTTCCACCGTAAAAAAAGCGATAACGTTCTACTTTCTTTCCCATATTCTTTTCGGTTATCTTCTAAAAAGTACAACGCGCTACGATCGCGATCAAAATCATCCGTCTCGGCCATGGTAATTGCCGGCATGGGAGTCTCGTAGGGCCCGTTCCGTTTTACGGCACTTTTACTTCGCTAATTTTGATTATAGCCGCGCTAACGCAACCTCGAAACTTGCCGTTGCCCACCGACGAATTATCGAGATTGTTGGCCATAGAAAATGGCGCTCCAACGACGCCAATGGTCAGAAAAAGATCGGAGCATCAGACATTCGACTGTTCCTGAAAGGTGTTCAGCAGCTCTGTGGCTAATTTCGTTAACAGCACTGCGCTCGTTTTCGTAACTTTAATGCGAAAAGAACGGACGTATATGAAGACGAATCACCTTTTGGTATGGGTGGTTTTTTTTTAGGTGTGGAGGGAAATCCGATACGTATTGGGGACTGGTGATTAAGAGATCAATATTGGATGAGCAAAGTTCTATTACAGGTTATTTATTACTGGTGGTTGCCATGACAACTACATGAACGGATACAGAATGCTGAAATAAACGACAATTTGAAATGTAGTACAAGATATAGAATCACAAAAGTCTACATACACTAATTCAAATTAGAAATATGAATGTGTATAGTATTTATTAATTATTATATTAAAATAATTTCTAAAAAAATCCACAAAAATCTACATACGGATACATACAATTCAATTAATTAAATTAAAACGAAAACTAATATTCTGTTGGATTACCACCAGCATCAATAATTGTATGCAGTCTTCTGGGCATAGACTTTACCACGGATTACATTACATAGGAAGTTATTGCGTTCCATATTTTTTTAAGTATAACCTTTAAAGATTGGATATTAGTAATTTGTCTAATAGCATTTAAATTCAGCGACTCGAGCGGTGGATATAGTTATTTGGGAACATTTGGCGGTAGCTATTTCCTTTATGAGTGTGGTCACAACTCAACGGGATGCATAAGCTTTCTAAAGCTTGTTATAATCTCAGGGACCATTAATGTGTAAATTTTATGCATAAAGTATTCCATTGCGGCTTTGTTACTGTCACCTTCATGCCGTAAGGGGTGAAGTGCAGTTAATTGTTATCCAACTGCGAATTCTAACTCGAGAGTATACTGCACTACTGCTAGAAAATCTGATCCTAGCGAGGCTCGAACACACAGCGCCAAGCCTCTGCTCAACCGCGCACACCACCTCTCGCTTGTATATATGGAGACTTTCCTAGCGTGTGGGTTTTACATTTATTGTGAAATCCATCTGCCAGCCGATTTTGAATTTCACAGTAAATAAACACGCATCACTAGTGATAGAAATAAAATAATAGAGTTATTTTTCAATATAGTGTCCATGTATTTCAACACATTTTTTACATCTTGAGATTATCATTTCAGTACTCTTGCAAACATAGTCTGTAAAATGCAACTCTTCGAAGTTGTCAAATTTTCTACCCCGAAGGTTTTTTCAGTCTCGAAAATAAATAATAGTCACTGAGGATTAGGTCTGGGCCGTAGGGCGAATGTGGAAGATCCTGTAAACTATAGTCCTTCACAGCAAGCTGGGTAATTGTAGCCTTGTGGACAGAGACGTTATCGTTGAAAAGTCGGATAGTTCGAATCAGCATACCGCGCCTCTTTATTTTGATAAGGGTCGATTCCTAGAAAATCATTGCCGTGACCTTTTTGTCTACTGCGTCACCTTTGTTTTCCTTGGCCGCTTTTTGTATGATCATCGCCATCCCATTGACTCTTTTGCTAGAGGATAGTACAAGATCACTGTCTCATCCTTTGTCATAGCGGACCGAGGAACTTAGTTGTGTGTAACAGAGGTTTGAGAATTGCAAGTCACACCCACTAGGATGACAATTTCTCCCGAAAGCATTTCAGCTCGCCGACCTGCATGTGGTTCGTCTTCGATACGCTCTCGTCCCAATCTCGAATCTTGCGCCACCTTCCAATCATTGTTTAACTTCATTGGGAATAAGACCTTCTTTAGTGAAAAATTTAATCATGGTTCGAGACTCGAGTTTCAGCATTGTACAAAATGACAGGACACTGCCAACTCAAGTGGCAGCCGCTACGCAACTGAGAAAATACGGTTTCTGTAATTTAGCGCTACCTGACAGTACTGCAATGTTGTTTTTGTGATTGCTAGAGTATAGTCAGGTCGCAAACTTCTGGCGCTTACCTCGTATTAGTTATATTATTAATTATATTACATATGTATGTAGTTGTGACTGACTGTACATCACACATTGTTGTTCTCTTTATTTATGACCAATTTTCATGTTGTCGAATTTTAAATTACTTTAATCGTCTGAACATAATATTTTGACCGCCCAAATTAAGCAGCAATCTATTTACAACCTAAAAGTATATCCATATACATATTTTACTTTGGTGCAATTTTCAGGTTACACCACGCGAATGTCGCCCCAAAATATTTCCTGACAGTCAAGATTCCACGAAAATTAATCGTAAAAATAACGACCTGCATTCACGCGATATGCAAATTACTTAGCAACTTGCTTATTTAAACAGGGCAACGCAATTTTCCCTAAAATCACTCTCATATTCAGAAACCAAATATTTTCAATTACACATTATAGGTACTTCCTATTATGTGCATATAAAGTTTTTTGGGCTTTTTATTCCAGCTTAATATAAAATATGCAGAAGAATTGAAACAGTTGAAAAAAAACGCCGTATAGAATAAAAATCCAGTAGGCTGCGCGTTCATAAATAATTTCTGACGGGTTAAATTATATCAGTGCCTTCCACTCTTGCTTTTCGCGTGCTACTTGCGAGGGGATCACGAGGGTAGGCGGCTCGAAAATTAATTAAACTCTTCCATGCGATATGGTAATTTCGTGTTTGCACGAAGAAGACACGTTTTCGTTTTTTTGGCCTCGGTCAACTCACACCAGCTTTTAATGTGAGATATTATTACTGCCTTGATTGGTTTCTAAACTTTTGAAAATTTACTGGAAGAAATTAAGAACTTTACTAACGCTATGACTACTGTAACTTGGTTGATGGGTTTCAAAAACTTCACGTTAACCTTTCTACCAGATACAAGTACTGAAAGTCAAAATTGCGCATTTATTTAATTGCAGGCTGATTTATTTAACCAGTTTTGTAATTTGTATTAATGGATGAGCTAATTGAAAAAAAGTCGAATGAATTAACCCCGTATGCAACTAACTAGTTATTTATATTGTAACAAGCTCAAGCATGGTGGGATTCTGGTAGCGAACTTTCGCTATGGGATTCCAAAGCCCCAAGAAAAAATGCAAAATTAATAAGCTTAATTGTTGCGCACGTTCTTGCACGTTGGCGCAGTGTGAAGTGGCAGACTTTTCTAATATCAGTTTGCATTCTGCAAAACAATTTCCACAATAAAAAAGGCTGCGGTTGTGATAAGTTTCAAATGTCACCGCTAACTAAATTGAGGTGATAGATGATTCAATGCAATTGCCGTTGAAACAGGTATCAGTTTCCGTGTTTTCAGCTGTTGTCCATAAAAATGACGACTTCAGCAAAGTTATCTGAAATAGTAATACATTTTTTAAATTTACGAACGATAGCTTGTAATTGTATTAAAGGATGGTTGCAACGAATATTTTTTTCCTCTTAAGAAAACCAACCAGTTTGTGGAAATTTTTAGATTCAGAAAAAGATGGAGGAATAAATAATAAAGAGTTGAAAGATGGTAATAAAAGAAAGAGATTTGAAATAAATATAACTCACCAGAAATTCTATTTCAAGATGATTTTAAAATCGTAAAACCAACACGAAGGTTCGGGGAAAGCCATGAAACCTCTCTGTCTCGGCTAAGTTGATAATTCCGCGATTCGTTCGAAAAGCGTCGTCGACGACGAGAAGTTTTTCGATATTACGCGCCCAGGAATCTACTTAAGACATTCCGTTTCTCCGTCGGTGACATTCCTTCCCATTATTACCAGTTGAAGAAGGCTTCAGGCAGGAAGAACTCGCAATTATCGCTCCGCAGAATTAATATTTTATTATCAAAGGAAGAGCCCGCTATCGTCGCACAATCACCAGGATCGCGCGGCTGCCTTCATTCGGTACTCTACCGGGCCTCTTCTTACTTGTCCTCAGACTCCCCAACTTCTCATTTTTTTGAGGGGGGTAGGATCGATAGCATGACCTAAAAGATAAGCGTTTTCCTTACTGCTTTGGTCTTTCCTCCTTTCCTACCTTCAATTATTTGCGTTCATCTTAGCGAGGTGAGAATTTTTTATCTCTTCAATTCAAGGAAAAACCCCTATCGCCAGCTTGGGACGCTCATCTTCGGGTGAGGACGTTCTTTATGCCGAGTTTGCAGATTGTTTTGTCTAAAGTGGGATTATTTAAGCTGTATTCTGTTCTGTATTTAGTTTAAATTGTCGTATTGAAAATTGTCTTCAAAATTTTAAAATTTGTACCCTTAATATTGTCACACTATGATTAGGATTGTATTCATTGTGGAATTTTCATCGGATGCCAATGGATGTCATTTCCAAGCTTAGAAAAAGTAATGACAAACTATATGCCTCTATCGCATTAAATAATATACTTTTACAAAATCGCCACACTCAGTGCATGAATTTTTTGTTATTAAAAAAAATATGTTTTTAAACCTGGAAGATTTCCAGTTAAAAAATTCACTACTTCAGCTTTCATAAATCGAGAAATCCCATTGGTATACTCTTGGAGTAGCTCCAGTACTGGTTAGACTTAGAACCGTCTTCGTTATACCGGTTGCTTTTTCATGTCCTTTTGAAATGGTTAGTCTTCTAGTTCTAATCATCTGTCTTAAGAACTGGTGTTCTTTGCATGTAATTTCTTGTACTTTAAAGTACATAATTTCGAATCCTTTGCGGATTCAACCTTTTTCAATTTGTACTTCCTAAATGCAACCACGGAAAGAATTACAAGGATATTGAGAACTTTTTGCTGCTTAACAAAACAATTATAACATTGTAATTGAAGTGGAATCAAAACTCTCCCTTTATTAGCAATCAAAAAGGTAAACAACTCCTTAAAAAACTTAAAAAAGTTTCTCAATGTTAGACTATAAGTGAGAGCAACAATACTCTCCAGTAGAACCATCATCAATCTATTTTCTACGCGCAAGAAGTAACAGACGCCACTTCGTGTAGGGCAGGAAACCGAGAGCCCAATAGTTCAGCAAAATAGCACATTACGGCGTCTGGATGTCTCATCCGGACGCCTAGTCATTTAGGCGCCTTTATACCGACGTCGCTGGCCAAGAAACTCCGCAACGGGGATGACGTTTCATAGGCGAAAACGTTAGTCTTGTTATCTTCGTTACGTTGCGTATAGAAAGGAGCAAGTGGGCGGCAGACTTCATGTCGCTTCATCTTACTTTTTAGATTGCTTTTTTTCCAGCCGTCACGTTTCCAATCCGTTCCTTAGATATATAACGCGAAGAGGTACGGGTCAAGAACGAAGAGGAAAACGCGATCTTGATATGCAAAGCTCGGGACTCTATTTATAAGTCGAAAGCTCGACGTTTCGCTTGGCAATCAGCCATTCCGGGGCGCCCGCTAATCTTGCGATAAATGGAAAGTTTTCTGCGAGGATCAGAGAGTAGGATATCGTTTGCATAATAGGTTCGTTTATTAGAAAACCATTATTATTTTGTTTTTGCCAGAGTAAATTGCATAATTTTGGAGTGGTTGTTTTAAGATTGTACTGACGTTGGGTTTAAGAATTGGTTTTCTTTATAATCTTTTACAACTTATATCAAAATAGAATTGATCCCAAGAATCTCAATATTAGTAATCACTAAACCAGCTGTTTTCCAATGTTCATGGCTGTAAAACTCTTTGAAAGACTTTTTCCTTAAATTTTCTTACTACGGAAGAAATATGACACACATTTATGTTGGAACAATATGCGTGTAATAATAAAAAAATATATATATATTAATAAAAAGAAACCTTTTACAAACCACGACCGCGATTTGTCGACTTTGACATGAATATCGCCGCAATCGACGAAATTTTATTCCAAATTTGGAATTGACCGATTAGTCAAAAGTAACTTTGGTAGGTACAAATACCTGCGGTTTCAACATAACCGAAAGTTCGGCAATTTTTGCAATACGAAGGGCGTCTAACATATGTTTATTACTAATTAGATGTTATTCTGACATATGTAGTATATGTTTGCGAGCTACTCAATTGCGGTGTTACTAACAGAAAAAAATAATTGTTATTAATATTTTTAAACGTACTAAATGTAACCATTTGAGTACTAGGTGGCGCTATCCTAGCGTCCGGATTTTTAAAAGAAAATGTGCTGGGTTGAACAGACTGCACCTGATAACCCTTTCTGTATAATTGTTCCCTACTAAACCCTTGGGGTTTAGGTTTTCATCTTACAACAAAAATCAAGTTTGAAAATCTTCTGTTCTACCCATTCAACTATTTTTGTATTTTTAAAGAAAATCCTAGGTTCTAATCAAGTAAGGTCAGATACGCTGCTGTCCCTCAGCCACACCCTGTATGTATACTATACGCAAAATTCACTAACTTCCTGATTTTAGTTGCATTTTGCAGATGTACTCATCTAAATCGCTCAAGTAAGTTACCAAGCGAAAAAAAATCAAGAAATCGCTTTGCTATGTAATTCTGATACGTATGTTTCGTTATTTAATCTCACATCCTCTTTATAGTAGTGACTTAAATATTTAAATATTCAAAATCAATCGTAGTACGAAAGTAGCAAATCGAAAACCAAGAAAAGAGGACTGTTACGCGATTGCTTTTCGCTTAAATAATCTCAGCCAGCAATCCATACATAGGGAGGCGAAACAACAACGCTTCCAGTGTGGAGCTTTATAAGAATATCCGTTCTTTCCGTAATAAGATTTATTCGGCATTCAGTACTTTCCGAATCCCAGAAATTGAAATCTAAATTGTCGTCTGTGAGTTACACTTCATGGCTCTCGAGATGTTTCCAGCCGTACATGCCAGAATGGTATTTCCTGTATGTTCTTGAGTACGCAGATATCTGTATAAACATTCGGGTACCGCAATATCTTCAATACGGAAGATTAAGTCAAGGAAAAATAGCAGATAACTGCAGTACATGAGCATCTGTGTAAATACGCGTTACGTAAGCGGTGGGAACAACTCTTTTTGACGCTTCCGGGGAGCCTTCTTCAACGGAAATCTCGTTGGGTAATGTAGCGTTTAGCAAAATGGAATAAATACGGATATGAATTGAAATCGTGTATGAATTCTTAGAATTGATGGCGAATTGATATAGGCATATTCAATGCTGACATATCAATAAGCAGTCTTGTAGATTTAGAAATGTGAATGAGAAGCTGGATATTCCCAAAGGGGATTTTGGTCAATTTTTGAGAACAACTTTTCAAGATTTGGATTTTGACTACTGTTGATGATTAGGCAAAAATCACGGTGGCGATGATTCGAAGTACGTGGAAGATAGAAGGGGGTAATGAGATGTCTATCTTTAAACATTTGTAAGAAAAACGAAAATTGAATTTATTGAATGAGTCTTATTGTGGAGAGATAACTGTTGCATTGTAATGGTTAACAATAGTTAAATCTATTATTAAGTTTCCAGTGGAATTCCGACGAATACATTATACAGACAATATTCTCATTATTATTTCGTTATCTTTTACTAATCTTTCTTCCTTTTAGATATCTTTTCAATTCTTTCTTTATTATAAAAGTTTTCTCTCGGTGGTTTTTCTTTCCATTCGGCTTCTGTTCAGTTCCTGTGGTCTTTCATTTAGATAGGAATATTTCCTTCTATAATCGAGTTTCCATTTAAAATTATTTTCAATCACAAAGTTGGTGTATCCGTGAATAGTCAAAGAAAAAAAATCTGCTACATTCGAGCCCTGAAACTTCTAGGTACATAATAAGGTTTTTTTTTCTTTATTCATCGATACGCCATGATAATGAGCGAATTGCTACCAAGGTAAGTATCTACCAAGAAAGAAGTCATTAATCGAAAATTAAAACACTTCAACTGGTACAGCGAGGAGCAATGTCGACAAAAAAGTCCGTGTGAACATCTATTTGCTGACAGGGAAATTAAACCTAAACCCTGGCTGCCTCCGCTCTCTGGGAATAGTTTTTTGTGCCCCACGCTTCACTCAGTGGCCGTTTTAAAACGTAGAAACGCTGCGTGTTGATGTGTTTTTTTTTATCTTCGTAACCACCGCAAGTGGTGAATATAAAAAGACTCTGCTAGCCACATGTAAACGGCCCAGGCGAGCAGCATGGAGATTAAAGACCAAAGATGGAAGAAAAAAAGGAAGAGGGTTTTGTATGTTTTATATGATGAACAAAAGGAAAACATTTATAATCGCGATGATAAATGTTAAAAGCTACTATTAGAAAAGCGAGTGTACTGATATGGACGTGTATGAAATAAGAAACACCGTTTACTAGAGCTTATATAATTGTCTCCAAGTAAGTTAATTTTATTTGTACAAAACTCAGCAAAAATAAACATCAAAAGACTACGAAATTGAATGCCTGTTAACATAAACATTACGCGGCTCGAAAAACGATCCATCCACGACCAAGTTTCAATTAAGGTCTAGAAAAATGATGCAATGTGGCTGTTGTCATTAAAGTATGTCAAAAACTCTTATCAATGTTGTTATACATAGTTCAAATCAGAAAAAGAGGCTCTTTGACAGTGTCGCATTCTAATGTAGTGCCTGTTTGGTGGGGGTTCCTTGCTCTATTTCTCTGTTCATCTTCATCTTAGCTTGTTAAACATAAACTCGAATATAACGACATTTGCAATCTTCATATTTCTCTATTAGGTTCTTCATTTCACACGTTTTCGCAGTTCATTGAAGTATTGCCAATTTCCTCTATTCCTGGTAAACATTGAATATACTGCCAACTTGACAATTGAAAAACATCGGGTTGCCATGATTCTGGTATTGATAGAAGAGAGAAGTTGTGATCTAGAAAAGGAAATAGGCTGGAGTTAGAATGAAATTATCTAAAGGATGATCCGAAAGGACGATAGTTCAAACAAGCTTCAATCTCTGCTAATAATATTGATATTTCTTCAAAAGTCACCTTTGAGTCATCAGCAATAAGTTATAAGTGATACTTTGCTTGCGCTATAGCTGTCTCGAGATAGATGAAAAATGCGCCGTAGGCCTTTGTTGCTTTTCGACCACGGCCTCGACTCTCTGGCATAAATAGCCGAAGAAATCTACTCTAAAATTGATAAAAGGTCTGGCCAGAGATATTCTGTGTTGTGGTAAATCTCCCGTAAGGGTATCCTTGGTACGGGATGCAACTCGAAAACATTGACAACAAATCCGTTGTATGCATTTAACCTTCGTTCTGCAATTAGCCATTACTTGGTACGTATAGCGGCCAGCGTGGCTTCATTTCCAGAATGTAACGTTTGTTCATGATAATAACTCTAATACGGGATGCCTTTTCGCTAGCAATGTTGGCTAAATTACTATGACATAATCTCTCACCTATTCTGATAATTTCTTGGTTGGTTGGACAGATCAAACGCGGCCTTGAAAATGTGTTTTTAGCCCCTCTCTGCAAGGCCAAATAAAGGTGCTAGAGGCATAAGAAGAAAAATCATCCTTCGTAATGAACATAAAAATTATCAAGTTTGCCAAAGGAAGGAGGAACTACAATGAATTCTACGAAAAAGTCCCATATTTATTTCATCGCTTAGTGCTAGTAGTAATTAGTATGAAACTACAAAGCTGGGAAATTCACAAAAAAAAAAATACGATAAACAACGTAATGGACCTCTTTGAGACTTTGCTAATAGTTTTCGCCAATAAAAGCTCCTATATCATATCAAAGGAGATCTTCCAAAACGAAAACAGATCACTAAAATTTAACTGGCGGATCTCCATAGCGGTTATTACGTTTCCAAAGCAAACAGTTCATGAAACAGCTGCGAAGCGAGGCTTTTAATAGCGTCGTGGCGCCTCGTTTATCGATTGGCGGATTCGAATAAGCGTCTCGTCCTAGCCCTCTCTTCCGTTTACCAACTGATTCTCTTCCCCTCACCGCCGCTTGTACTGCCCCACTTCTACTTACATTACATCGCGGTAAATATAAAGATGTCATACTCGATGTAGGCTTATAAATCAGGCGTATATGCGGAACAAATGTTTGGAAGGGGGAAGGAGCCTACGTAGACGCCCGTTATACATCGTGAAAGACGGGTCTTTTGCGATGTGGCTCGTAAAACTTTATTAAAAAAATTCTCTTCCGGCATAATGCATACAAAAGGGATTCGTGTAACGACTCCGTACGACGTGAATAGCTTGTACTTGGAGTCGGTTTTAAGAGTCCCTCTGGAATATTTTTAGAAAGACTGCAAAAAGAGAATTGATACTTATCCAGAATGCGTCTAGGTGTAGAAACAAACATTACTTTGAGAAATTTGAGATTTTATTGAGAAGAATTGGACTTAATCCTAAAGAGTGCGCCACTTGTTGAAGCACACGATGTACTATAGAATACTTCACCAGTGCTTAGTCCAGTAAAATAATATTATGGTTAATGTTTTAGACAGGATTTACGCAAACAGCGATTTTTTACAAACAAGAAAATAACATAACTAAAGCGGTATTACATAGGTAGGTTGTTCCAAGGGTGACAGAGAGAACCTCGAGAATATATTCAGAAGTTCAAAGATTTGACTTTTAGGACCTTTAGGACTCCTTGAATCCGTTCTCAGGATTAAAATTGTTCGGATTGCCAAAGGTTTGCCTAGAATTCTCTGCTGATGATGGGTTGGCCTGCCTAATACGTTCGCGTTATGATAGTTAATGTTATGGTTTCCATTTTGACAGACATTTTGAAACTACTCAGAAATTGAAACTGCTTAGTTATGTTTTTGACAGAACTTGTGGTTCATTGTATTATTGCACCAGCACTTGGCATCGTTTTTGTTTTCTCCGAATATAATCAATAACGACAGCAATCACCTCTCACGGCAACACAAAACTGTCAAGTTGCTTTTATACATATTTATTTATCCTGTTTTTCGAACACCTGCCCTTGTGGAAATAGAAAAACAAACGCCTTTTTCCCCTCGCGTTTCTAGTGTTCCAGGATACAGCACCCCATGACGACGCTGTTGTTGTTTACCAGCATGAAATGACACATTTCAAGGTCATCCCGATACGCAAGGTTCATTGTAGTTAAGTGTTTACGCCTGTGTCCTAGGGTATACGAAATAATTGGGAGAAATGGGCTGCTTGTTAGATAATTGCCTACAGACTATACTCCGCAATCAAAATCTCTTACCCATGGGTAGAAGAACTGATGGAGAAAGAACAAACAACTTAATTCCATATAATTCGCCTCTATTAGGCGAATAATTGATGATTATACCGTGGAGTTCTTGTAATCTAGCAATATCGATTTGAGGAGCGATAGCTATTGCTCTATTACGGGTAATATTGCGTCTTAAATTGAAATATATCTATTTTCTATATGTCTTAATTAACGGACCAGGAAGCGTACATTTTCGACGACTTCTAGAATATATGAAACATCTAGCGCAAACAGTTTTAAGAAACGGGATCAATATTTACATTCCTTGACCACCCATATCGAAATACGTCTACTCTGTACGATCACATGCTTTATAAATACAGCAGGTGTCATTTCTATTTACATATGAAAATTACCTTATGGTAAATAACACACGTTTTCTGTTTAATGACTCAAAAATAAAAATATATTTTTGTGTCAACATGCCGCGGATGTTTTCTGACTAACAGGTTTACAAAATAAAATATCTGTATGAAAAATAAACATGGTGCTGTTCATAAGTAGAACGGCGTTAAAATAAGTATTGCTCAGTTTCTAAATGCTTTTCTGACTTTTGAGTCATATTATTTAGTTTTAATGAGCTTTTAACTAAAAGTGAGAATCTCGAAGAAAATATTGGGAAAGTTTCCTTGTTTTCTAATATCAACCCCCATCATCTTGGTAGATCATATTTGTATTTCTAATATTTGACGAAGAATGTTTGACGACAGACTTTTTCCCAAATATTTGCAAAAGTTGCCTTTGGTGGATTTGCATATATTGCAACTTTGCTATGTTTTCTTTAATTATGACTGCATTTGGAATAATACTCCATCACAAAATTCAAAAACTTGTGGTTGGTTTGTATAAAAAACATATTTTATAACTGCTGTATTAAAATAAATATCATATCTTTACATGTTTTAAATTGTTCGTTCTTTATAAAATTAATTTTTCAATTGGTTTGAGTTTTGGAGGAAAGAAAGTGAGCACTGTGGCTGGCTTATGAAGGATTTTTGACGTAAATGTCGGAGTTAATTGTGCCCGTGATGGCAAGAGACATTCTCTATTTGCCATAGCTGCAAACAGCATTTCAAACAAGGAATCCTGCCTGGCTTCCTTTCTGATATGTATACAAAAACTTTGAGCATCCCACCTTTCGAGCCATTTTTTTTTTCTTAAACAAGTTTACTATCGTTGCTTTTTCCGACTCGGAAATTTTATTTCTTCTGACAGAACACCCGCCTTGCGTGTGATGCTCAAGTCTTCGGTAAACCTTTTTAGTACCCTTGAGATTGTTTTCTGGTTGATTTTTAGTCCTCGAGTAATTTTCTTAAAAGTCCACTGAGGGTGCTCCATAAAATTTTATAAAATTGCTTTTCATGCTTCGGATTAGCTTGGCATTTTAAAATTAATAAAACCGTCTACGAACAAAAGCTTATGTACTACATTTATGAAATTGCATATCAGAACAGTCTTTAGTTTCATTTTCTTTTCAAGTCCTTCGTCAATTAGGTACCCCATTTACACCATTTTCATTTACCTCTCATATACAGTTTGTTGGATCCAGATTTTATTAAAAACTATACTTTTTAGTTAACACTCCATTGTCATTCCTCTCGCTGCCAAGATGAATATAACATATCATTTTATCAATTAATGAAAGCAAAAACCAAACTGACCAGTTGCAGCAAAGTAAAGTAATTGTTTAAACATTTATCGTTTTGGTTTCTTTAATGGATAGATGACTCGGATGTAACAAATTGAAGTTATAATACATTTGCATTAGATATTTATTACCTATGTTGTAAAGAAAAACACTGTGTTTCTAGCATTACAATTGATTGGTCTTTAGCACATTTAATGTCTTATGCTAATGTATTTTGAGTGTCGCATACCATATTTACATTAGCATTCATAACTCCAATCTAGATTTACTACAGAAGATAATGTCGTATCGTAGGGCTTTGACTCCGGGCAGAATTTGTAGCTCCCAATTATAAGGGAATCTAAACCGTAGTTGAATAGAATATTAAGATGACTCTAATTTTCGCATTTGAAACATGGTTGCAGTATTCATTGGCAAATAGGGACATCTGAAACCACGACATCTTGATTCTTCATTCCTCTGGAAGCCTTTTCATTTGCGGTTTACCGTAGTTAGCAAACATGGCGTTAAATGAAGCGTCCGCATTTTCATTTGCACCGTTCGCCTCACGCATGCAAAAGGCATCACATCGCCGCCGCCTCCAACTCGCGAGGAAAAGGGCGTTTAGTTAATGACGAGAAGAGAAGGAACAAGGGTCTTCCTCTCTTCTGACTAACATACACCGCCAAATTGACGAAGGGGGATAAATTGTAAATGATATATAGTCGGAGAATTCGTATCGGACGATCAAAGTCACCGTCAAAACGTACCCATGCGAACACTGCACACGCACACACATGCGCGCTCGGAATGGCACTTCCTTTGATCTCGACTTTGCTTTACTTCTTTTCGATGAAGAAACGAGAGAAGAGTGTGGTAAAATTCAACCAATAAAAGCTTAGTCTTAGTCTCGATGATGCTGTACAAGCAAAGGAACAAAAAAGAAAAAACAGACAGCAGTGGCGTACATCGCGAGAGGGGAAGATAAAGAGAGAGAAAAAGCAGAAGAAACGCGCTTCCTAATAAAACGTTTTATTTATGAGCGGAAAAAAGAAGATTCCTCGGTTTACCATTAAAAGCTGAATATCTTATTCAATAAGTGGCGGTACTGTATGAATAGTGTACAGTGCGTCTAGATGTTAAATTTCCATTCCTTTCCTCTCAGCAAAGCCCTATTAACAACTTGGCGTTGCTATTTACTAAAAATTTGTAGCTTCATTTATTGAAAATCTTGTTAATCTAATTTATTGTGTATCTTAAAGAGAGCTGCCATTTAGCGAATCCTCCATCATGTTTGGATTTTGATGGAAGAAGATCGTCCAGATCTTGTCCAAATTAATGTTGTCTACTTTAAATTTAGGGGATCTCTTGTAATTGATTAATTTTGTTACTCTGCTATTGCCGCAAACATCGCCGAAAATAATTTTTATTCCTTTCAATTAGAAAATTACACCCACCCCAAATCCTTAAACTGTACAACATAATGATACTTTTATATTACTCTATTGCTTGCTTGTGCATGTATTTCTGTAGTTGATTTTCGTTTCATCTGTCCTTGTGCCTATAAACGTATACCACCTCGTAGCACTTACGGAAAGTTATATCTTGTAACCACTGTACATCTCGCTAGCTCATGGAAGGAGGTAACTGAAACGCTGCGCTAAGGCAAGCTGAATTCTTCGAGAAAAAGGAACGGCTTCCACTCGAAAGGGAGAGGCAGAAATAGGATCATTTGATATATTGTAGGACGTATAAACGAAATTTTGTGTCGGGGCTCATTGATATTCCTTGGATGTTCCCGTTTCGCCGGGGTCTTGGGATACCAGTTTTGCGAAACTGTATCCTACCGCGGCTGTATGTATGTGTAGGTAGGAAAGGAGATGTGCTCTGGATCGGTGATAGATGCTCGCTTCTTCTCCTCTATACACAGTCGAAATCACCAAAATGCAATGCTCAGCACGGCGATTTCTTGCTCTTCTCCCATTGGGGTTCCAGATATCAGATCCTAGGGTCGAAATGACCGGAACAGATCTTGCATAAAACTAGCGCTGGTACTGGTTTATTAATGGGAAAGTTAACCAGAAAGAAACCGTTTAGAAAGTTGCTCTAGGATAGGAAAGATACGGGAATACTTGACATAAATGGTGAAAACGGATTCTCATCTTAGAAGCGCATTGGAGTTACACTCACCTAGACATTAAATAGCATTTATGTGAGTGTTAATTTAGACAGGAATTGATATTTAAGTTATGTTTTTTACAGGAACACGTACGTATTTCTCCATCGATCGAATGAATAACGTAATTTTTCGTGAAGAGTATCTCTCTATTTTTTCAGAAATCGATAAAAATAAATCCAAATTATCTTTATGTTCACAAAAATGAAGTTATTATTGCCTAATATATTCAGATCACTTACTGAAACATTCTAAAATTTTACAATTTGTTTTATATAAGCTTTCGGGTACTTTAAATTTAAAAGTAAAGATCTTATATATTTTCACCTTCACACTGAAATATAATCTATACGCGTCATCAGAAAGAACATTTTAAAATATAAATTTTAAGGAATCATAATGCCGGCGGGAAAAAGAACCTTCTGATAGAATATCAAGAATTTTAGTTGCAAGTATAAATCCACTTCAGGCTACTAATATGCACACCTTTAGCGTTATCGCACAAATTATCACCGTATGCTATAATAACGTGTATTTAAGGTAATCTTTTGTTGAAAGAAATGGTTTCGATATCCATACTTATCCGAACTAAAACGAATTTTATGGATATACAGATTATAGCATCGCATCCGAAAAGCTTTTTTATACGTTCCACGTATTCAGGCACCGTAGGATTATCTCCATATAACCATAACATCTCATTCTAAACGTCTCCTAATAACATAATTTACATAACACGTGACATAAACATTTTTTGCGATAAACGCATCGAGAATGGCTGGTTATGACGTCGACTATCTCTAGCTGGTCGCATCGAAATAATACGCTATACAATATCGGGCCCTAAAAGTCAGCCGCTCAGCGTAGGGTACTGATGCACGCCTCACCACTAGCGGAGATAACACCCGTTCATGTCGGATGCATCCAACGCCATATTAGAACCGCCGTATGCATAAATTACGCTCGTTCGGAAGATGCAAAGCCGAGCTTCAGGCTCCGAGCTCTCGACAGCCCAGCCGCCTAAGCCAAATAAAATATTCATTACTACCCGACATACTCCATAATTCAAGATCGTTTCGATATACGTCTACCCATATATGTCTAGTGTAATGTAGAACTAGACAGATGTTTGGTACAATTACACCGGGTTCTAAGAAGATTTGGAACGATCGTATAGACAAAGAAATGGCAAAGACGTACTGTACTAAAGCCTTGTAGATGTTACACAGGGTGATTCATTATCTCTATGGTAAACTTTGGAAGGTCGTTTCTAAGTAAAGAAACACAATATGAACAGTCCATACATATGCAGATAAAGTTTCTGTTTATTAATACTGCATAAAGAAGCGACCAGGCTTGCATTTGCAGGTATCTAAACAGACATCAACTTGCTCATACAGTATCCCAAAAAGTCCCTCTTCCGTATGGAATAAACGTGAAACATGAAGAAAATGTTATTGACTCTGACTACACTGGGTGGTCGGCTACGAACAATTTAGGAAACGAACGAATTATGCCGAAAAACGTTCAAAGATCATAGGATTACAAACAATCACGTTGAGGTCAATAGATGTAAGCTACAATACTATCCTTTACTTCTAAACTAACTCGTGCAAAAGAGGAAAAGCAAATGTTATTGGACTACAGAGGGTTTATATGTACAAACGAAAACGAGGAATAACTAAGAAGTAAATCAATGAAATATGTAAAATTATTTTGCGATATTCTGTGATCGACCATAGACCTTATTCAATGTATTTCGCGCATGTTACACTTTCAGCAAAGCATCAATCTTCTTGCATTTTTTTTTTTGTTACGATACTTCTAACCCTTTCTGATATAATAGAGTCGTGGTCGGAATTGTGAGTGCATCAATAAAGTTTCCCAGGTTATCTCCAAACTCTCTTCACTTAAAGTGAAAAGGATCTTTTTTTTGCAAAGATGAATCTTTCTTATTTATTTTGGCCGGTGAACGGTATTCTTGTTTAAAAAACCTCTAAAAAATGTCCGATTCCCTTGATGTTTTTTATTACTATATTGATATTAACTTCGTATTTAGAAAGTGAACGCGTCACATACAACCGTATGGGACGGTATCATTCCCTTGCCATAATATTGTCCTCTCACTAAATCATCTTGGCGATACGCTTTTAATCTAAACTGTCGCCTTGTCGAGTAAAAGGCGGGTGATTAAGCAGCCTGCTATAAATAAATATGGAGCGAAAATATGCCGCGTTGCCGTCGTTGTACTTTGCCCGGATGTTTCGCATATTTTTCATTCAAGTTAATATTGTCGCTACACGCGATGCCGTCTTACAGCTTGCACGTTTACAAGCGAAGTAAATGCCTCGTTTTGATTTGTTTTATTATCGCAGCTTCTTCTGTTGCTGGTGTGCTTCGGCCGCCAACGTTTGTTTTAACGAGATAATGCACTTTTCTCTTAATGAATCCATTGAAAACCCACTTCTCGTACATTTTTTCTTCGAATAGGATAAATTGTCGAGATTCTATAGTTCGAAAGATTCCTATGGAACTCACGTATCGTTAGTGAAGGTTATGTTGTTTTCTTAATTTTCGTGTAAATAAGAAGCTGGAAAAAGGTGTGGTAGTTGTATTATAGCCTCTAATCAAAGGGAAATATCTTAGATGCTTTTCCTCGCTTCATTAAACTCTAAACGTTTTTGTGAATTTACGATATGCCACATCAGGGCCTATTCCGCCTGAGAAAGTCCCGTAGTGATGTGGCTGTTGAAACACAACTTATAAAGTGTATTTAATATATAATATATGTATATATATTTGCAAAATGAAAAACATATGATTTAATTATTTTATAATAAGAGACTATTTTTGGAATCCATCATTTTTCTTTGTAAATTGAGGACGATTTCTTTGTTTCATGTCTGGCAATATTCATTTAAGTATTTATTTGGAAGTAATCAAGCGTCGTTTGAGTCTATCAATAAAATAAATTTGAAAATCCATACTGTTGTCGAGCACGTACAGTAGTATGTGTTTTTGATTATGGAAAATAAAAACATATATCACATACTGTCAAGATCCCTAAAACATGCATTTGGCAAAAGTAAATCTGAAGGGATAAGAAGTTGTATCGTGATTGTATTTCAAAAGGAAACGATCGTGACTGGATCTAGCTAAAATAATATTTTGGAGGCTAAGAAGGAAATGAGCGTCTTTAGTTCTGAAACTCATAAATTAGATTTTGTCCAGTTTATGCAAAGCTAGTCCTAGAAAAAGTAAACGGTAGCTTTTTGAAAGAACTTCGATGTTTAAAATGTAGAGTATGTAGCGATGAGCGTCGGTTAAAAATGTCTATTTTACTCACTTACCTATATACTTCTAATCGACGCTCATCATGAAATGCCCTGTAGAATCACTTCCTTCGCACTACCTAATAAATTCGAATTATTTCCTGTTAATTGACGAATGTCCTTCCTTTAATCCATCAAGCTTCTTTCATTAATCCTCCACGTGTATCCCACTTACATTTACCGGCTTTTAAGTACCTTTCTTCTTCCCTAAATAATTAAAAAGCATTAATTTTTAATACCCACCCTCTCTTCGTTGAATTTCTCCTTTGTCCGTCGTCCCGCACTTTCATTTAATTTTATTAAACGATTTCACAATTGGAAACTGCGAAAAAGCAAGAAAGAACCCGGTGGCGCCGCGCGAAAGAGCGAGATAAAGTAAATAATGAGATCAATTCTCAATTAAATGAATAATCTCTCGTTGATGTGCTGCCTGCCTGTTCGAATCAAATAGAGATCAGGGAACAGCGGCGCAGGGCGAGGAAAAGGAAAGGGACATATCGGAATCCCTTCTGCTTCGTTATATCGTCGCTAGAAGGGGACGTCGTCGCGGTGAAAAGAGGATAGGAAATAGAAAAGTGGTGGAGTCCGTTTGTCTCGTAATATCAACGGACCGGGGCTTATAAGTGAGCAATTTCCCATTTTCGCTTATTACTTCTAACTGTAGATTTTAAATTGATAGAACCAAAAGTTTCCCTGGATATAAATCAACGTCATTGCTTTCCGTTCGCTGGATATAACAAAGTTTCAATTTCCTGATTCGAACAGACATTAAGATCTGATTCGGGTCCCTGGATTTCTTCCCGCAGAGCCAGCTGCTGAAGATAGCGTGTAATCGGGTACTACCGTTCAGCTGATTCCACTATTCTGCCGTAGTACTACATCGGAAGAACTTGCATAGCAAGCTAATAAAGTACAGGAGTAGAAATATGTTTTCTAAATTTATTGAATTCAAACATATTACTTATTACCTAGTAAAAGTAACTTAGTAAGTTTAATATACACTGTATTGGTTGAGATGTAGGCCATAGGAAGACCATAGAAGTCATTGGTTGTCTCAACTAAATTTCATTGCAGTGTAGATTGAACTGCAGACAATTGAAAAATGACATAGTGATAAGAGTGAAAGGACTGCTAAAATAAAGGTATATGACATTCTGATAAGACCCTGAATAAAATATATTAAAAAAACTGAAAGTATTGAGAACAATATATTAAAACCAAATGTGACAAATAAATGAGGAGAGAACAAACAGAGACGGAGGAGGAGCCGATGGAAGAAAACATATTAAGGTATAGGACAGCGGTGGACAACCCAAACGATCTTGTGGGCCACATTGGAAGTACATTATAATCCCGCGGGCCGTAGATACATACATATACATATATATAAAGCAAATTAAAAAAAAAACTAATTCATTTATTAATTGCCCTTTTTTAAATTTACTTCATATTTACTTAATAAAAAAATCTTCACGACACCTAACATGACCGAAATATACAATAACACCATATTCAGAGAATAATTCTTTGAATCCCTTAAAGGTTACGTATCATGACACAGTTAAAACTGTTGTAGTTTTATGTCTTTATTAAGCTATTACATTCCTGTGTCAAGGCGCAATCTTCATCTTCATCTGCATAATAAAATATCAAAAAATCACCCGTAAGATTAATAAAGTTTCTATTGATATTGGCAACGTCGGGCAAAATCATTAATTGTTTCTACAAGGTTATCTTTAAGCAGTTTATTTCTTTTAGTATTTCGAAATAGACACCCGATACACTTTTTTTTTGTGGAGTGCATGATATAATGAAACAAGTTCTAGATTGTCTTTTGTATTTAACAGCACAAGTTCGTCTAGATCTTGTATTCTTGTATCTTGTTTATTAGTTGCCCAATTTAGACGCAAGTATGTCTAAACCCTTATCAAATTCACGGCGATACAGATAACTCAATACCCTTTCATGTTTTACCAATAAATACTTGCTATTTGTCAACCTATCAAGAACATCAAATTTCCTTCCAAATGTCCTTCAATCAAAGTTTATTGCTACCGAAAATTAATTCAACTCACAAGCTTCCTTTCTGTAAACATGATTAAACTAAAGCAGCATATAAGAAAAATTTCCGTTGTTACCTTAATACTCGAAATTGAGGATAATTACGTGTAGAATTCCAAGAAGTTACGTTAGCTTGACCCGAACTTCCTCATGGAAACAATTAAACTTGTTTCTTCTTGTAATTGGATGATATTTTAGATCAACTCGATATATCACGCGTATCTATATCATTTACCTTCGAAATCGAATAGACAAGCAATTTCCTCAATTTTGAACCTGTTTCTTTACGTAAGCATCCGCATTTGAGGAACCTACCTCCGCAAGATTTATAACGTACACGGTACTTAATTTCCTTTAAAAATAAATTTCAGTCAGAGACCGCTCGTTCTCTGCATTGCTTACTTAATTTAAAATTCGAAGGTTAATTTTCGCTTGCTTTTTCGAAATTAGTCACGGAAAACTATTTGAGCGTGTCCGCCGTGCGGCTTACGTCATTCTAGTTGAATTACAACTGTATATTCTGCGTGTACTTGCTTTTGCCGAACGTTAATTCCCGGTTAGCGATTTCACCGGTCTAAATTTAGACACTTTTAGCACCTGTATGCCGCGTCGTGTTGCCTTCACCGGGATAGAATTACTTGGCTCACAGGAAATTAAGGTTCATAGGATCTGCGCGCGATTTATGTGCTCGATATGATGTTTATAAATATTGCAGAGCTTCGGGAGTTTATAAGAAGAATGCTTTTAAGTTTTGTATGTATTCAATAACCATTTGAATTGTTTGTTCATATGTGCATACCACACATGTTATATATTTTGAGTATAGAATAAGGAAGTTATAACTTTCGTATAAACACACTCAGCCGAATCCAAATTCTTTATGGTGTATGGTCATTCGCAACGGATTAAGTTTCAAAGTGTTTGCTAGAAGGTTTTATTGACGTTGCGTTTATGTTTAGTAATAAGATTGTAGCAATGAAATATTTTCATTGCTATAATATTCTCAATAAAATTTTTAATCGCTTTAACTTATCGTTTTATGATAAATATGCAGACGTGCAAATAAAAAATTCTTCGATATTTGTGATAAGAAAATTACTAATTCTTTAGAACTATATATGCACTACCGCCTGTGAATGTGTGGCCAAGTGAAAAATTTCAGATATACAATGTGTCTACGTAGTACGAAGTATCTTTAAGAAATCTTCAAAAAAACAACATTTTATATATAGTATTTCGTCGCTTCATATTTATTTTACAAAGAACGACACAATTTAGGTATAGGAAAATGCTCACAAAACAAATCCTAAGGGAGCTTCCTTGTTAGATTTTAGAAAAATATACTGCGCATTCCATTAAAAATATTAAATAGTATGAATCAAACATGGCAGCGAAAACTTCAAGAAATAATCGAATAAAAGTTGAACCCCCGCTCTAGTGTGTAAGGCTTTTAAGATATCGGCTGTTAAAAAAAAACAGTGGAATTTCGCAAAAATCTCAAATTATACCTCAATTACCTCAAACACTAAAGGATAAATTGAAAAAGGGGATCCATAAACGTAATAATATACAGGCTGTTCCATTTAAAATACCAAAGTGAGCGGAGTAGTGGAAACTGAGTTTCATGTATACTTAAAAAACATTTTGCGTTATGCAATTATCTTCTATATGAAAGCTTTCGCTCTAAATTATCCAGGAAAGAAGTTAACTTCTGCCCATGCACCGAGTGAATATACTATAGATTGACTTACCATATAAAAAAGCAGTAACGTAAAAGCTACCAACGTGTGAGAAAATTGTGTAAGCTATTATAGAATAGCTTATTTTCTTCTACTGAAAAAATCCACCCTTTGTGTTAATAACAGCTTTCATGATTCGGGCCGTCGTTTCAATTAATTTCTAAAAAATTGGCCTTGGAATACGATTTGCTTCCTTTTAAGGTGCAGTCCATAGATGTTTCCTGTAGTAGTAGGCTCGATTATTGACACTGTCATACCTAGTTCATCTATCAAAAACTCGAAACGATTAAGGTCAGAACTCTGCCATGACCATATTTTGGTTTTCCAAACCAAGAAATCGCACAGGGTTTTAGAATTTCACTACTCTTTCCTCGCTATACCTTCAATCTCATGAAGATCAATGTGTTCTGAAAATGTTTCTTTTGGCCAAACTTCTGTGACCGATAGTGTACACATGCTTATTTACATCCGCGGAATAGTCTGTATCATATGGGAACTTTCTTTATTTACCCTTTGCCGAAAATAAAGAATTAAATAATACCGAGTATTGCGCTGTTATCCGTTTTTCATCATACGCCACTGACAAGACGAAGTACAGATATTTAAAAACTCAAGTATTTGTTTTTGAACAAAGCTTCTTACAATTCTGTATCAAGTAAGGTATGCCATTTTATTTTTGTAAAAAATAGCGTCTGATAGATGGATACCATTGTATTGTATGTGTTCTCTTTATTCTTTATTCAACATTTTCTATTACTCATCGTATTACAAAATGTGAAATGAATAAAGCCAGTACGTTTTGGATTATGAAGCTTTGTAATAGTTTAACATACAGAAAATTCGATTCCACTGGCTTATTCGAGGCAATTAGTTAATATATCATGTATCTAGTTGATACTCCCGAATCTAGGACAGAAAAATATCTTTTGTATAGATACAAATTCAGAAATATATCATTACAGTATTTAATTTATTATTGAAATAGTCTCCACCGAATTCTTTAACCCATGTTCAAAAATATTGTAACTAGCGTAAAATATAGCAACTAGCGGCGTTTTCATTCAATCGTCTGCCAAGTTAACTCTAAAACAGTTCAAAATAAACGGTTTTAGATTTAGAAGTTAGACAAGTTTTAGTTTCTCTTTTTCCATAGCTACTTTAATTAAATATATAGCTTTGCTGGGGGAGACTTCCTGCATTTACCCATGCACTATCTGCATCTTATTTTCTAGTTATTTACGAATACGAACGCGATATGTTCGTTCAACCCGTTAAAATGTCTTAATATAAACTCACGTTAATTAATTGCATTAGAACTTATTTACATATATTTACGTGAACCATACTTAAAAGTAACAAGAAAGTTTGTTCCTTGTATAACCCGTCGGGCTGTTGGTGCTCTAAGATAGTTTCTACTTTGCAGAAATATTACCTCGACGTGCGCGCCATCTACACATGTAATTTGGTGCACGTCGAAATTAAGAATTTATCTCTAAATTACACCGCCACTTCGAGTCTTGTACGCTCTCTCACACACACATCGCCTAAAATAGAGTTCCTAACGTATTCTGTTTTATTTCAGGTGAGTTTCGCAGTTCGTTTTCTTCTCTCGAGTCTCTGGCTCGCCGAGTTGTGAGAGGAGGCCCCGTGAAGCGTACGGCGTCGACATTAAGATAAGGTAAAGTAGAATTTATCGCGGCCCGAAAATTTAACCAATTTTCCGCAACGACTCGATTAAATGCGTCTAATTTGTTTCGCACGAATCGGAGTTATATTAAAAGAGCGTTTCTCTCTTTTCCTTTCCGTTTCTTTGGATGTTCCCATCCTTTTCTCGCTTTTTCCATCGCTTCAGTTGTAGTGGAAGTACTGGAATTCTTAACAATCGCCAATGAAAATACCCACGTAGGGGCGCCTGCGAGGGGGGTCGTTTCAACCTCTTTTCCATCTTTTCCCCGGGATTCAGGGTAGTTAGGTGAACCTACTCAAAGTTTCTCGAAAGCTTTACGATATGGAAGAACAGAAGCGGTTGTATTAGTTTGAATTTTACGTCCAATTGCACTCCAAAAACATTATCTTCCTTGGAATGGGTAACGTTACGTCTACTGGTATACCGTGGTGTATTGCGTTGGGAGGGAAAGGAAGGTAGCGCCTTTTTAATCTTGGCTTTAATTTCATCACCCCATTTTTGGTTGTTGGTTGGCTGAAAAGTGGGTGGTAGTATTCATTCCGTTAATAAAGTCGTGAAAAATTGGAGGTGGAAGTGTATAAGGCAAAAAGACCTTGCATTCTTTAATACATTCTCCCTCAAGTATCTAAGAGGAAATTTTGGTACATTTGAGAATATCAGAAGTGGGTCTAAAGGGCGAAGAGTCACAAAAAACAATTTACATATTAATAATTTGTGATTGGCCTGATTGGGTGCGGTTCTTCAACCGATGTCTTTTTCTAGCGCTAACGTGCTAATGTACTGATGCCTTCCGGTAGTCTTCTTAGACGGCAAATGATGACCCTAGCTACCTGCTCCTAGGCGTTGGTGACCGTCTTCTTTTAAACACTTTTATTAGGACTGTAACTCCACCATTGCGGCTGTGGTTAACGCCGTACTCTTCGGGGAAAACTAGGCGATGATGATATATGTATGTTGTACTGTGGTGCAATACAACACAATTCAACTAGGTGACTTCTTCGGCCACTCTAATATTCCACACTATGGAGCATAAAGGGGATAACTACCTTTTACGTCTTTAGTTCTTTCTTTAATTTCTCTCGGCAGTTGGGGTTTGATTCAACCAACAGTCGGTACTTATTTTGGTTACCCGGTCTTCCTGGTCATTTATCTCCAAGTTACCCGAAGAGCGATTGAAGACTTTGTTAGACTAATATTGCTGCGGGGTTTATAAGATATTGTTTAGCGACTAATTTCTTGCAGAGCGTTGCTCGCGTCATCTTCCACCAATTACGACACGCACAACACATACGAGCGAAAAAATCAATAATTAACGAAAACCGTGCACTTCATACCATATATGGATATTCGGAAAATGTAAAGAGAAATAATATGCGCTGACTCACTGCCTAAATATGGATACGGTAAATACATTCTGTAAAACAAATAAACCAATTCAATTTTGGTGTGTTAATAATAAATAGATATACACATATAAATAAAAATAATATTTAACATGGGCCTCCCATTACAACTTTTAAAAGCAGCTCGTGGAAGATTCTAAGTCTAGAGTAATTTTTTCACATCTTTACATCAGCTTTAACATTACTAATTTGTGACTAATATGATAACATTGAAGTGGCATGTTAAATAAATATGAATAAAAAAAACAACATTTGGAGAGATAAATAAATAAAAATATGTAGATATAAAATTTACAGAAAAATGTACGACATATACTGGACAAGCACAACGCTCTAAAAACTGGTATATTAGACATACTCTACAACAACGCATTGCGGAAAAAAAATAAACCTACAAAAGTGTAATAATTTATTTAAGTATTCCTTAACAGAAATTAATTTTCAAGACCTCTGCAAAAATTGTTTGGAACTGTTGGTTTTTATTGATGGTGTGTTACTGAATTTTGACTGCTGTTCCATATTCATCATTACCAAACTGATCTTCCAGTTGCTCTAATATGTTTAACAAAAGATTATTTGTAAGATTTAAATTTATTCTTTATAATTTTTCACTTTTGGTAAAATTTTGGCCTTTATTCGCTCCCGAAATGGTCAGTAATGAGTTAAATCCCAAGACATGTCTTGACTGGTTCCGTATAACTACAGCGGCAGCTATACACATTCTAATCTTCTCAAAATGTTAGTGGGAGTAAACGAACGGAATATGACCCTTGGTTTGGGTGCGTTCCTAAATAGAACTCAAGCGGTAGAAAGGTCGAATTCGCGGAAAGACCCATTCCAGATATTGCTGCGGCATCTTGAAAATTCAGTTCTCCTCTATAAAGTAAGCCACTTATAATTTCGTCCTCGTTCAATCTCTTTCCTCTTATTTCCGTCCAATACATATATAGATATATATTCCCTGTTCTCGCAATGCCAGGTCGCGGCCTACGCTTATTTCAACGCGAGAAAGAAGGTTCCCTCGTTCTAAAGGAGGAGGCTTTTACGCGAGCAGTTTTCAGAAATTCGACGGCCGTGGAACTTCTTGTTAATTGCTTTTCTTACTTCTTTTATAGGCCCGGGATACTTTAATTAAACATAAATTGCGTAAACAGTTCGCCGAGTTTCTCTCTCTTACCCATTGCTGAATATCTTGACTTCTACGTGTACACCAGGGTGTCCGATCCCTTTTCTGGAAGACTCGTCTTGTCGCGTACCGAATTAATTGTATAATTTGGGAAATTTTCACGTACGTAGAATGGTGGAAAAGAAGCAAATTATGGAACACAAGGCCCGCTTTTGGGAAAGGATAATTATTGATACAAATTAATAAAAGGGATCGTGGGACGATGGTGCTTCGCTAATGAAGTAGCCGTTGATTATATCGATGAAATTCTTTTGTTTGTTTGCGCTATTTGTATTTTCTTCCGGTTATCTTTGATGTAAATATTTGAAATGAGTTTATTAATTGTAGATGCTGGCTTAAAGCGAGTGACGAAGAAAAAGGGTCCGATAAGTTAACTCCACGGTATACCAGATTTCCTTGAAAAGAAATCTCGTACGTGTGAATATTATCCAAGATATTTCGTTTAAATTAAACCTCATAGGCCAGATCAAAATAACAAGTCCCGACATACCAACTTCTATGTCACAAATCCGAATAACATTGAACTTACTTTCATTCTAATTCAACTTATTAATGAAGCAATATCACTATATTTATATAGTGATATAATTTTGCAAATTATCCCTCATTATAATCTTTATCTCCGCACTTCGATTTCGTTTAATGAGCAAACAAAAAAGTTTGCCTTTACTGATAAGCTAATTTTAGACGAAGTCAGGCGTTGTTTTTATCGTTACCGAATTTCTTTATCTGTGATGTAATTCTTGCTTACTCAGTTAATCGTTCTAAGATAAGTGACTTAATGTTTTGCCTCTCAATACCTTGATCATCAAGCTTTTCACATTTATGTGCGCTGATAAGACGATAACATCAGTATTTGTTTACATACAGTTGCCTTTAATGTTTGAGGATTAACATTTACGGAGGTAAGAGAATAACAAAAAGGTTGCAATCTCCAACGTTCGGAGGGTCGCTTGTGACCTTGAGTGTACATTACTACGTCTACATTAGCTTGCATTTTAATAAATTCATTTTGTGCAAAACTTGATTGATCAGTATTAAATTCGATGTAGTGTAATTACATACAGCTGCTATAAGACTTCGCTTTTGACAGCCAAATTAATTTCGAAAATTATTTAATAATGAGGTAACGCCTCTCGCACATATACACATTAATCGTAATCGTGTAAGTAAATTGTTTGTGGAAGCAGTTACGGTTAGTATATATGGGAACGTAATTGGCCACATGAATCCTTCAAAAACGAAAAACACGGAGGATAATGTATTCATTGGAGGTTATTAAAAATTTTGCAACAGAATGTAATTATGGCTTTACGAACAAAAAACGTGATTAAAATTGTTAGACGATATCTGCATAATCATTATTGTTTTGTTTCTTGTTGATTATAATGTTTAATAATGTTTCTAATTGCGTTCTTTATTTTTTGACAAATTGAACCCATGAAATTAATTTTAGACGTTTTTTTCTCTTATCGTATAAAAATAAATTGGAAGGACAGCAAACTGTGAGCTAGATTATGCGTATTACAGTCCAAGAAGAGATCTGAGCAAATGTTGTGGGGATTTCATTTTTTGGCTTGGTATTTGTTGATATTCATTATACTTTGCTATACCAGCTTTGTTTCAAAAAATTGTGGCGGAGCTTTTTTTTGGGTATTCACTTGTGTCGCAGACTATAGCTTCTACCATACTACCATACTATCTGTACCTGATTTATCTGTTTATTTATCTGCTAAAAATTATAAAGCAGAAACTAATGAAACGACAAGCAAATGCAGAATAAGATTGTTTATTGAAATTTAAAAAATAAACCCAACATCAATAAGAATTTAAAAAATTGTGAGATGAACACAAAATTAATAATAAATAAAATAAAAAAAACTAGGTGGTCGAGGCTGGTCGAGTTTTAACAATTTATTAATGGCGGGTTCCAATTTCGTTAACATCAATGGCAGATCGCCACGTTCAGTGATGTGTAGTCTGCTCCCCTTCTTTAACAGTAAACTAGCTACTGCACTGAACCCAGGCTCAGCCACATAAATACGATTAGAGACGTCTGCACTATTGCCCATAATCCAGGGTAGAGAACTGGTATTGATTTTTGAAGCCAAAACTCTTGGTACCCATGTTTGAATTTTACTTTGAGTTCTTCGTTAGTTGTGAGTTCTACAAGTTCCTCTTCCAACTTTGATGCTGGGCCACCATTAGTAGCAGCTGACAAATTATTGCAATTAGGAATTTCATTTTCTTCAAAAAACTTTTGCATGGTATTAAATATAGATTCTCCCTTTGCATCACTTTCCAAACTTTTAGCACATAATAACTTTTGGTGATTTTTTTCTTCGTCTATAAATCGTACGTATGATGAAGACATAATGACATTTCAACGTCTTTTGCCATTTCATCTATTCTCCTTTGCACTTCTCTTCTGATGATAACTAACGATGCGTCATAAGACACGTGGACAAAGTTTATATTTTTTCTTCTTCTCACATATGGATAAGAGTGAAAAGACAAATTTGAAACGCAAGCGTTTGTGTCCGAACTCATAAATGACTATTTCCAAACCCTGCTTGTCAGCGTCAGCATTTTCTAAACTAAACTAAAACCGCCGCACTTCTTAAATTAAATATTTGCATATTGTTACATCGTTTATGTCTTTACAAGGAAAGAATGTGAAATGAATATGTACATTTCTCCTAAACTTGTTTTCTCAATTTTACTACTAATGGTAGCATTGATACGGGAAGTTCAGAGACCATTTTTTACCAACATCCACACATTATAGTGGCTCACAGCTTATTTAGAAGTATCTCTGAAGAAAATGAAAATATTTCAAAATTCTGGCGAGTGTCAATAAAGGAAGAAAGTATTTTCTAAGGACTATATGGCATGACTATATGATTATATATATGGCAGTCTAGAGTAAATTAGAAAGAATATAAACTTTTCTTTGTTAACTGAAGCGTGTGCGTTCTTAGAACAGACCTTTTAAATACAAATTCACCGATATACCAGGGAGGGATGATAATTGCGTAGCCTCCACGTAGATGACACCTGTATGGCAACGATTTCCACGCTAATATGAAGCTTCATTAAATAATTGGTAACATTGCCCGTGTTAAACCAATCTGTCTGTATGTCAAGAGCACGCGAAAGAGAACGTGTTTTGTTTAACTCAAATTATGGACAATCCTGAGAATCGTGCCGTCCTAAAATATCTGTACTTGAATGCCCCAAAGAATTCAGAAAGGTGGGTGGTGGAGAGAAATGGAAGGAAAAATATAGCGATTTCCAGTTTCTGCTAAGGATGCGCGTTAGTTAGCATATTTACAATGGGCTGTTGTAGTCTACGTTTTAAAGTATCAAAGAGAGACATGGAATAAATTTCTCCCGCGTTTGATCGTTAAATGTACTGTTTTAACTCTTAGACGTAGGCAATTTAGTTTCGCATAGAATTACAATAGCCTAATACAGATACCTAATTAGGTTATCAGTGTGTCTTTAAGGAAAACTTACTATATCTTTCTTATTAATCCTTTCAAAATTTTGAAAAATATACCGAGCGTACTATTAGAAATATAGCAACAAAAACATTACTAGTTTATATATTAGTGACCCGTTTATTTGGATTACTCTGTACTTCATACTTTTTAATCATTACCGTCTACACTGCAGAGACTCGTTCCTTCTACTTGAGAAAATAAATTACACTAGATGACTCAGTAGTACTTATCTACGCACAGATTCTCAAGAGGCTGCTTCCTTCTTTTTTCGTTGCTGCTGCTTCTATTAGATCTATTTCGATTTCTTTCCATCTAACAACGTTTAATAAACGCTCCGCTGTTTGACGCTAAGAGTGCATGACGTAAATTTCGTCCGGTTAGTAAAGATTAGATCTTACAAGAAGATAGTCATGCTCCGAGTAATAAAACCTATTAATTAACTATCAAATTGGACGGTATCCTGCAATCTATTACGTTCGTTAGCTTCGTTTAGCGCAGACGAAAAGAACTCTACTAAAAATCTGAATTGCTAACGCTCTGCCTCGGTTTCTCGCCCGTTTCCTTAAATGAGGATCGGATACGACGTTCTTAATTAATCAGTTGCATATTTGCATGGTAAATAACATCGGGGAAATGTCAATTCATTCATGATATCTAGCGAAATGCAATTATAACACGTATGTAAGTATGCATATAGTTTGCTAGTCTATATTGCGGTGTTAAAAAAAATGCATGGCAAAACAGGTATTAGCTACAAACTACGAGTTTGCGCCTTGGTCTGACAAAACGTACTAATTGCTCGATCCGTTTGTATGCCAGAATTGAGATTAATGATTCGATGAGTCACTCAGCTCTAGCGATTATCAGTTGCCGGTCTCGCTCTGGGTGATGGACGATTGCAAAATGTTTCCAAACATTATGCGTGTCTCTATACGTACAGTTCGGACCAAAAATATATTCGCATGAAGCTTTGATGATTTACCGAAATACCCGTTTAATTGAGACAATTAAATTATATAGCCACTCTAACTAAAGTTCTACGTTTGAATATGAGAAAATAAATTATTAACTTAGATAGACAAGGGCAACCTTTTATTCAAACATTATCAAATTACCATAGTAACAATCTACAGTACTCAAAGTAATCAAACATTTTGTTGAACTTGTTGTTTGCCTTGCTACGTTTTTCTTGTAAATCTTTTTTTTTTCATTAAAACCAAATAACCATATTTCTCAGATGAACAACAAACTATACAGTAATTTTCTAACTTTGCAATCTGAAAAACCTTTCAATCAAACAGAAATTAAATAACAAAATAAAATTAAAAGATTAGAAGAAGGAATTAAGAAAAATCATGATTTTATTTTTATAGGTGTAGACCTTAAACTCTTAAAAATTGCAAAAAGTCGTGAAAATTTAAATTAATGTAATTATTTGGAATTAATTGGAAATACAGCGTTTCTTGATCTATGATATATCACAACAACGAAATCATCTAAAATATCTTCTAGAATTACTATTCCGAAAGATTCAATTCAAAGATCCGATCCCAATTTAATTTTATTACAAAAGAAGTTGCAAATTAGATCTTTTCTGGTGTTTTTACTAATTTGTGGCATTCGCAACAGTCTTGGTGTTTCTGCTCTAGAGATATGAAGTAATCCATTTTAGCACTTTTCCTCAAAATCCCAACATAAAAAGCCTATTTACCAATAATTTGTGAGCAACGCAGTCAAAAGTCTGACAATACTTCAGGACTAATTAAGTTATTATATATTTCTAACAAGGCCGTAACAGATGATTTGCTAGCGCAGTATATTGTTCCCAGCATCTTAAACTTCAAGTTCAATCGTGTAGGGAGTATCCTATTCTTATTTCAACAAAGTAACCACTTAGAAAGAATCATTTAATAATTCCTATACATCTACGAGCTCACAACAAGGAATCTAAAACATTTAATTCTAATTGATATTCTGCTCAGCTCGGGCGATTATTCAATCATAACTGCGTTTTTACAACACGCCATCAACTACTTTATAGGACGCGACGTGAATCGGCGATGATACGATTCGCGAGACCTACATCATTGCAGCGCTTGAATAAGCACGATGTTCCAGTGGATATACAAGGCAGTACGTTTTCCTTCTCGCATAAAACATCGATTAAGACATTAAACGCGGTCGAATGGAAGATTCGATATTAGATCACGATTTGTATTATTAATTATTACGATTAGAAAATGGGCGGTCACCGACTGGCTAAACGAAAATCGCGCATTAGCCAAGGCCAAAAACCGTGAAGCGATGCACGTTCGAGTTACAGCGAGCCCCAGACGGCCTCTGGTTGCGTCACCAATCACTGTCCGATCGAAATACAACAGCGGTAATTGGCGGGGGAATAGGAAAAAAAGACGATAAAAAGAAATAGAGGGAAGACATGGAACAGGTCAAGAAATTTTGCAAAAGTACCTTTGAATAGGATATAGTTGCTAGCTCATGCACTGTCTGGTCAGGTTAGTCGTGGTTTGTTCGTTTATTGTATTCAAATCGACGGAGCGCAGCATGCTGTAGACTATACATATAGGCTATTTATATACACAGACCTGTATGCGTACTGTGGCTGCGTACGATTTACAATAACCACACAATCGTCCATCCAGCGCGATTATGTAATGGGAAAGTCCTTGAAATTCGGCCTAAAAATAGAACCCAAAGTGTATGTTACGGCGTTAAAAGCTAAAGAAATTAAAGCAAAACGGTTACTGTGGAACGATGACTCACGATTATTAGTAGGTAATATTTTAGAAATTCTACTTACATAACATAAGATTTGTTGTGATTGATTACAGTTTCTATTGCTTTTTGCTTTTGCTATTGTGTTTTTTCAAATGCGAACGGCTTCTTCTTGATGGTTATGTTCTGAGAATTGTAATAGAATTATTGTTGAAGCGCTGCGTAGCCTAAGTAGTTCCAGTTCAGCTCTAATCTCTAAGAGCTTTTAAAACAAAATTGAGCCAACCAGATGTTGGTTAACTCAACCAACTCTATTTGTTACATATTTTCAACGCTGCAATTTACTTTAAAACAACAGTATATAGCTGATTGAACCTTTTGATTTGGATTAACATTTAAATCATATTAGAATGTTGGTTGGTTGATAGCAAAAAAAAAAAATGTGTCCGTGGAATCAAAAATAAACGTGTGTGTATAAGAAAAGTATTCATGAAAACGGATAGCAAATGCCGATTGTGCAAGTCTGAATGTTTGTTGTCTTAAATAAAGTGTCTTTATGGATTTCTAATTATGAAGCAAATTTTGTGATTGATCTAAAAAAGTAATATGTGTTGGAGCACCACCAACTCAAATATTGGTTTGATTTAAGCCAAAACCTAATTGGGTTGTGTTAAGTTGCAAGGTAAATTTATTTTTTTTTGTCCTTATTGGAAAATTTAACCCTAAAAAGCATTTCATTTCAGAAATCTTTGTAATGGCGATTTTTTCCTGTAATTTGTTAATTCTACTTAGCATATAGGTTGGTTTGATGAACTACATCTTCAATTAACTTGCCTAAGAATGTTTGTTATTCTAAGTGTTTCTACAAAGTTACCAACATCGCAACCCATAAATTTATTCATATTACTGTTTCTGCAAAAATGGTTTTATGTAAAGCTTTCAGAATCTATTTAATGAGAATCGTCTAGAATAGACGTTTCAAACAATTTTTCCGTCATTTTCGAATAGTACCGCGTTATTCTGTCCCAATTCGCCAATTTCAGATCCTTGATCAGACGAAACAAATTTCATATTCGGCCAAGAATTCATCCATTTCCATGACTTTCAATTTAGGTCAAACACTTTTCCGTCCATAATTTCGAAAGGAAGCTAAAATGTTTAATTAAATTGTATTTAATTCTAACATTTTGTTCAACGGAATGCTGCAAATATAGTATACCACTAAAAATGCTCAAAAACGCCATGTTTGTAGAGGAAGCCGACTCGCATAAAAGCACGGGCACTTACACATGTACAGTCCGAACAGTTACATTATTGCTTCAACAGGATTAATTTCAATAATATCTATTGCGTAATGTTTTCCAATATTAACAAATAAACTTATTATTCCTTTTTGCCATGAAACATTTAAACCCAAATCAAAAGATTGTAAATTATTGCAGTTAAATTCCTCTAGAATTTCTTGAACTTCTTTTATTAGAAGCGCTCGTAAGAAGGTTTATAGAAATGCTACAAATGTGTAACTGTCTTTTAGAGACAAATTTTTTCCTCGGACATTCCAAGTAAAATCTAACTAAATTCTAGACATTAACTCAATCGTAACTTTATCGCGTACCCTTCTTTATTTATCCTTTTTTCTTTCTTCTGATCAAAATTGATAACTCCTCCTTTATGTGGCGTTAATATCGAACACTTCGAACGAGTTCTTCGCACCAGCCAATAAAGCACGTACTCCACCTCCTCCGATCACCCTCACGCCGCACCTCTTATACGGCGAAAGCCCTGAGAGTCGTTTCCTACTACCGAGAACAAATATAGAAGTAATACCGGCCCGATTTCGCCTGCTTTCGTATTTGGACGAAAGATAGGATACTTTTTGGCATAAAAGGACTTACAAGTTGCGAACTTTCGACGGCGGTTCAGAGCGCGGCTAATGCCAGGTAATAGCCAATTCCGAACACACAATCGGTTTTCCAGAAAGCGTCGAAATTGACTGTTTCTCGATGAGAACGGACTTAGATGGTGTCTGCGTGACTTATCACAAAAGATGCTCCGCTTTCGAGGTTTTCCCGTTGCAGGAGAACTAGGGAAACTAGAAAAGAATATCTGCATCAATCGATCACCTTGTGTATTTTTATATTCATTGCTTTTCCATGCTAAATCTATTAAATCATTAAGAAGGTTGTTAAAAAATTGTTTTCTTTTTACTAAGATCTAGGAGAAAACATAAATGATTTGTGTTTTTTTTTTTACTACATTAAGTTCTTTGCCATATTGACTTCAAGGTGCCAACAATTGGAGAACTTACGCTATGGTATAGTATGGTAGTATGTATGTAGTATAGTATGGTATAGTAGTAGTAATGTATTTGAATTAAAATCAAGCCAAAAATAAACTGCTATCTTAAGTATTCTTGCTAAATAGTATAATAATTTTCTTTGCATTAAACTTAATACCGAAAAGATTAATAAACTTTATACAAACATATGTATAAAGTTGGTGATTGTAATAATTTCCATTGCTTATCTCTTTGATAGCTAATCAAGGACGACGCTTGAACTTGCGTCGGAGTAATAACAGTATTTTATCTGCTGGGCTCTCGCGTGAACGAGGGAAGCTTTGATAAGGATGACAGCGGTATTAGCAGTTAATTTAAGTTTGCTTTTATATCAAGACTTCTTTTCGCAATCTCCCATCGTCGCTGACGTTTATGATTTGCCGCAGCGAATGCAAACTTTTTGCATTAAAAAATGCAAATTATATTAAAAGGGAACGATTTTTCTCGTTAATATGGTCGCGCAACTTTTACGTAATGTAATTCTCTTCTTTTGAGCTTGTTTGGCAACATAGAAAGTTACGTTGATGTTATCATGATGACTATCGTTGGGTACATTCGCAGAATGTCAAAATTGAACTAATAGTCTCGAGATTTGTTTATCGGAAATGCTGAAATAGTTTTGGTGTAAAATCGTGATACTGATCAAAATTGATCTTGAGATTATGGTTAGACAGCTGCTCATCGTTGTATCCGGAGTGGGGTTGACAAAATGTAATGCTTCAGGTTAGATTTTTCCCTGGAAATTAATTCGATTTCTTTTAGCAATTTCTGATCTCTCAAGATATTCCCCAATTACCATATCACTTATTCTTACTTATTACCTAAATGATTTACATACGTAAGTATTGTATTTGCACAAACTTGAACTCATAAACTTGTTTAGTAATTAAGATTTTAGTATAACATGGTAAACATCTTATTACGCTCGAGGGTATCTGTCTAGTAAATCTTTAATCCGATCGTATTATCTCGTTTACAGTCATAAAACTTAAGAGAGACAAGAGGCTTCGCCTAACGAGTACTCTGCGCTCTACAGGTGTGAATATGGCTCTTAATTTTATGGCTTGATGTATATTGTATGTTATATTCGCGATTCAGAGATGATTTTCGCTTGCTTGCTAAAGACCATTCTCCGTCGCGCTAATCGGCAATTAGATTCTGAATTTTCTCGCTTTTTCAAGTGCACTTATTTTTGAAATGAGGTTGGTCAGATTGTAGTCGACATATACACACAAATTTGTTAGATACAAAAAAAAAATGTATCTAACAAATACAACATGGCTTATATCTTCTTTGTTCGAATGCAAGACCTACCTATAAATAATAACTCATTTGTCTTCTGATATAACTTTTATTTCTCATTAATGTTTTGCTACTATGGTACTCCAATTACTTTCTTGTACATGTTCACTTTGTTGTCTAGCGATGAAGCCTTATTTTCAATTGAATTGATATGCGAAGAGCCAAAATTGTCGCCTTTGCGGTACAGAAGATCCATATGCTTTGCATGAAGAAAAAATGCATTCACAGAGATGCCGTGAGTGATACAAATTTTGGAGTAGTGGAGTGGAGCTTACTTTCTCGAAAGTAAAGCTTGTGAACGCTATAGTGAGATGTCAAACAATTAACTTTTCAGCTAAATCGATGATATACCGGCGATGATAGATTGGGCAAAAAATAAATGTTGGCTTCATCCTGGCATAAAGTGCATGTATTTTGCAGTTCATAGAGTCTGTGAGTCCAGCATTAAAAAAGAAGTTCCTGTGAAATATGATACACCATAACTAGATGAAAAGGATTGTTCCTAACAAGATAGGTTAAAGCAAAAAATAACTTGTTTTACTATTTTGTGTTGGAAATATTTCTACTTATTCGCTTGTTATTATTATCTCTATCTTCTGAAGTATAGACCTGCATCAAAATTTCTTTTATTTTTGTTGAGTGCTGTTTAGTAAATAAAATCTTTCTTTAAACGCCTTGTACACAAGTCTAGAACAGTATTCCATTTTCGCAAGATGATCAATATTCCTACCAGCAAACAACATACTTGCCAAATAATAATGCCTCCGCAAAAAACAACCTTCACCGACGAAACCATTGTTTCAAACTGGTACCCCAACGAAAAAAAAATACTTTGTTACACATAGCCATATCGAACAAGAAATTCTATGGGAAGCAATATCCGCGTATACACTTTGTAAACAAATATTCGAATATATTACACGCGATCTAATATTTCGTTATTAAAAAATTGATTACGCAGGCGGATGAAAGAACTTCGGGCCAGCAACATCGTTCCACCGCATATAAGCCAGATTCCATTCGACGCGCGGAGGCACGACGTCGTCCATTGAAATTCATGCACTGGTAGGTAGTAAGGGGAAGCGGCTGAATTCCCGGCATCATAAAAGCGGTTAGCTTAAACTTATGCGATCTCAGTCCGGGAACTCTAATAACCTTCGAAGTTGAATTTTTCAAACGGCAACAGTGGCAACGTCGAGAGTATACACTCATCCTCGCGATACACCCTCTAGGCGGTGTTTCCCGTCGTATATCGCGTTGTTGCAAACTTTTCTAATAGTATTCAAAACATTTTATCCGCAGAACGATTTGAATGGATGGAATTTGGTGCGGCGTGTAGTATTCGATTATTCCGCTAGGTGCTGACGGACCAGCAAGTTGCATTTTGAATTAATCACGTTGAATGCAAGCAGTTTCGGTTGAATTTCGCTGAAATTTTAAAATAATTCAGGACAATTTATCACGTGTACAGGATAAGTATGAAACACTGTTAGATTCAACATTTATATACAGTAGAAAGTGTTTTATTATTCTAATAAATTATTTCGAATGTTCTTAATTAAAGGTAATTTAAAAGCTTAGTTGGTCAAGAAATGCAAATTTACAATTTCATGGAGTACATTCTTGAATTAAACAGGTGCATAAAATTATATGTCACGATATTTACTCCAGTAATACAAAGGACTCCAGAGAAATATACCAAATCGTAATTTTAAATGACGGCAAAAATATATTTTTTTCGACATATTTGATTCAAACATATAATCTCAATAGTTTGATTTGAAAATACATCTGTTCAAAAAAGTACCTTCCATAGATTTCCTTCAAGATTGTTCACATTTCCCAGGAATCTCCAAAATGAATCTGGTTAGATTAGGTTAGGTTCAGGTTAGTGTTAGGCAAGATAGGAGAAACGATTAAATATTATCAGTGACTCGACAGACTCGACGATGAACTTCTTTTGTTTTCTCGGTGACACTGAAAGTACGTTCCCCTTCTTCTTCTTCTTCTTCTTGCAGACAGCGGCCGCTTGTTTAGTATGATGATAGAACCTCCACTATCGTATCGCTGCTGCGTCGTTCTCCAAATTTCTCCCGTGATCGCTCTTGTCTTCAGTAATATCCGTTATTCTCCGAATGAGTATCTCTGGCGGTGGTGGTCGGTCTTGAGCCTCCCCCACAGTGTGAATCAGTTCATGAGAAAACTGCGTGGGTCTTCTACAAGTTTCCTTCAGGAACTCCTCCACTGTCGGAATCTGCAGTTCCACCCGGCGCTCTTGGCTTTTCATAAATCATAGAGCATCAGTCATGGTACGAAGCACGCGATTTTGTGTGGCCTCCAGTACGGGAAATGTATACTTGGCGATGGTGCACCAGGCTATTGTACCATAGGTGATAACAGATCTAATTGTTGAAATGTATAGTAGTACGTCGCGCTCCTCCTGCAAGTGATTTGGTGAGGCGTTTGTCCTGCGTCAGCCTTACGTATTTAACATTGGTCAGTCACGGTAAGCAATTTCCGTCGACCAAGACGGAGCGCCCTTGATTTTGTTGGTAAATCGAGGAGCCTAGCACCTATTGGGGTGTATAACCAACTTCCACTCACGGGTCACTAGATAGGCTCGCAAGGAAACCGATGGGCAACACGAACCCCTCGTGACGCAAATAAACACAAGTGTATTTAATCGTTTACCTAACACTGGTCTTTATTTTTCTCTTCCATGACCCGATGGTGTTTCTCTCTAGAAAGAAAACTGTTTCTAAAACCATCAATTATATTTTTATTACCGCTGAGAATGACGATCGTTATAAAATATTTAACTATTTACTAATTAAAATCATTTTCCTTTTATCGTAAATCACCGAAGACCACCAACTAACCGCAAATTATCAAACAAATCTGTTCCTCAAACAATTACATCTACTAGACGAGTATCATGTGATGGCAAAAGATATATGTGGAGACGACAGGAGAGAAATTGAAAGAGGCGTTGTTCAGGTTATAAATTTTACTTTCGCGAGCGATGGAAAAGCCAGCGCCCCTAACATTTATGAGGCTAATTAATGCCCGTCGTACACCGGATGATGCGAGTTAGAAAACACTTAACTAGCGTTCGTTAAGCAAATTATAAATTTCATTGCAACCATGTAATACGGCGAGTTTTAGAAAAACAATGGCAATTAGCCACTTATTGCGAACCAACGTATAATATTGGGTTACACAAAGTTGGGTTGAGCATCTTTGATATTCGTTATTTACAGGCTAGCACTAACAGATTGTTTAGTAGCTCGCTACGTTCTCTAACAAATTAACAGAAACTTCAGTTCGAGTACTCATTTTATCTACAAAGCCCTGTATTGATCTCTACACAATAGACAAAGACTTTATAACGCAACTGGTGCTCGTTTGCATTTACTTTGAGAATGTTTATTGTAAACTGGTAAGCTTAAACCACATTGGAGGTAGCCTCTTATCAGCAAGCAGCTCAAATGTGTATAAGAAAAGAAAACTTGTAATTATGTGATATTTGACATTTTTAAAATGTTTTCATAAAATTTGTTTGGATGCTTCCTCATGTTGACGTACTTTGTTCTGTAGGTGTTGAGTTATGAAATGCGGAGACCAAAGGTGTTAGACAAATCGGCAGATTATTTAATGTCGACGTTTTCCATTAGTTTGTCTGCATAAGTTAGATATATCTGGTATATTGGTGGTGACATTTTAGCAAACGACAAACTCTTTCCAAGTGGTCAAGTACGTTGGTCCTTGACCACAAAAGAAAACCATTCTAAATATTTTCTAATTACCAGTTAAGTAAGCAAGAAAAAGAGCACTTTTTTCTTATTTATAAAACATCGTTCTATTCAACAGCGAAATTACTCCTAATGATGGTGCAAAATTTAAATGAACAAATCCAAAAATAAAAATAATAGATTAGGTATACACCAACGTATCTCAATGAACGCTTTTTATTGATTAGTCACGAAGATTAATTACAACTAGAGATAATCAACCAATTAAAAAACGGACAGCATCGTGCTATTTAGATGGCAATCTGCAGAAACTGCGCCAAATTCTCGTCTTATTCATAATTTTTTCGCTCCCACTACGTCATCCCGGTTTTATTTCTTTCTCGGCGTTCTTTTTTTTTAATTTAACTTTGCAGTCCGCCATGCGTTTTAAACATTAATTAATTAAATTGAATCGCCGGAGCTCCAGTTGTACGCTCGCGAATTCGCACCACTTCTAGGTTCCTCTTTTTTTTTTATTTTTTCAACGGCCTACAGCGTCTGCTCCGGTCCCTTCTGATTAATTTTCGGGGATATCTGGTCGTCGCAGATATAATTTTTACGCTCATTTTACACATATTAAAGGAGCTACCGCGATAAATTAAATATTCATGGGAAGAAGTGGATTTTGCCGCCAGGAAAGGAAAAAAATGCTGGTATATCTCGAATTTTACTTTAAAAAGAAGAGATATAATCTACTAGTATTGTTTTACATCAATACGAAATCTTGCCGATCTTCTTGTCAGAAGTACGCATGTCTTTGCAAAGTGTAATACTTAACCCATAAATTTTGACAGAAGACGGTTGTTGGGGTTGGCGATCATATTAGATTTAGTGATTATGTTCCTGAACTAACTTAAATTTCGATTCTTTTAGTAATCTGGCGATAAGAAAATATCAATTCCCTTGCGGAATTTAGCTAAAAGGTATTTCAATCTACTTGGCATTTGTACTTCCTTCCTCTAATGAACACCATCACAAATTTCGAACGTGTAGTAGCGCCGAAACAAAGTAAAAGACAACAGGAACCTCTTGCGGCGAATATATCGTGAAACTTAGTGACTCATGAAAACGACATAGGTACCCTGTTCTTTTTCCGGAAGGAGGCCGTCCGTCGCACATAAGTAACTTATCCTACTTGAAAGATCGACATCCGTTCTTTTAAAAATGTCGACGAGCCTATTTTCTACGCACACTTTTTTCTTTAGAAATCCTTGAAATAGAGAGCTGTTGAGAAGCAAATGAACTAGATACGCGTAAAAACAAGCAAATGTGAATTATTGGGAATTATCCTTATATAATCCAAACGCTAAAATACATATTGGAAATTCCAGTTATTTCATGTGAATACCAAGTAAATTTTGTCAATTATAATGATTAAGCTGGCAGATGTTGCATGCACATTTTACGATCATTTGGTAATTAGCAACAATGTTTTTAAACACTTTGTATTGAAGATTATCGACCCAGAGTTACGACCAATAAATATAAAGAATACCCGATTAAACCTGAGAGTGAAAATACTGAAACGATCTACGCTCGACCATAAAACATAAGAGGCGTAAAGGCTTAAAACCATAATTTTTGTAGTACCACAACCGTCATTGGTTTCTTCCGAAGCGAACTAGCAAGTAAGCAGTAAGTAATAATGAATAATTATTACATCTTTAACGGCAACATAAATTCTTCTATCACGTAGGCAGAAAGAGGTGTTTTTGTGAAGCGTTTTAAGTACTTCATATACTGTTTGCAATATTGTCTACATTTTCACTGCACTTATTTGGTAGGCGGTGGAAATTGTCTGTAAATTGCGAAAGCTGCTTAAAGGTGATGGAAAGCTTATCGTAATAAAGAATCACACGAACATAATACTGCTGTAATACTGTCATTACGATACTGGAATTTTTGCTCATTCTAAAAGTTCATTATATCGTCATTCTAGGAACTTCTACAATGTATTAGCGTTACAACAATTTGTGGATACTAAATCCTATTATTTATTCGAAAAAATTCAATAAATAATAATAAATAAATAAAGAATGCCAAAGATAATTTAGATATCTCGTATCTGTTTATTTGGGGGTCTTAAAGTAAAAGAGGATAGAATATGTGAATGAGCCGTTAAACCCAAACTTTCCTAAGTCTTTGCCTTAATATTTTTTCTTGCTGAGCAATAGGTAAACTACTTGGTATACAAAGGCTACGGCAGAAACGTTTAACTGTAAAAAGGTTACATTAATTGATAGGACCCTACGACTGTTTTCTTAAGAATTTAAGGAAGCTCTGCTTCATTTCAAAATATTCTGCAGCTTCACCACAGCGAAAGGCTTTTGTCAAAAGCAGTTCTTTGTCAATTTTTATCGAACCATGACTAAAACTTTTGCAATTCTCTTACAAAATACTTTACGTATCAGTGAGGTATTGAGTTCTATTTGAAACGTACTGAAGGATCGTGTAAAAATACGATCCTTCCATACCAGGGCGTCTCATCGCAAAAATCTTCCACTTTCATCGTTATTTTGACCCTCCCTTCAAGTACCTATCCGTCGTCTACTTCCCGATCGATTGTTATGAATTCTTTTATCTCCTCCCCAACCCTTAGCGATCCAATATTTAGAGTTTCTCCCTCATAAAGCGAACCATCGAACGACACGTCTTTCCACGTATATACACGGCTACCGCGACCATTGTCCAGTTGCCTCATCACCGCTTCACACTCGACGAGCTTTGATGGCGCCTTGAGGTGCAAGCGGACCAATTTCCGGAGGCAAATCGAAGGCGAGGCGTCCAGGAATGAGATCTTCGTAAAAGCGTTCCGTACAGAGATCCGTAACGGTCATAGAACGTGTAAAAGCATAAAGGGATGAACCGGCTCATCGGTCAGAGACGCTATCCCATCGAATACGTGCATGGCGGGTGTGTGAGTGCGTTCGTGTCTATGTTCCGGAAGTCATTTCACTTAATCGGTCGGGATGAAATTGAAATTTTTATTGAGCGGTGAGAAGGCAAAAGCCTTCGATAATATTGAAAAGGGTTGATAGCGGTTTGTGGACTTTTATGCGGCATAACAACATCCTACGTTCTCTAAGAAGTGGGTACGTTAAAAGCTTAAAGCGTTTTTAATGCGAAGATGATGGAATTTCTATCGAAAATTGTATGGTTTAATTATTTTAATGAACTTGGAAGTTTTAGGTACATTGAGAGAAAAATTAAAATATTGGATTAGAAACTTACAAAGTAATATTCGTACTGCACTGTAGTGATACACTAGGAACATGCACCGAAAGACTGAATTTTACATTATACACAGACAAAAATTTGTTGGGATAAAAGGGGATATTGTAAAATTTCTGTATAATAGTGTAAATGTACCCAACAGTTTAGTTAAATCGTCGCCTATTTTATGTTAAAGTAACACCGTTGTGGTGAAAAGTAACTAACTAGCAAGTAGTTGTTCGTAGACCGTTATTTTAGCTCCAATGCTACAAAATACGAAATCAAATAGTCCAAATCAATTCAGAAAAACATAGAAGCGGTACTGCATGTCTTACAGTTTTCATAGGAAGATGCCTTTTCGCCTACATGAGTTTCAGTAATTCAGCTTCTATCGAAGCATAACCATCCGACCAAATAAACAATAATCCCACCTAGTGGATTTCACATTGAGAAGGCAAGAAATGAAACCATCAATATTGTCCGGGCGGTGGCACTTCCAGTAAGCGTAGTCCTGTAATTATAATGACACCGACGCGGGCTCCAAATTGATATTGATGGACGCACGTGAAGTGGAAGTTTTATTATTGCAGAGGAACGAATAGCACTTCGTTCCATGGGGGGGGGAGTAGACGAGCAGCAGCCGCTTCAGCATGCAGATGATGTTCCCGCTTGTCACAAGTAGAGAACGGAGACGAGCGAGAGAAGAGAAGAGTCATTTTATCACGTCGATTTATCACCAGCGAGCTAAGGGTAGGGGCTTTCGTATAGCGCGGTAATAGTAGTAGATTTGTGCGAGGACAAGACAGGAGTAGGAGCTTTCTCTCGAAAAGGTGAAAAGTTGTAAGACGTCGGAGTGGTTATGCGACGCAGGCGCTTTTGGTGACCACTTTTCACGACTTTCTGCGTGTACAGGATGAGCCATTTAACCTAAAGGGATATTTCTCATTTATAACTTCGTTTAGTAGATAGTCCAGTTGGGAGATATGTAGATGAAGGCAAGTGCTAATAAGTGGAACCGTAATCTAAAATTCTGTCTAAAGTAGAGTTGGCACGAATTATTCATTAAGAAAAGTGCGTCAAATAAACAAAAAAGAGTACAGTTTTAGAAAGGGACTAACCAATAACGAATCGAACACAGCTGCCAAGTTGATGACGAAGTAGTACAACACCTCCTTTGTATGTGTCCTAATTAGCGGCCTAAAGGACTCTCAAGTATAGGGAAAGTGCTCAATGGATCTATTGTGGTCTAAATTCTGCGAGATCCGTATCACCTATTCGTCGTCCGTGTATATAACCATCTACAACAGATAATAACATTCCTAGACTTATGTATGTAGTGAACGACACGATAAAGAAACTGCTATTGGCCCAACTTCTAAAGAAATTGTTGTGGAATCTGCAAGCTTCATTAATTTAGGTTTTGTATTAATTTATTTCTTGGCCATATTCTATCATACGACATTCTGGCTCTTTTTTACCTTCATTTTAAGACAATGTATCAAACAAAATGATTTCTTTGTGTGTTACTTGTTTTGTCGCAAATAATTGCTTCAGCCCAAACTTAGAAATATTATTTATCAGCAAATAATCTCATTATTATCTTTACTTTTTGATTCCAAATAACTTCTATTCAACATAATATTATCTGAAATGCAAGGTTTGCCAGATACGCAGCTGTCTCCCAAGGACAGCAGTTCACCCTGTATACATAGGGAGAGGACAAGACTGATGGTTCGATTAGACTGATAAAGTAGCGTTTTCACCGGGAGGGATGCCATTAGCGCGCCCGAAGGTCCCCTTTCGCGATCGCAATCCCACAATTTTCCCATCTCCCGTTCTCTCTCGATTAGCATTTAGTCAGCGGTGGTGCACTGATTAAACAAATAAATAGGATTTGAGGATTCGGACGATGCGGTAGTAATTTTTTCCGCGGACGTTTCGAGTCGATAATAACTATAAATATCAGCCTGTACGGTTTAATTTTCGATTGCATGTGCGCCAGAGGAAAACGTTGTAGTAAAACTAATAATTGCGCTGGTTTACTAGATAAAGCGGGTGCACTATTCGCTCTTATTGATAGCGATTTTCAAGGGATTAAATGTTGAATAGGTATAAATTCTATAGTCTCTCTGGATGTGGAAGTCTAGTATTTCGAAATAGCGCACGTTGAGAAAGTTGGTTGTAGTTAACGAAAGGCAAATTACACAAATCGCCCAAACTAAATGCTGAGAAATAAATTTCAATTTTATTGGTTAACGCCTTATGGAGACGATATCTCAATGACACAAACTTTAGATAACCAACAGAAATTATGTCCAGTGCTAGTGAGATGTTGCAGTAAATTCTGTAGGTTTAAAAGAGCTAAGGTTGGATTATAGCCACGCATGTTTAGTCTAATATATCTAAATAATCTTAACATCAACAACATTCCTCAACAAATTACGGAAGAATTTTTCTTTTCTTTACTTTTAAAATTACGTGTTACATATAATGCTAGCTTTTAAAAATCCATAACAAGTATAAGGAAGTGAACAAAATCTCGTTTTTAAGTTAAATAATGCGACTATATTCACTTTAAATCAATCGATTATTTTATGATCCCATCCGCCAATCCATTATTTATTCACAGGTACCGTTGTAGAGAATTCAAAGCTGCATAAAATCCCACTCGTTTATTCCGAATTAATTTGCTTTTTCTGGTAGAATTGCTGCTTCTAATTGAAGAACCGTGATAGGCAGTGTCCTTGCACGGTTGGTGGTGTTGCGGCTGGACTCTCTTCCGCATACAGAATAAAAGTTCGTTGCTTAACTTTTTTTTCGTAGAAATAAAAATTTTATTGTTAATTAAAAATGTTTTAATCTTTGCAGCTTGTAATTTTGACGTATCAAAAAAAGATGAAGGAAAACCACGTAGATCATCTTCTATTTGTTATTATTATAGTATTGGTTTATTTTCAACCGGCAGAACCCAAATGCAAAAAACATTACCATAAAAGTCTTGCGTTTTAGTTGTAGAGACACCTTGTCGAGGCGATTAAACATAAACCTAGCCTCTCAGGATAACAGTCACCGTTGTACGTTTTCAATAGTTTTATTGTGCATTGATTGAGCATTGACATGATATGCTCCAGATTCTAATCTGGATCGAATAAATGCCTTGTTTAGGGAAATTAGACCATGTGGTCATGCCAATTCCTGCATATAAAGCCATTAGATTAGATTAGTATACAAAGCATTGGACTTTTGTCAGCAGTTGACGAGCCTGCTCAAGCCAATTCATCTGCCTTTACATTTCCTCGATGGTGCCGGTGTAAGCTTGGTACTTCGTCAAGGGCGCATAGTTTTTAAATTTTTTCAAAGCTGTCAAGACTTTTTTCTTAGTGACAAAAGTCATTGACAAACGACCAAAATTAAGTGGAATCTTGAATAAGAGAATATAGTTATTGCAAGCATTCTTAATAAGTTACTTACATAAAGCAAAGAGATCTATAAGTTCTTTTTCGTCGAAACTCTGGATTTAATTATAAAGTTAGTTACAACAGCAGCATGCAAAATATTGCTTACTTACATCATCCTCATGACTCGACGTCGTTCAATTTTCTACGGCTAAGTTTTCACATACAACGCAGACCAAATTACCGACCAGATTGCGCCGCGCCCGATCGCGGTTTTAATAATGAACCTAGTCGATGGGTTCTTTTGAAGATTTACCGAGAGGATTTTTCCACGTTTCGCCTTCCTTTCCATTAGCTGTCGGCGAAATGGCCTAGAGCGCTACACTATTTTCCAATTACCTAGTCGATCATTTCTCTTTTATTGCATTCGCGCAGTAACAGCGGAATAGTGTTTCACAATCCGTCCCTGCGCCCCCTCTGTCCTTTCACGAAGCCATGAGGACGGTAACGACAGCCGATGAGATGCATTGGTCGTTGCACTTCTATAGTACTGATAGTCGGAACGATCCAGCGATGGTAATCGTTTTTCCAGTCGTTTAATCGAAAAATCTAAATGAATTAAAGTTTAAACTCGCCGACTACTTCAGTTGTGTCGGGTTTTTTAATCCTAATACTGAGAAGAGCTATTAGGTAGTTTTATTTGGAAATATTGACAATTGGACAAGATTAGATTGCTTACATCTATTTCCAACGGAATTTTCAGGATTTTTTTTTCTATACAATTTGCTAGATTCACTACTGCACATTTGCACATTTGGATTTCTTCGGTCAGAGTATGCAATGTTAGAAGCCCACATAATTATCAATGATAGCCTCGTAAAAAGTTAAAGAATGTATGTCGTTATTGGCTCCAGTATTAATAATAGAATGTTCAAATCTAATAATCTTTATTGACATATAAAATTCACAAAGCAAAAGTAAAAAAAACAATGAAAGTTGAATCGTGGTCAAAGACTTAGTTTTTAAATTACAAAGAAGTGCGTAAAGCTTTCTTCTACAAACGCTTAACGAATCCAGTGCCTTTAGATCAGCGAGTGTAGGTGAGATTGTGTTTGGGGTAGCAGTTATCTAATTCATTGAGTCTATGTTAGTCATTGGTAAAGGCATGTTATTCAAATAAAGGTTTATTTTTAAATAGATATGTAAGAATCTGAAGTGTACGTGTGACATAAACAATTATTTTTTAAATAACCTCTACAAGACTCATTGTACTCTAGATGATACATAATTCTCAATATTGCTTTTTGCATTAGAAAAACTTGCAATATACCATTAGCACCACCCCAGATAGTGATACCATATCTCATGTTCGAGTAACAGTAACCACAATATATGACACGTAGCACGGAATCCTCTATCACATCCCTCATTCAATGCATCACTAAACAAAATGTATTTAAGTTATTTGCACGGCATTCCACTTCATGTTGTCGAGACTCCATAGACGAACCACTGCCTGTATAGGATAGCAATGGTTATTTATGGCAGTATCTGCCCAGTCATAGCCCAGTGACAGTCATGAATGTTCATTTTAAAAAATATAACCTGTGTTTTATTGTTGCTAATTGTTAAATTATTGCTCTTTCACCATTCGCCTAATTGAGCTATGTAGTCAGTACAATTTTTGATAACACAGTCCAGAGTCTCTCCTCATCTCATAAGAGGGGTAGTGTTATCAGCATAGTTAACTGTCAAGAAGCGGTTGTCTGCATCTGGGCATCCAGCGTAAACATAATTGAAACACAAGTCAAAAAGTAGCAGTCCCAGAATGCTACACTGAGGCAGCAACCGCATATTTCATGATGGTGCCCACCATCTAGATTCCAGCTAGAGAAGCTTGATACCACTTTAAGGTATCACTAAGATATTCTGGTTGCATAGGCAGAATACTTATTGACTTATTTGTTACATGTTCGAGATACCATCAATCACCTCAAAAATTGTAGTACGTTTTTGTCCCTCCTTATATGTTCCCAAAATTTATATCGAGATCAGACACACGACTAGGATAATTATTTTAAACAATAAATGTTTGCTCTTTAGAAGGAACAACCATGATCGACGTTCTTACACGAAATAAAAAAATAGAAATCTAATATAATATACGGATAGGGACATTTCTCTCCCGGAATGCCCTATAAATGTCGAATTTGCGGTTTAAACATGACGACGATCCCTGTGGTCGTTTCCATGTGGTTCCAAGAGTGTCTCGGTAGTGCAGCTTGGTTATGCGAGCCACCAGAACCCGAGTTCCCAAACGCAAATTCTGTGATGTACGACTGACCCGTCCGACAATAAAAGCTCTCTTTCTCCTTCTATGCTTTGAGAGAAGGTACTAGAGTGGTTCCATATTCTGCGAAGTTTCACGAACGAGTCGTAGCGGATAGTTCGACGTTTTGGGTGCCGATTTCCTACCCCCCCTTACACATTTCCCCACGTACTAATCTATTAACGGCCGTAATCGAATCTTTATTATTCATGATTGCCCTCTAGTACGCCACCAATCAATTCCGAATTTTCCGTATCATGACCTAAAAGCGTGTGTCCTCTGACTGTTTCATTACGCTATCGGGTCGACAGGATGATTTATCGGTAGTATTTACGCCCTGTCTGTTCGCCGACAATTAAATGTATTATGTATAAATAAAAAAAGACGGTCTGAATTCTTTACGATACCACCCTTGGCTAATTAATCAAGTATTGTTAAGGAAAGCGTGTAGGTTGCTAAGTGATAAGGAGGGGGAGTCGGTAGATTGAAGAAATACGTTCCATGCACCGCAGGGTACGAGGAATCATTAAAATTAGTTATCCCAAGTAAGTATTTTGGAGTTTGAATTGGTAGCAATGCATAATTGACATGTACGTATGTGACATTTGCAGAGGTTTTTCTCTTGTTTACTGAAACTAACATTTAAGCTATAATAATTTGAAAGATACTTTGACTAGCGCGTGTTCAGAGGTGAATGGAGTAAACGTTGTGAAATCAGCGTAATTTCTGTGTTTGTATATTCATCAAGTGTACATCTCTTGCGAGAAAGCTGAATCCAACATTTTACACATCCCCATGGTTATAATATTAGTTTTGCATATAGCCTCCTGAGGGGTGGCCGCCAAAATTTATTTCAATGATTATTGTACTTAAATCCAAAGCTGTATCAAGATACTGCAAGCGAATTAGCTTGTTCATTCCTAAATGTTTCAAGATGAAAAGTCTATTTCCAAAGTATGTTGGAGAAAATTTCCATAGTTTTTGCCTTAATTATGCTCATCGTGCTACAATGCCTTTAGAAGAATGGTTAATGAGAAATGTGATTGCCGTGCCTCTAAAAAGTTCCTAACAGCGACAAATCATCTACCACGAAAATACGAATTCACATAGAGCTCATAAGTCGATGGAGTTTTTAGAGCAGCAAAACATCGAGTTACTAGATCATCCCCTATATAGTCCTAACTTAACTGCCGACATTCCCAGGAATCAACAGTGGGTTGCTTGGTTAACGGCTCCAATCGTCGGAAGGAGCAATGGATGTATTTAAAATGCTAATTTTGACTGTTGCAACTGTTCACTAACAGCTGTTGGTTTGAAACAATTGAAGTGTATTAGTCTTGATGGAGAATGCTGCAACATTTAACTAGTTTAGGTATTTACTGTCAATTAATATTTCAACCCTGTTTCAATCACAATCCTTTTCTGAAATCCCATCGACAGTGTCCTGTAGAGAAATCCGCATAGTTTTTTCTTTACGTCCCGTTTGAATTAACGAGGATGGCGCTGCTGTGCGTTTCCGACGAATCTAAATTTACGTTTAAATTTATAAGTGGCAGCATGACATCTGCTAGCAAGTGATGCCCTACCTATGCGCTCTCATGTGAAATCTCTTTAAGCGCGCGCCCTGTAATACTCTTCATTAACTTTTTTGTACATCTCTCTCCTTTGCCTTTGTTAGCCGGAGACCAGCCGTAAATTTTAATTGATGAGCAGGCGCACGGTATTAACGTTACTGGCAAATGCCAAAAGTAGTCGGTTGTTTTTACGACTAGTCGTTGAAGCAGCGACATCTACCGACATACAACCGATCTGAGGTGATATTCGTATTCGCAAAGAAAAAGCAGTGCCAATTAAATACAAAAAGAATTGAAGGAGATTCTGGAAAAAAGGTTGAGCTACCTTTATTATTTCGTGTACCTGAGGTTATGTGTTATTTCTGTGTTCTAATTCGATTTTTTAGCATCGAATTGGCAGTCGAAATTTCCCAGGGGTTTCCCCTTCCCGAGTGAAGGGAGCATTTTCGATTTGGGAGTAGTTCCGCCCGATGCGAAGAAGCCGACCTTCTTCCCGATAGAAGTAGAGAGCGAAAAAAAGGGAAATTAAAAGTGTAATAAAGAAGGATTTCCACGGACAGATTTGTACGTCCTATTGGCTTCAGATCCGAAAGGTAAATCGAAAACTAATTGAACGTGTAAGTTGTTCTTTTTAGATGGAACGGTTCTAGTGCCCGGCTTTAAGAAAACTTGAAAGTTTAATGTTGTAGCAGGTAGTTCGATTGTCTGGAGAACGTAGAAAGTATAAGAAAAAGAGAAGAACTTGGGTAGGAATCGTAAGAAATAACAGTTAAGGTTTGAGTGTTGCAATTAACCTCATTGTTAGACTCTTTCTTGATGTTTTTGAAGGTAATTTCGATTGAAAATTTTTATAAAGTAATTGTGCTAAACGAATTGAAATTCTAGTGGTTACGAGAACACAAAATTAATATATTTGTCCTGTAGTTTTGCTATTCCCGTGAATAAAAATCCATAAATCTTGAAAGCAAAAGTTAAGGAGACGTATTCACTGCTCTGCAATATAAATCTGCTGACTCGTATATATAATAAATGCCGAAGCAAAATTATTTTTCAATTCTTAAAGTCGAATCCTTAAAAGACTTTGAAAAAGAAACATTTCAAAAATAAGTTCCTAATTTGAAATACTCTTAATATTGCCGAACTTTTAGATTGTATCAAAAAATAAAAAACAGCAAATTGTTCATAGAGAAATGGAGTTGTATTTGTGAAATGGGGAATCAGAAACACTTAAATATGACCGCCACCACCGCGATGTTATTGAAAATAGAAGTTCTCCTTAATTACGAACGGCATCAGTAATAAGGGCATTCAAAGGAATGTTCTTAATGGCACGTGATGTCGATTGCTTTAATCTCGTTCGAATAGTAGGTCCTCTAAGAAATACCTTTTCATTGAGGTAACTCTATATTCATTAGTGAGCCGGATTCAGATCTGGTGACCTAGAAAGCCAACTGTTCAGAAAATGCCTGCAAATTACACGATCCCCAAATGTATTGCGTAATAGCGTCTCTACATTATCGCGGAGCCTAAAAGCAATGTTGCCAATATTATGATTTTCTAATCCTGGTAGTATAAAGTCTTGCAACATTCGAAGATACCGTCGTTAGTATTTTCATTTGCCCATGTTCCATTTTTTCATGGAAATAAGGTCCTATTGAAAAATTTTATGTAACACCACATCAAGGAAGTTGTATATGTGTTAATACCGCCATTTAATGGAAAAAGTGCCTTGTCTGTCCAAGAGATTTTGTCTAGGCATTCAACATTATTCTGTATTTTTGCTAACATAGGTAAGGTGAGAATGCCGCGAATTTGCTTACCTTGTTCTTTAAGTTCAAAACGCATATTCATTGTATAGAGATACAATCGAAGCTGTGTTGCCAAAATTCACAACGCAATAATCCAATCGCTTTTGGTCAGCTAACGAAACGATTTTACTAACGATTTCTCAATCTATGCATTGTAGCGCTGAATGAGACCAATAGGAACCCGTTCCAGCAAAACCATTTTAACAGGTATTGAAGATTGCTGTCAATAGGCAAGAACGCTTATTATGAAAGTGAAAGGCTATGGACCATAGCAGTAAAAATTATTGTATAATTATTATATTATTATTATATTATTATATAATATATAACTCTGTGGAATAATTAAAGCCTAATTTGTCCTTATTGTAAAAACGTGCTATCTTAGGACGAATATTCTCCGGAATAACATAGAAAGGCATTTATCAAAATCACCTCAAACAGCACCAAGATCTGGGCAAACCAATAAAGCAATTCAGCGCAAATTTTGCACACAAAAGGAGCCAATAACTCCTCCGATGCTCTCCACCAATCTAAATAAGACGCTTGAGACATTCGATACTCTTTTTCTCGGAAAAACGAAGCGCATCTCGAACTCTGTTGTCGTTAAATGCACGACGTGATGCATAACCTTTACGCTGAGTAGAAAGATTCCGATAACGGCAGCGCCGCTTTTAGGTACGAAAGGGCTTCGTTTCAGCTACGGGCAGGTTAGAAGTTAATAAAGAATTAAGCCGGGAGCTGATCACCGTTTTGTACTCACACCATTGCATCCTTCCTACCCCTCGAGGTCAACGTCGATCGGATCTCGGCTGCAGAAATACCTCGACACCTTTTGTGCGCTCGAGACTACAACGGACCAACGAAGAGGAAGTAGAGTTTCATCAAATTCGAGTGCTTCGCCTTCTTCGCTTCTTCCTCCTTTTTTCAATTGGAGCAAAAATCGTCTGAAGGTTTAGCGTCTCTCGCGTCGCATTATGGCGTCGGCTGGAACAGCGTAAGGAATTGTTTTCCCGCGGGGGAAGAGGCGGGAGATGAAACGTTCGAACGGACCTCGGAGCTCGGATTAATGACGCGAAAAGTGCGCTCAAATACGTTACATTAAGTGGAAATAACTTTACCGAGTTTTTCCGTTTACGTTTGATGGATTATTTATTTCGTGGAAGTTGTTTTTCGGGGAATGTCTAGGAGGTTGTCGAAAATGTTTTCTTAGAATATTAACGCGGCGGTGGAGAAAGGTAAATAATGGCTCACCCACGTTTATTACTTCCTCCAGTGTATTAAATAATAGTAACCCAATTTCGAGGTAAGTCGCTCACTCCAAGTCTTGAGATACAACGGCAATCTGATTAGGAAAGTAAAGTGGAAAGTATAATTAGAACTGTATTAAGTGATAATGAAAAAGTATTTTGCAATACGCTAAGAAAACGTATTAAACAGATTGGGAAGATGGCTGCAAGTAACGTATAAGAACAGGATGATTCACCATGCCCATATTCATCCATCGAGAAGCGAATATCTTAAGTCTCTTCTTCACTTGTGCATTACTTGAAAGTACTGTAGTCATCTTTATAAACTGTCCCCACTAGAAGTCCCTCTGCGTATGTCAATAATTACTTTGTTGCATTCAAACAATAAACAGATGCGCAAGTTAATTATTGGAACGCTTACGCAGATGAACAATAACCCTCCAGTGAATAGCCGAACAAAAGTTAGTACTTGATCATGATTGAAGATTAATCCTTAATGCACTGCTTTACATGATTCGCTCTAAACGAATGTTACCTTATTTGGTTTTATTTGAGCTCTTCTTGGAAGATACCAAAATGATTGATGATGAAACGTATACAACTAAGCCAGCACATATTAAAACAAATAAGACCTATTATCATAACTTACCCTAGAGGATATTATACATCAAATAGAAAAGGACACTTTAAAACCATCTTCGTGAAGGTTTGCCTAGGTTCCTTTCCAAAACATCTACTCTTAACTTAACGTCTATAGCATTAGTTAAACATGTTAAAGACTCAAAAACAAAAACGCCCGACAGAGGTAATAAATAAGAGGAAGGTTACAACTAACAACTATAATTCCAATAGATAGAAACAATTCTTTTCTGCCTCAGTCCCTATTAATATCAATACAGGACTCCACCCCATCTCCAATTTTACTGAAACTTCCCAGCCAAAATTAACAACGCGGCATCTCGAATATGATACACAGAAAACCTCGTCGTTTTCTTTCGCTTTGGAAGTAGCAATGTAGGAAACAAGAAGACTTCTTCGGCCGCAAAAAGAAGTACGATAACAAATTTAATTTAGCAAGAAGAGACTCCATGTGTTGTAAAAACTTTCTCTCCCTTTCAGAAGTAATATCCGCGACGGTGGTGGCGGCAAGTTCGGAAACCAAATTTCGTAATTACTGGGCGGCGAAATGATGAAACTCCGCCGCTTGTGTAAGCGGGAAGGCGGTTTTCCTGATGCTAGACCTGCTTAGATAGACGGGCATTCCTCTTGCGGTGGCCGCGACAAGGGTAGGGGGAAGATGATGAAATTCAGGATCTCGGGAGAGATTAGTGTATGTTATTGTACTAGGAAGATGGGGTCGATGGTTGGGGAATTAGTTTTTTAATGAAAAGTTATGCACTTATAGCACTTATGCAAAGTGCGGCTAATATAGTTGTTGTGTTGTGTTGAACTTAGATAGAAAGTTGCTTTGTCCAAAAGGAGTTAGCATCTACGTAGAAGACTCCAAGAGTGTTATATGTAGGATCGATAATAGAGTTATGATACAACAAAAAATATGAAATTTTAAAGGAGTATTTATTTGGAAACCAACAGAAACACAAGAAGAGAGTTCGGAATGGCTTGGACAAAATGCATCTACCTACATCTAGTTACCTAATCGCCAAAATATGACTTTGATTGCACCCTCTGGAGAATGAATGATCTAGGAGGTTATAAAAATGGACTACAATAAAATCAATAGAACACTGTAATTTCCAACGAAAACAATAAGATCTGATCTCGGGAGCTTTTGTTATTGTAACAGTACTTGGTACTTGTGCATGAGAACAACTCTGCTTCTGGGCATTATAGCTGTAGATTGTATTTTCTTACCGGGAATTAAAATATTATACAAATGAGTTGAGATGCTCGGGATTTTTCCTAAGAATTATCATCATTCCCACTTATTACCAATAGCTCCATGCATCTAAACAGGCTTTTCTGAGAGGCATAGGGAAGGATATTCTTTCAAACTTTAATGTTTTAACTTTAACTTTAATTTAAACTTTAAATTCACATCCTCCACCATCAGTATTGCTGGCTGGGTTTGAATACTTGAAGAGTCAATTTCAAAAATTCATTAGCCAAGCACCTTAAATGTCCGATATTCTTAGAAAGACTTTGTACATATGCCTTAAAGACATAGTGTAAAGAAGTACAAAGCGGAACTGGATTTAAGCACACATCAGAAGCCGTAAAAATGAATAGAATGTCGCGCGGAAGAGATTCGACCTCATATTTGTAAGGCACGTGTTATGTAAAAAAGGGCGAAGCTAAACGTGGCTGAGACGCTGTACATGGGACCCGCAGTACGCGTTGTCAAATTGAATAGATATTGTCGCCCCAACGTCGTCGGTCATAAACGTTGATCTTGATGATCGTAAAGCGTTCGCAATAAAATGTTCCGAACCGCCACTACAACGCCCTCTTTATGTATGTATATGCACTTAGTGGGCCACACACTTTTCCTCTTCTTTATATTACCCATGTAATACCAGGATGGTATAGCTTGTTCGAATGCACGTTTCGATATTTTTTACATCAATAATAATGGATGCGTATTCATTTGAAAGCATATGGGTGTTACTTTGCAATTTATCTTTGGAAAATTCTTCTCCTAAAATTATCGTCATTGAATAGAAAATAAGATGCAATCCAAATACATTGGGGTGGAAGTCTCATAAAAGTAAGCGTTATAAGCAAAGATTAAGTTAAAACAGGAACAGGCGAAGAAATATGTTGTCTTGCTTCTATTACCACAGAACAGTTTTAAGTTTCTCGAATAATGTTCCGATCACTCCCGTCATGTTGCCTAAATCTCAAGTCGGAATCAATTGTGAGACTCAAGTTCATCCATTATATCATAATTAAAGGTTGACCCAATTCTATTAAAACTTTATCACGAACTCTTGACCGGCCAAATACTATCACGGCTGCCTTACTAGTCTTCAGGATAAAATGAATAATAAAGCTGAACGTCATCAGCTTTCATATGATAACTGGCAATACTAAAATTTCAGATTTGAAACAGAGGTATTATTACGAATGCATGTTTGCTGATGTTCGTCAAAATTACTTTTGAAAAAGGGAGAATTAAGACCAATATAAGGTGAAATGTCGAATAGTAAGTCAGAATTAATAACAATTAAATCTAAAACCAGATTGCTTGGACGGCAGAATAGCGACAGTATCCAAGTGCTTACAATCTTACACAGCTATCTAATTTTTAGTAATCTTTGGCAGCGCAGATAAATTTAATTACTTTACACCCATTGGGGAAAACACATTTCAGCAAACAGTAATTTATAATAAATCTTATTTAAGGCAGTAACACTGGACAGCAAAGCAATACCATCTTTTTGTCAACACCGCCCGAACCATACGAGTTTGTTTTATTAGTTTTTGGTCATGTCAGACGTGCTCTTCAGTCACGCTATTGGATGTGAATGAATAACGAAATACAAATAAGCGGTAAATACTATAACATACCAAGTTAGTGTTTATTCTGGACCACTTCAACAACTCGACCAAATTTTGGAAGGAAAAACAATCGTCGCCTCTTATATGGGCAATAATTATCCTGAATTAGTTTATTTCTACCTAAACAGGAAACTTTTAAAGTAAAAAAGAAGGCAGTTGATTGTTGCAGCACCGCAGCGTGGGCAATTTTCTTTTATCATTATTAATATATTTCTTTTTGTTGCAGGTGAGTGTCAGTTGATTTTTAAACCGTGGTAAGTTACGAAATCCGCACCACATAAAAATTACATTCATGCTTAAGCCACATATTACTCCTTTCTGTACGTATAGGCATCTCCAATTACTCCATACATCTAATAACATATCATCTAACGCTAACTAGATGTAGAATTGATTCAACGCTACACTTATACGCGATATATCTCGACATAATTGTGTTAATTATACCGCCAGAGCTCTAAGTAGCTCACGTTCATAAATTACCCTCCGTAATAACATACTACGCTAAAACAATCACTTCATCAGCGGTAATACATCATCCAGAGAAGTATGGCGCGTCGAATTTAGCCCGGAGGCCCTCCTCCTTTTTTTTGTTTAACTAATTGCTCGGAATTACGCGACTAACGCATGTCAGCGGTCCGCTTGTGAAAAATCTAACGCCCATGTTGGATAATAATAGTTTCGAGATGGAACTGGCGCAATGCTAATGCTGTTGATGGATTCAGAGTGAGTTTGGGTTTGTTTCCGTTGATTTATTTACAAACAGTAACAGCCTGTTTACTTGGGATGATTTAGAAGATTGTGTTTGTCATTAAAAAGAAAGAATACGGTAGAAAACAAGCACTCGAAATCTTGTTAAGTAAAGAAAGTTGAATATTTTGTGTGCGTTTTCTGAACTGTTGACCTTGTTATGTTAGCTAGGTTAAATAAAGACTAACTGTTTGGCTTAGGCTACTGTTTTCTACTACTCTGTGTAAACGTTTTAACGAAATTCTTTTATATACGTGGAGAGGTCCATAATTTCGAAGACTAGGGGGGGTTAAGTTATGATACCCTTTTCTTCTTAATCGACGAGTAAAATTCCATCGGAATTTTACCAATATTCTGGCCCATTCTGACACCTTAAAATTTAAAAGGACTTTTATATCCTTCTTATGTTATTACATCGAGCCTTGTTTCGATTTTGGATCAAAATCGTGAATTCAAGTCGGATCTCCCGTAATAATTCGTTTCGAAACATGGATATATTCGCCAAACAATTCTACAAATTGACTTCACGCATCAAGTCGTTGCTTTCTGTGGCGTAAGCATTCTCGGCATCCATGCTAAGATGTAAAATCCTCAAAATGGTAGTTTCTTATGAAAAGAAGTTGTTTCTTCCCCAAACGAGTCTCTTTTCTAATTTCAATGATATTCCTCGACTTGTCGTTTTGAGCGGGAATCAACTCTGATGTTTAGGGAGAGTATGCCACTTGTACGTCATAGATTCGCTACGATAACCAATTTGCTGTTTATAAGTATATCGTAAGCGACTGACGTATTGAATTTGAGAATATACCTATATTGAGTTCCAAATTAATAGGATCATAAGCGAATGGAGCTACTTATCTTCGTTAGAATTAAAAAAATCTTAAACAAATCTAATATATTTTGCACTCCTTCCAACGATATAAAATGTAATTTTTACTTAATTTACTAAATATAAATACTTAAATATTTTCATCCCAATGAAAATAAAAAGTTTACCAACACTATATAATCCCTTTTCCGAGAACGACTTCATGAATTCCGTACTCATCAACGAGCTTTTGATCGTATTTCCACGTATCAAATGAGAAGTACAAAGAACTGTACTTCGCTTAAGAAGTTTGCACTACAATTAGTGCTGCTATTAGGTACAACGAGATACTTTTGTAGATGTAAGTATTCTAACATCTTCCGTCTCCCATCGCACGGAACGTAAAACAGGGAAACGACCACGTCTTGGAGACGTTAGGATCCGACCGTGACACGTCAGATTTATCAAAAATTCAAAAGTGTTTCCTTAATGTCTGCCCCAGTATTCGAGCAAGTGGTGGTAGTCGAACGAACCCAAACCCTACTCTTTGCTCGCCTCCTACGATAGTGCTCCGGGTTCTCTACGGATCTTTCGAAATATGAAAACCGTCTGACGTCCCCATGTCAGTTTTAATTAAACTTACTCAAGTTTTCTCGTCGAGTTCTGACATTCGCGTTAAAATTGAAAAGCTTCGTACCGCAACTCTGCTTTTCTTAAGTGTTGTTCTTTTTTTGCGCCGTCGGGTTAGAGTTCACGCCTCGTCTCACTACGACTCTTTCTCTCTTCGTCTAACAATTTTCCTCCTCTACCTCTTTCAACCTCTTCCGCCGCAGAACTTGTCCGAATCGATTCCACGGCATCCGATATCATCTTCTTGGATATATACGGAGAGAAGCGACAGTTATGGTGTCGGACACTTTGCGAAACAGCTGGAGATGTCTGAGGCAATTTGCTTTAACATCTGCTCTCTTAGTTGTGCCAGGCGGCAAGTGACCGTCAACTTCTAGCTATTGATTTTTTTTTTAAGCAAACTATAACGAGTAGTGATGTTGATACTTTTCAATAAATTTGCATTTCCTATTAGCATAGGGATAGCGTGGAAATTACCTCATCGAATTAGAATGTCTGGACTATATTCTTTACTGCCGAAACTAAATTCGACAGCCCGCATCCACTAAAGTCATCCGATTAAGAATAAATGCGCGGCTAAATATTTACACGAAATATGAAAAGTGTTCTTCGGAGGTAAACAAAGCCGTTTGCGCCGCATCATAAAATGTATAAACTTGTTTAAGTTTGAAAGAATTAGGCCCAAACATTTCGGACATGTTTAACGACAGCTAAAAGGCGTTCGGGTGTTTTATCTGACACACGTTTTTTTTTGCTATAAATAATATTTTATTTTAGAAGATTAGGTAAACACCATTTGGTCGTGTGATGATAGGTATAGGATAATAAAGCCACTAGATGAACGGATATGCTCAGAAATTGTACAGGTAGTTGGATTCTTCGAGCTGAGGATTGAGGTTATCGCGGTCTTCCCGAAAAATTTTTATTCATTATATTGATATTTCACTGTTCATACATACAAATGTACAAATAGGTGGCTGGTAAACCTATTTATCTGTTTTTCCTTTTTTTTTTGTTTCTCTTCAATCACAAACAAGAACAACAAACGCTAAAACATCGTCTGAATAAAACAGAAACATCCACAAGCACCTGTGTATTTTCCCATCACTTTTGCGTTCAAATCTAGGCGTTTTCTTAATGCTAGTAAATACATTAAGAAATACACATACATATATACTATATATAGATCGACAGTCAGTGCTATGGTCGCACATACCTTGATCGGACATATTCACAACGGTAGAGGGAATATTCGTTCATTACCGTTACACGTTTTGCCGTATTACCTTTTTGGTAGGTGACACGTCAAAATTAGAACGTCTACTATAATCAACAGTTGATAGCCGTGATATAATACATATTTGAATAATGAACGAATATCCTCTCTTCCACTCCGAATATATCCGATCAAGGTAAGTGCGATCATAGGACTGACTCTCAATCGGTATATGTATTTATGTACAGCGTTACGTCTCAGGCATTATGTAATGTTTTGCCGACTTTTCTTTCTTTGCCGCAAGACTCACTTACCTCACCATAGTTCTTTCTTCTTTTTTCTCTATACCATTCAACTACGCGACGGTCACGTTATTATAAATAACGTGGGCGACGTAAGGCGAACTCCAATTTACGGTCCACAAAGTGCTCGTAAAGTATTCATCTGGGATATGGTTGTAGTGCAAGCAGAGGGAGAGAGGAGAAGATGGAAAATTTCCCTCCGCGTACCCGTAGTCTTCTTCGGTAAGCCATACCCAGACACGATCTGCCGTATTTCATGCCGGATATGCATATGTAATACAAACGTGTGTACCCTTCTGGATGTTTGTTTATAGTATACTCAGAATGTCGGTTGAAATATGATGCTAATATGGTAAATATTTTAAGTTTCACGCTCGTTTGGCTCTTGAAGAAATAGAGACGGTTAATCAGCGTAAAGTTGTTTGCCATTAGTCAGGAGCTTTTTGAGGAATATTTGTTTTGTTTTGTTAATTTAGATTTTACACAATTCTACCAATCATAAGATAAATGCCGGTTAACTAACTAATAAAGTTACAGTTGTAATTGGAGATTGAGATGTCATCATGACATCCATATTTCGTTCATTGTGTGGTCATATTACTATTTGTTAGTTTAACGGCCCAATATCGAGTTTTAATGCAATCGGATCAAATTAATTGGAGTAGTGGTTGTAATTCCAATTGTGTTAACTAAAGATTCTGTGGAAATGTTTCTCCAATGCTTGTAGCTGCTCGGTATGGAACAAAAAGGAAAAAGAAACAACAGTCTGTTGAGAACCTATATAACAGAAAAAATATGAGTTAATAAATTTATCCCAGTGGACCGTGCCAAGAAATGGTGTACGTGAAAATAATTTAAATAAAGAAAGTAGTGGTATGGCAAACAACACAAAAGTATCGGCACACTCCGTACCACACAAGTTTAATTAATCCTGAACAGCTGCTTTGAGGATGCTTCAATCCTCATTTTCAACCGTTGATCTACTCTCGAAACAACTGTCCCGGATTAATTAATTAAACTTGTGTGGTGAGGAGTGTGCAGACACTTTTGCGTTGTTGCTTGAAATCGCTTAGTTACCAAGTCCTTTACTCGTTTACAATCAGTGTCTTATTCCAGAATTGTAGAGCTTTTTTAATAATCCCTCCTTGTCGATCGTTTGAAAGACTCTTTTAAGGTTCAGGAAATCCAATGCCAGGTGTTTGATACTCTTCTGAAACCTGACTAAACACGAGATGTGTTGAATAACTTTCTCCACTTTTACCAGCACGCTAATTGCCCTAAACTCTGAGTAAAGCTAGGTCATGTTTATTTTCGATACTAGTACTACTATGAAGTTAGTGAAGATTCCAAATGTCCAATTATTTTTCTCATAAACGTGGAATCTTTTCGATGTCACTTATAAAGATATGCAACTTTTTTGAATTTATTAAAATGGAACTGTTGTAAAAGGTTGTGCAAAGTAACCACTTCAATTGCATATGCAATACGCTACCACCATTAAATCGCGTTCATTTTACAGCGAGAAGGCAATAGCTAGAAACATGATCGATAATACCATTAAGGCGGAAATTCTCTACCGTTGGCACGTATTTCCCATACAACCGCCCCGCGTCCGGGTCGATTCATATTTAAATGAGATGCAAATATTAATAGAAAGAGAGAAAGCGACGAGTAATTGTCTCTAATTGGATGTAATTGATTCGGTTTAATGCAGTTATGGAGTGCCATACGTGCAGCTCATTCGCACTGCGGATTTCAAATGGCCTCTCCTCTCTTTCGTCTTCATCATGCATACATATAGTCGCATATTCCTCCATTTATCTCCCCTTGCTTTCTATTACTAGTTCGCTATCTCGCTCCTTCTCCTTCGTCCGTTCGTTGAAAACTCAGGCGAGGAGGTTTCGTCGTTAGCCGCGCGGCTTCAAAGTGTGAATGGTTAATTAACGAAATTTTACATACACCTACTTGAATGTAGCGCCGTCTAACGGTGCAGGAGTGCGAAAAGAAAAAAAAAACGAGCACTAGTACTATGTAAATTAATCATTTTGAATGCTCACATATACATACATGCATTAACTAACGCCAAGACACTTAGTTTCATTAATAATGAAGTATCCATCAATTTCGTGCGAGACCTTGCGGCATTCCGACCAATTAATTTTTGTAGCTTGGTTGTTTTAAGTGCATTTTTTGTTTTAGGAAGCATTTTCAGTTTAAAGGTCGGTTGTAATGTGATTAATTAGCATTTGTTCCTAGTTCTATTTAACGCTCTGAGACTGGGCTTTTTTAATAGACCACGTTACAAAATTTGGCTGAAAAATGGGCATCGTCAATAGACCACTTACTGATTTTTCTTTTGATATGTTTCGCAACGATATGCTTGTGCTCCCTTTACTTTTTGGAGGCGTGGAAATGGGAATTTAAAGTTAAGGTGTAGTTGAAAAAATGAAGCGGGTAAACTAGACGCTGATGAGTATAACTTTTGCCCCGGAGTCACCGAAAATTAAGGGGTTAAAGTCATCTTCTAATCCAGCATCACTTCATTATTATTCAATTATATCTCATAATTAAAACCAACGATAATATTAGATATTATATATACAACAGTACAATTTTGTGAGTCTTTCGAAATGAAATCGTGCAATTTTGATCATCTGGATCCATTTTGACAAATAAATATGGAGTGAGTCAGGTGGAACTAGTAAAAGTGTATTGTAGACGTATAAATAATGTAAAAAAATTTATATGTTCTTATCTGATTTTTATTTGTTTTCATTTTAGCACTAGAAAGCATTCCGTCACCCCCAGTCTATTAAACACTGATAAATACGCTGCTGTGGGAATCGATACTCGGCAATAGCAGCGGTGGCATTTCCATTAAAAAAACTATAAACAAACACCTTATTTGCATATTCTAAATTTGAATGAAGTGGCATTTTCTAATAAAATATGAAATATGAAAAATGATTTTGAGCCTGGATTCAGATTACAGGTCATATGTAATAGGAAACGGACACATTTCTAATGTAGAACGTACATAAATTTTTGTTTTGTATGGATAGTCAATGCTCGATCTAGAAGATATTTTCGATAATCAACCAAATCAACCAAAATGTTCTTCGTGTGGCATTTTAGGACCAGCTACGTAATCTAGACCACCATCCATTAAGATAGTATAGGCCAAAATCGCATATGCCATAATACATAGTCAGTAGTAATTCTGTACTGGTATTGCTTTTTGATTGTATAATCGTGTATTAAGTTAAGATGTTAATTTGTTAATTGAAAAACAGGTTATGACCAGAATTGATTCCTAGCAATTACTAGTAACTAAAACCGTACTGGGAGTCATTGATTATAATGTATAAATACAGTTTTGTCGCGATTTACAACATGCTATTGAATTTGTTCAGAGCACAATTTACCTTGCATTCTACCTCAATTATGGATAGATTCAAGAAAGGCAGCATTAATTTTAATAAGCTTGTTGCATAAATAAACCTGCTGGCCAGCTTATTACACAGATAAAAGATAGAAGTCTCGCGCTGTTCTTAGAAATTTAGCTTCATTTTCTTACCTTTTCTGGAGACATAATTTGCATATTATTAAGTTTTTTTTTGGACTTATGGAGATGATAAGCTTTTCTTTGTTTTTACCATTTCAATTTTTTTTTTTGTACCAATTAATTTTTTATGGAAATAGTTCAAAATCCTTTGCTCTTTGCTGAATTAAACTCAATCGCAGTTAATCTGTCGTAACTTTAAAAGTATGTAGAGTAGGTTACTTTCAGCTTAGACTGCTTACATAATAGCTGCCGAATAGCAAGAAAAAAAATTGAAATTTTTGTGTGTATTTCTTTTCCTTTCATCTTTCTTTCTCACTCTGTTCCAACGATAGATATCTTTCCGCAATTTCCGCATCACTAGATGATACCAAGCAATTCATTTACTTGCAACAGCGCATTATGATTATTGCCTGTTATTGTTATTATTATAATTATTTGGTACATGATCCGATTGTTTATAAGCACCTTCGACGTATACAATTTGAACGCCGCTGGGATTACTTCGACAGCATTGAAATTAATAGCGCGCGGTATTAAAGGTATACACCAAGGTAGCTAACCAACCAAGCATTCATTCGGCGTACCGTACTGTGGACCGCCTTTTAATGTGAGCGGCGACTTTCCATTAATAATTATGAGTTCGTGAGAGCAGATCCTTTGTTTTCTATTTCTTTAAGCAACCGATCTTCAGGAAAAAAGTCTCTATTGAATTAATGTGTTCGAACGTGATTCACAATACAGATAATTTAGGTTTTAAATGTGACTTTGATTAATTGCACGTTATTACGAGGTAAAAGAAGCAGAAGGCAATGGAAATTTGGAGAAGAATTGAAAAATGTATTAAACCTGTCCCGATATGATAATTAAAAGCCCCATAAACAAAGATGCTTTGGAAAGTGTCGATATTGTCTTGTGTTGAATATCCAGCTTTCTGTATTTTCCTTCAATTGTAGTTTTTTTTTGTCAAAACGATTTTTGGTGATGGATAGTTACCAACGTGTATAATTAAATTGAAGACACAAACGCTTTAAGCTACTGTTTAATCTAACAACGTATTGTAATGTTACAATTACAGAGAAATCATTTTTTAAATTAATTAATTTTCATGGTCGATAGATCCGGAGTGTCCTCTTTACACACTTCGGCAGTTTAAAACAAACTAAACAGCAACTTGTGACGTATTACGAAAATTAATTTGAATGAGGAATAATTAACTTCGAACTTTGGCTTTACGCAAATTCTCTGTGGCAATGCGTCAGTTTTGAGTACTCATAACCAGGAGTAACCCCCCAATTGAAGTAAAATTTAAGCAGTCGAGCTTCTATCATCTGCATTCGACCACTTGCTAAAAAATCACTCAAACTGGAAATTGTACTTGAAAACTAATCCTCTGGTTTTAATTGCTTTGATGTGTTACGTATATTTTATAATTGTTTAGTCCTTAGACTGTACGCTAATATGTATTAAAAGTAAGGTCTGTTACTTGAGATGTAGGAAGCTGTAAATCATTGTTTGTTATAGTGCTTTTTATTAACACTTATTTAAAGAAAACAATTTTGGCTGATCGGAATGAATTTGTGAACTGTTTTCTTTTGTGACAAGAATGTTTCAATACTTTAGAAGTACCAACATTACAATTTTCAATTCAATGTTCTAATTCATTTTAACAATGCGAATTGCTCATTGATAACGCAATTACACTAAGAAGTTTCGCCCCGGTTTAAAATAAATATTTGTATGATTATCTAAATGCTGTTCAGTAAGTAACCAGAATAGTGGTAGATCATTCAAAGAACTTTACGAGTAGAATTTTACGTGTAAGGATGTAGAAATATATCAAATACTTTGTATAACCTCTACGTTTTGTGTACATTCGCGTCACGACAAAGTTGGGGTTTCTGCAGTTTAGTAGCGGTTTAATTTCAGCCACTCTTCTCGCGAATTGTCTCTTTTCCTCCTTAGCATTCGACCCGATAATTATATGCTACAAGTTCACGGATTCGGGCTATCTTTTGACAACGATTATTCATACGCCACCCCTAATCTGTACCACTAAAACTTATGGTACGGAAAATTTTCTTGTTGCAGCCACGCCCCCAACGAAGCTAGCTCATTCGCTAGTTAGTCCCCTCGCTCCCCTCTGGTGCCCCCGTTTTCCGAAGTTTAATAAGATTATCGTCCTTCGTGGATGTGAAATGGTGGTAGAAAGAAGCGAGAAGTGAAGGGAAATGGTCGCTCGATTGTGGTTCTACGCGCCGCTGTTGAACTCTAACCCGTCCTCCATTGAGCGGCGGATGAAAAATTAGGAATGAAGAAAAGAAAATGGGGTTCCGCGAAAAGGATCTGTTGTACGCCTTTGCCCTAATTACTCCGGACAATTCTAATATACATTACCGCTATAGCGCGTTTTCTTACGGAAAGTAAAGGGGTTTCGGTCGAAAGGAAAATGAATGCTTTCAAATTAGAGCGCGTGGATAAATGATGTTTAGCTTGAGTGTATTTCGGTACGTGTTTTGAAGATGTTCGTAAAATTCCTGCTTTTAACTATGTCCCGATAAAAGATTTTACTTGGAAATTTAAGCGTTCGCAAGTTAAAAGACGTAGAGTAGTAAATGCGCTATGAGAATTGAACATTTCTATACGTTAACCTTGAATTTGTTGCGCACTTTTCGGTTGACCGAGCTCTGGTGTGAACTGGCGATTTCGCTTTCGGCCAAGGACGATTTTATTTAGCAGCACTTTAATATATTACCAAGTCTAAATATAGCGCGTAATTCAATATAATATGCTATTAGATAAGTGCCTGACCCAATGATATATCCTCAAAATATATGCGTATTAGAAACGTAGTTAATTACTCGAATAAAATTGATATTTGAACTTTTGGTTTGCGTTACTCCTAATGTTTATCGAATTTTTTTGGCAAATGTAAGCTTTTTTGGCTGGCATAAATTACATTGGTGATTTATTTCTAAATTGCTGTAGAGCTGGTCCAAAATGCATCTGTTTGTTTGAAATGTGTCCAGAAAAGTTTTGGGACAAGTTTTTTAGTGGTTAAGAATCTTTTAGCAGCCATTAGCACAAGAAAACAACGCTTAACATACTTTGAATTATTTCAACTTTACCTAAGATAAATATCAACATCTTTTAAATGGTAAATGCGTATCACAATATATTTGTTAGGTGCTGGATAAGCGTTGACGAATTGATTTACACGGATCTGACAAAATCCTTTGTTCTGATTGACCATAAAATTCTTTTCTCAAATTCAACATCTTTGAATGATTCAGTCATATTTGAGTAATATGTTATGTTCACTATTGCGGCTTCTCATCTCAAGAACTTATTCTTATCCTGGTGTGTCTCAAGGATCAAATTTCGGTCTTCTGCTCTTTATCTTGTTCATTAATGATCTGTTACTTCAGATTGACTGTACCGATATTGATATTGCCGAGGTATTGAAACTTCAACAGAATTTAAACATCTTGGGCCAACTGGATAGAGCATTTCAAAATGAAACTAAATGTTGACAAATGCCGTGTGGCCACTTGTATGCGTTCGTCTGTTTCTCGTGAGCCTTCCTACTTCATCTATGGAACAAGCTAGTAAAATATTTAATATTTATATTTATATTTACATAATACATAGTGCAAAGCTAGAGTGGAAAATTTTCTTAAAGCATGGTCACATCGGATTTCAACGATTATATATATGTATATGATGAGTCTAGCTCCTAATGCAGGCCAGCAGAAAATTACTATAATTTGTTGTGTATTGCAGCTGCATCGGTGTATTTTATTTGGATCTATTGCTTCACATGCTTGGTAGATTTGAAGCTTCACCATGAAGTTGGGTGTAAAAATTTAAAGTTACATTCATGTTTATCCACAGTACAAATATGGAAAATGCATGTAACTTGCTTCTTCAACTTGCTCGGATTGTTTTCGACTGTTTTTATTGGTTATAGAAGTTGTAACTTTAGCATTTCTTTTCTCGAAGGAAACGTCGTTACATTTAAAGTACCAATAACATTGTTCCTCCTTGCATGTACGATACATATTCAACATTTACCGTCTCACATTGAACTCTCGCGATTCAATAGCGAAAACCACCACGCTCCTCTGCACATATAAACGCTATTGGGGCAAGAGGAGGAGGTTGTTTCGCGAAACGGCCCGTGTTGCTAAGGGCGAATCGAGTCCCTGAAACATGTCGCAGCGATTGCGCCAGGTCGGACCGGTATGCAAACTAGTCACTGTCGACAACAACGGCGAAGACGACGACGACTGCTAAGGGGACATTGCATCGTTCGTGCCGTTGCTGTCACAAGGTGAGGCCGCGGGCAAAAGTCGTGATCCGCGATAGGGCGCTCTCTCTTTCCAGCGTCGTTGTTGGTCGGATTCGATGGGAAATATGCGGCTCGGACTCCATAACATACTTTGGCATACATGTCGGCGAGGACAGGCGCAGGCTCTTTGATATACGACTGCTACAGCGCGAAACGTGAATTTGATTTAAGATGGCAAAAGGTGAGCTGGTGAGAAGTTGTCGGAGGATGTTAGAATGTCTTCGATGTTAGCATTGATTTAGGGTACGATATTTAAAATGATGTAAATCATTGAAAACGTTAGAAAAATCGGTATCATACGTATTAGTTGTTAGTGGCAAGGCAATCAAGCAACTGTTTATTTTGTTGGACTGAGAAGCACTGTGAGCTATTGACGACATTATTTGCACTCATCGATCCAGTAAATGGATCAAAATCAGGATAAGAATGAATTCAGTGCATTCCATGATTTTCAATAGAACTCGAAATTTTGACGTAATAACAATACTTTTATATAAATGCATTGTTTCGATAGTGATACGGTTCCTTCTATAAAATTCGATTAAATTCATAAACCCAATTATTCAAATTTATATTACGTAATTATTGCGAAAATACACTTTAAATATCTGGAGGCTTCCTGTTTATTGTGAACATTGTGAAATTAATTATGTACTTTATAGTTCATACTTATAACATAGTAGGTGGGAATGTGGAATGGAATATCTGGGAGACCATGAAATTGCGGCCTTGACTGCTGTGACAACAATGCCTTTTAGAAATTAGTAAAAACTCCAATCCAATCAATTATTAGTACGAATAATTTTTTTTTTCTACTCGCAATGTAACATTCAAACGACTGGCCGGTGTATTAAAACGTTTAATATGTTATATTAAATTTTGTTATGGTTGTGAACTTGGTCTTAGAGATTACGATGGCAGCGAAGAGTGCAAATTTCGTGGTATATTTAGTGAATTCATTGATTTTCCTGCTAATTTGGATCTGACGTTTCCTCCAAAATCACTATTGAATTCCTAAGTGTAAAAAATACTCGTTGAATGTACTTCATTTTAACTACAAGACTTGTCATTCTCACCATCCATCACTTTGATTGATATACGGACAAAGCAACGGTTCATATTCCCTCTATAATTTACAACTTTTATATAGAGTAGCTGGGACGCCTACAAACACGTATAATCAAGTTCGTATATATCGTTTTGTGGCACAACCTCATCGTACCCAAACTTCATACATACATATGTATATAATCTAGCATTAGTAGCAACTCTCTCTTTGGCGACGCGCTGACTTTGACACTAATCTTCGTATCAAATTTACATATGTATACCTAAATTTCTGCCGCGCCATCATGGCGAATATCTACATGCATACAGCAGTACGGCACGTTCCGCCCAGATGGAAATTTTCACCACGGCGAACGCTGAATTTCAACCTACAAGTCACAAACATAAATGACTCTCTTTCCCTGCTCGTTTGAGTTTGTCGATGCGTGCAGAGAGATTATCTCCATCATAATGGGGATCGTAGTGTTCGTCGGATCCTCCTCAGAGGATAGATATCTTTTTTCGTGTGTATGAGTGTGTGTATGACGGTGTCTTGATGTCTGCATGCATGAAGTGAAGATGAGAATCTGTGTAATAAGGCGAGAAGGCGACAGAAATGGCGATCACCGCAGGGATTACATTCTTACAGGGCTACTTGGTGTATTTAAAAGGTTTCTGATAAAAGTAATCTATGGCTGAATTAGTACCACCCCTACTTTTATCTTTAAAGCTGACAAAATGAGATTCCAGACTTCTAAAATATTTTGTAGATCTATTGCTCCACAACCAAAAGATGATTGCCGTAAACTATTGCATTGTTTTCTAAAAAAAAAAAATCTTGAATTAGGCTAAATTATACGAGATGGAAGAATAAATTCTGCAAGAAAGCTATTCTCAAGCATTTCGTTAATTATACGAGAGTCCAAGACTATGAAGGGAGCAATAGAAGGTCAACCATTGTATTTGAAATTGCTGTATAGGTAAATAATACAATTTAGAAATGAATACGGTGCCAAGACTAAGTAATAGGTAGACCTTTATCACGTTTTTAGATTCGTTGCATAGTTCACGGTGTATTTGCAAATACAAACGCATATTTTTCTTCACTGGATCTTAATCTAGGGGATCTAAATCCCCTTTATCTCGTGCAGAAAGATACTGATATTCCGTTGTGGCCAGAAAAGCCACGCACGAAGAATATAGAAAATTACATGGTATTGCACCATTGTTATGCTGTCCATCTCCCGCTATCGAGACTCTGTCAGTTTCCCGCCAACGGACCGTACCCGTCATCACGATAAGTCGCACATATTTCTTTTATTTATTTTCATATTCAAACTTATTGCTCTGAGTAAATTGTACATCCATCAGTCATCTTGGTTTGTAATAAAATATCAGTAAGTAAAGCGTATTTTCTATAGGAATAATAAATTATACTCGTATATAGTGTATAATCGTCTTTGCAAGATTGGAATACTTTTATTTGAATTTAATAGTTCCCTGGCAGCGTTTACCTCTCCAAGCGTTAATCGATGTTCACACTGTACATTTGCAACTAGAAAATTCCGGATGCTTCTAACAAGACACCGTCTGGCTGCGTAGCTAGAGCTTCTGCGACTATATGCCTTATCTAGGGTATGATTTATGTTCGATGCTGAGTAAATATTTCACCATCTACATAGCTGACGCGCGTATTCAAACTCCCAAATGTAAATCACCCTTGAAAGTGGTGGGTATTCGGATCGCAGTGAAAAATGCAATTCAATATCTTTCCTCCTCTTCTAGAAATGTGGCTGATGCCAGATGCGTGTATGTTTAGATACTTTAATGCGGGATGTCTACAAGCTATATCTTTTAGTGTCACTTACGATTATTACAGATGTGTAATGTAATATTTGAGGAACTAGTATTTTGTTTTGATTTGTTGGTGGCTTTCTTAGTAATCTAAATTCATGTGTCGTATCATTAAATTGAGACGACACGAAGTATTAGCATTATTAATTCCATTTGAAATTTCACACACACAGAGTTTCGCCCTTTCTACAATGGTACCAATATCTTCAATCAAGACGGTCAAAAGCGATATTCTATATGTCTTCATTGTAGTACTTCTGACATGTTTAGTTTACCATTATCAGATTCGAATGCCGTTCCTGACTTTGTTGTTATGGATTATGTCTATGTGTTTACCAACCTATTACGTTCTACATTCACCGTACTCTGGAAATTAGCGTGTATTTACTTCTGTTTTCATGAACTCAAAGATATCACCAACTACCAACTACCAACCATAATCTTTTCGCGTATTTTTTATTGAAGGTTTCGTGATATAATCTCACCTAAACAACATGAATTTATGCACTAAAGAGTTACCAATTTACCCTGCTTCATTCAGCATGTTTGTGAAATAGTAGAAGCGAGGGGGTCAAGCTGATGCCATCTACTTCGACGTTCAGAAAATATTTGTCGTATAGGTTTGTAACGTCATTATTATTTTTAATGGAGTTTCATTGGATGAACAGGAAGATCGAATAGTTTTATAGAAACTTTCTTTAAACTAGACACCTTGCATCCTCCAGAAGGTTCTAGCCTTTTAATAGTATACACAGGGTCTGTCGAATATTTTGTGTTTAACGTTAGTAGAATTGCTCCAGTATACCTCTTCATGGACGTGTATTTAATAGATTCCAATTTTCAAATTCATTTCATATAAAATCAAGAATATCAATTCCCCAAAAAACCTAATTGTAATCCCAACAGAAATTCAACCATACACTATCCATTCCTTCCATATACGTACATCTTTTTTCCTTCATTTCGTTTTCCGTCTTTTCTTTTTGTACCTACATCGTCTGGCGTTGTTTAAGACTTTAAGAAAATCGAATCGAATTCATTTTATATTACCAAAGGCCCAGAGAACATCGTACTACGCCGCTTAAGTATCAGACGATTGCACGGACCGCTCGACTGCGCTGGCTTCTCCTTTGGTCTTTTTTTTGGTATGTTACCAAAAGTGCTAAGTCATTGCATGTATAGATGCTTATCTGGCCGAATCTTTTATTAAGCTCTCGGCATTAAGAACGCGGCGCTGACGCTTAAGAAGTTCTTCGTCTTCTTGCCCTTTCCTTTCATTTCGTTTTATTATTATGCGAAGAGTTGAAGAGGATAAGGTATGGAGGTAGGCTGCAGTGGGGACAGAGGAGAGCCGTTTCGGATTCGTTTAATTTTCATGTGGTGACCATGAACTTGGATCTCGTTGTCGGACGAATCGGGCGCGCAAAAAAGAAAGAGAACAAAACGCATTTTTTTCCTTTCATTTAACCCATGTGTATGTGTACGTGAAAGTGTATACGTACCTAAATACCCGGGCGCGGGATAAGATGGAATAAAGAATTCGACAGAAAAACCGGTTAGTTTTTGCGTGCTCGGTATACGGTATCAGTCCGCAGCGGTAGAAGAGAGGAAGAACATCATGCAGTTTCTTTTCTGGATGCTTTATGCGTTTTTGACGCAGGTGGTCTTCTCTAAATTTCAATCGTTTTCGGCGGGCAACGATTGTTTTGCGCTACGGTTAATATTCATGAGATGTACGCTGTTTTTTCGCTATATAATGCTTTTTCATCACTTCTCGCACGTTTGCCCATTAGAAGTATCTTGGAAGCTGAAATTGCTTTCTCAGAATATAAGCGATATTAACGTCTCGAAAATTTCGGAAAATGATTACCAATGGCAGAGTGCAAAAATATATTTGTTGTTAAAATCAACAGAAGTACAATAAATGATATGTATATATCAATATTAGTGCGATTATTATATAATAATCGTAAAAGTAGCATCCACTAATGTTATTAATAAGGCTTTAGACTTAATTTTTGGTACTCTTATACAACTACAGCTATTAAGCTGTAGAAAAATATTACTTTGTCTTTAAATGATATCCCTATTTTTTGTAGTTTTAGAGTTTTCTCCTAGCTTATTGTATAATTTTTATACCTTTTAACAAAGGAAAAAATTAATAAGTTCTAGCAATCTTTCAATTTTTGAGAAAGTGTTCTTTTTATATGCTTATATCTTTCTGACTTTTAATGATAGCGACGTAGATTCATTGTATAACTTACAAGAAGACTATATTGACAAATGACATTGAAT
>LR736873.1:6130202-6212608 GCA_902654985.2 Oryctes borbonicus | reverse complement strand
AAGTAAAATATTAACTACGCGACATCACCCGAAAGACATTTCTACTACGGATTACGGTCGTGAAAGCCTACACTCAACTAAAATAACAGAAGTGTGGAAAATTATTCCACCGGTGCATCGAGAAAACTTGGTGGGTATTCAATTCAATACTAGTGTTATATAATTTGATAACTGTGTAGATATACTCCACTGCTGCTTAATAGCTACTTGTCCACAGAAAAACAAAAATAAATAAACATTCTAGGTGTGAAACATACTTTTCATGTAGTACTTCTATGAACTTTGAACCAAATCAGTATTTTATATGGCTGAAAAAGTAACTTAACATTTTTGGTAGAGGCGGCGGGAATATAAGATTTTGCCAAATACGTTATTTGTTAAATTAAATTAAATCAGTTCTGATTTGCACATTTAGTAGCACATGTTAATCATTGTCATGTCCTGTGATCTCAACGTCAAAAAACAAATTAAGTATGAAAATTACTGTGTTAAACTTAAGTGCCCAAATTCTATATTTTGACGAGATATCTAGTTGTGCGATGGTACGTTGCCAATTATCCAGAGTAAACACGACGGAAAAAAATGAACGTTTAATTTTCCGGCGAAATTGTCGCATGCCTAGGGAAACATAATTGTGAATATGGAATGCTATCGCGTTGATAATTACATCTGCGATCCCACTGCGGTCATACGGCGGTGAGAGACACGTCCAATCAGCGTTAGATTAAAAAGGAAATGAAGTTCTGGAAATGCGCGACTATCAGTGTTATATTTTGAATTTTTGTATCTATTTTGCCAATATTTTGCGTTTTTTTTTGCATTTGAGTACCTTATGATTCTTCTGTTGTAAACCGTTAATGAATGTAGTAGAAGCTATTTTTTTCATTTACACATTATCATATATTCAATGCGATAGTATGAACCATTTTCCTGAGAAATAATCAAAAGATTCCTCTTGTTTAATATTGTGGAGTTAAAGCTGCCTATCTCACTGACATAAGGGGAGCTTTTAAGTCGCTAATCAGATTCCCCACTGAAGCATGGGTCGGTTTTATCATCAATTTAGCAGGCACAGACGGGCTTGCTTTCTAAACATAATTAATTAATTAATTTTGACTTAATTTCATCCAGCATACAATTCTATCGCGTCAATTTAGGGATTAATCGTCCATTATGCACTAGCAGTTTTCAAATTATGTTTTTTGGTCATTATGTTGACGCTATTTCTGTATTGCTACCATAAAATAATTGTTACGTCACTACTTTAGATAATAGTAATAATAATAAATGAATTCTAAGTAGTGGGTACATTGCAATTAGAAAGTCAAACAACAAAGAATATAACACTGTGAGTTGATATAAATCCATTATAAAGCCTGCAAAATGAACAACGACTCCGTGCGATGGATGTACATGGATTGTAAGTTTCGTATAGGCATTTTTATTGCTTTATATTGCTAAAATTAGTAAATTGCGTGACCTGTTTTAATTCTCTTTTTGCGTGTCTATGATTCTATTTAAGTTTTTGCTAACTTCTGTGTTCTGGGGGCTTAATGTAATTTATGAATTATATAAATTATTTAAGATGCAGGCAGTAGGCTAGCATATTAAGTTATTAAGCTTAAGGCGTTGATGACTAATAGGATTTTGTCTTTCTTTATATTAAAGATTTCTTTTACAATTGTTCTTTTTTGTTGTAATTAGCTTGTTTCCACAAATGTTTAATACAATGACAGGAATTTTATTAACCATAGGAAAGATATCAACGCCTCAAGCGTAATATATAACTTTGCGTAATATCCTACTGCTTACACAATTTAAATAAATCGAAAATTATATTAAACTCCCAGAACGCAGAACAAATCACATTGTTTACCAATTTTAGCAGTAGTAAAGCAATAAGAATGCTTGCGTCGTCTCCTCCTTGAAATGAAACATTTTGAATGTGTATTTGATACATGTGTCCACATGGAGCGCAGAAGTGTGTGAACGTATGTACATGAAACTTATGTCCATCGAACCGAGGTCGTTACTCGTCTTGGACGCTCTGCATTTTATGTGAATATACATGTTTAAAAGTGCAATCCACAGTGTTGTATCCATAGAAATAAGAAGAAAATAAAGAGGTAGGAAAACAAAAAAAGGAGTTTGATACGTGCGACGAAACGTCGCAGAAGTAAAATAAAGAAGAGCTTTTTTCGTTTCCTTTATTTGAGAAAGTACCTGTATCTCTACTCTAACATGCAAGGCGTTTATGATATCAGCCGTTAAGGAAATAGGATCCAAAAACCTAATAATATGTAGAATGTTCGACTTAAAAAGCAATGGAAGTACAGAGCCCTGTAGTCTGATTGCACATAATATTTTATTCAAATGTGTTTGCCGTTCTAGTTTTCAATTTGGCTTCCTAAAATAGGTCTAGTGTACAATTCAGCGCATACTGAGAGGCTATTTTCAGTGCATGAATGCATGTACAAATCTACGGATCTTATGTACTTGTTCTAACCATGCATTGCACGTTTCCGCAACATCCACCAAACTTTAATGTCCGCAGTAAACACTGCCCTTGTCTTCCGTACGTACGATATTGCTATAAAACTTCTCTTTTATGTTTTACACGAGCGTTTTACGGTTCCAATTGAAAGCTTACCGTTCGCTACCAACTACTGCATCAATAGATGTATGTACAATTCAAGAGTTTTCCTCATATTCTTTTATTGCTATCGCCATTTTCCCGTACGTATGCGATTCTAAAACGAACGTTATAAAGAATTTATTACATATCGTCTATATGTAATGCTCAATTCAGAAGATCCTCCACACTTGACGTCAAACGTGAGATTTCTATATCCAATAACGATTCCGTTGCTTATTCTTAAAGGCGCGGTAAATTGATTGTGAAAATTGTGTTACGCTGTTCCGTAGTAGAAATGAAATCTCCTGGCCGTTGCTATGTCGAAATGCCAAAGCATGCGATACGAAGGAAATCTACTTTCACTGCTGCAGAGCAATAAACAAAATAATGAGCGTTTCTACCCTTGGATGTGGATGTTTCTTTCTCATGCGCAGAGATCATTATTTTACGCTTTCCGTTATCATTCGCTTTTAGTTCGTCTCGGATGAAGGTTTATGGGTAGCGGAAAATTGACCTTCTATGGTAAAGATGTAGTATCCAACATGAATTTTATATTTGAGAAATATACTGGAGCGTTGTATTTATTTTCTTTTGTTAATATAGCCTTTCTAAAGGAAGTTGTTTTCCGCCATTTTCTTTGTTGATCTGGTTTACGAAGCAACATATTATTACTTTCACCTAATTGTTTTAATGTGGTATTTCCTTTATTAATAACAATAGTTACAACCTTTGTTGCCCAAAAATTGTAAGGTGGTACCCTAAATTTGAATTTTAGTATTTATTAGATGCCCCAAGTATTATTTTGTGGCGAATAAATCTTGTTTTGCATATCAAATAGGAAGTTAGCCTTTAAAGGATCTTTCCCTATGCCTTACAAAAGCATTGTGGATAGTAATAGGTGTTGCCTGTGTTTCTTTTTGTTTACTTGAGTATACTACTTGGTACACCATTTGTTTACATTAAAATTCAAGCATCCAATAAAAAAACCATAAATATAAAATGTTAAGAAAAAATAACTTTTTTTGCGTTGGATGTTTGTTGAATATTTTTTTATTATTACTTCTCGCCCAGACGAAGGCTCTCTTATCCCCGAACCACCAAGTCGTTTTACATACTGAATAATATTAATACAGTCAATAGGTACTGTGCTTCCTTTTTTCTTATTCTATTACTCCAAAGCTTCTATCACGGGATAATAAACTATGGCCTTGTTTAGAATACATTCTTTAGTTGCCACCAGCGAATATAAAAATTCTACCAGAATATAGCTTAGTAATTGTACGCAAGCAACTATAGAGCTAAATGGCTCGTTTAAGCACAGGAAGAACTACAAATGAACGTTTTAGAAGAAAATAAGCTTCACTCTTTTTGTCCGAAAAATTAACTTCACCGGTTTACTACCGGTAAACTTATAATTTTCAAACAACATATAAGCATCGGCAATCTCCGCTCCATACAAGTTTAATTTATTATATAGTAATATAATAATCAGTCCGGGACGGCCGTTTCGAGGACACGAATGGTCCTCATCATCAACCGGTGACCGAATGATGTGAGAACAACATACAATCTTCTTCGAGGTTTGCAAATATTCTAGGCTATATGCCAAAGCGCAGCAATCTTTAATATTGTCTATACATGCAGTTGTGCGGCATACGATTTTCGTACAATCAGAGATATATATGAGTTCAAACACACATAGCATATGAGGTTGTTTCAACTTATTTCTACTGCAATATTCTCTCAGAAATATGAATTTATTTGCAAAATATTCATTGGAGAATCGTTTCGCCCTATATTCGTGTAGGTAAAGTTAGGAGTCTGTCTAAGGGTAAATGGTCATTTTTTGAGTTTCTTTGTACAATTTGAAAAATGAACAACAAAGTGGAGTGTGCAATCTGTATTTTATATAATATTGCGGTGTTGTTCAATATTTCTCCTATAGAATTGATATATTACGCAAGCATCGTGTGATAATTTTCTTACCATGTATTACTAAACAACGATTAGTTCAAATTAAAATTATAAATAATGATAGCAAGGACTGTGGCGTAGTATGGTAAACAACACATAAGTATTGGCACCCTCCGCACCACACAAGTTTAATTTATTATATAGTAATATAATAATTAGTCCGGGACGGCCGTTTCGAGGACACGAATGGTCCTCACATCAACCGGTGACCGAACGATGTGAGAAAAAAAAATTTCTAAAACTAAACATGCATGTACTATCCCTACTTCCTAGAAAAGATATTCTTTACAAGTGCTTATTTCTACCTCCTGCACGCCTTGAAGCTACGACGTGCGAAAAAATACCATGCATGTACTACCCCTTCTTCCGAGAAGAAATATTGTTTTACAAGTGCCTATTCTACCCCCTACGCGTCTTAAACTACGATATGCGAAAAACACGGCCAGATATACGGGAAGATCTCTTTCATAACACAAAATATAAACAAGTGCCAGCCTACTGCAAAAGGTCGAAAAGGACAGAGTGCGACAACGGTCCGTTTTCTCTGTTTATCAGATTTTTATTACTTTTTATGTAAACCGTCTTGTACGCATCTAATTCTCGCAGCGACGTTACGTTTTTAATCAATTTTATGTCTTCTAATTTAATACTATGCCCGATTTCATTTATATGTTGTGCTACACTCGACGCGTCCAATCTGCCGTAGCGATAATTTCTTATATGTTCTTTGAATCTAGTTTCTATCGCTCTTTTTGTTTGACCAATATATTACGGTGACTACATTCAATTTTATAAATACCCGACCTTTCTCCCATTTTCGGTTTATCTTTAGGATTACCGAGAAGATTTTTGAGTGTGTTGCGCGAACCGAAGCATACGTTCATATCTTGACTCTTCAAAACCTTACTCACGCCTTTCGATATGCCGTGAAAGGGGAGTTTCACGAATTTCTTACTATTAGTTTCTATCGGGGTTAAGGTCGTGGAATTTCTTACGTAAAGCTTATGTTGGACTTTCTTAAGCATGCGATCGACTTCTATAGAAGAGTAACCGTTATAAATAGCTACGTTTTTTATGAATTTAAGTTCTCTGTTAAATCTACTTCTACTTAGAGGGAATTTAACCAATCTATTAATTAAGAAGCTAATCGCGGCCATTTTGTGTTGTACACAGTGATTAGAATCGTTCATAATGTACCTATTAGTGTTGGTTTCCTTTCTATAGAAGTCAGTTTCCAGTTTAGTATTGTTATTAATCACTAAACTATCTAGAAACGGAAGTTGATTGCTCATTTCTTCTTCTACTGTGAATTTAATGGTTTCAAATTTTGAGTTGAGGGTCGCAAGAAATTCCGGAATATTACTTTTCTTAGTATCAAAAACCGTGAAAATATCATCTACGTACCTATGCCAAATTTGCTCATGAACAAGTTGGCTATGAATGGGGACAGGGGGTTACCCATTGTTGTACCTTCTAATTGTTCATAGTACTTACCCTCAACTTGAAAACAACTTTGCTTCATGCAGAGTGACGTTAGTCTCTTATATTCTGCTATTTTGGTATCTTCAATATTGTTGAGCTTTAAGAGCTCAACTAAATACTCTATGGTTTCAGGGATCGGTACACTAGGGAAGAGTGAACAAACATCGAACGATACTAAAATTTCCCCATCTTCTAGTTTGATATTGTTTACTTTATTTACAAAATCTAATGAATTTTCTACTTCGAGGCTGTCGAGGCTTTTCGCACGTCGTAGCTTCAGGGCGTGCAGGAGGTAGAAATAGGCACTTGTAAAGAATATCTTTTCTATTAAGTAGGGATAGTACATGCATGTTTAGTTTTAGAAAAAGTTTTTTCTCACATCATTCGGTCACCGGTTGATGATGATGACCATTCGTGTCCTCGACACGGCCGTCCCGGACTAATTATTATATTACTATATAATAAATTAAACTTGTGTGGTGCGGAGGGTGCCGATACGTATGTGTTGTTTACCATACTACGCCACAGTCCTTGCTATCATTATTTATAATTTTAATTTGAACTAATCGTTGTTTAGTAATACATGGTAAGAAAATTATCACACGATGCTTGCGTAATATATCAATTCTAAAGGAGAAATATTGAACAACACCGCAGTATTATATAAAATACAGATTGTACACTCCACTTTGTTGTTCATTTTTCAAATTGTACAAAGAAACTCAGAAAATGACCATTTACCCTTAGACAGACTCCTAACTTTACCCACACGAATATAGGGCGAAACGATTGTCCAATGAATATTTTGCAAATAAATTCATATTTCTGAGAGAATATTGCAGTAGAAATAAGTTGAAACAACCTCATATGCTATGTGTGTTTGAACTCATATATATCTTTGATTGTACGAAAATCGTATGCTGCACAACTGCATGTATAGACAATATTAATTGCTGCGCTTTGGCATTTAGCCTAGAACATTTGCAAACCTCGAAGAAGATTGTATCTTGTTAGGTTCTTCTCTCTATTATTCATATAAGCATAAATTTTTGAGGTAGCAGTACTTCGTGTATATGTATATGGATAAATTTAAAAGAGGTGGCACCCGAAAGTATCCGATATACAGCAACAAATCATTATTTGTTATTCATAACTGCATTCCGAACAACGATATCCATGAGTCTGCCGATGTTTCGCTCTTACTTGCATGGAGGTTCTTCTGGGATGCTGCATGTTGTACCGCTGCCGTGAGAAGAATGATCGTAATCGCTTTGGGTCCTGTTTCTGTAAGGTCCGGATAGGAAAGACTTCCACTGAAAATGTAACATGTAACCATCGTCTCTATTAAGATTATTGGAATGTTTGTAGATTCCGAATGCTACTTGGATTTTCCTAGAATAATAGTAGGATTCACTGGACCGAAGGTGTATTGTTAAATAAAATCTGGTGGCGGGTTTCCAGCTTGTGCTCGGGTAATGCAGAATCTGATATCCGCAGCAGTCTAATGCAACGCTCGTATTCCATCACACGTGTACTCACCGACCTCTTTGTTTTCCCGGCATATACACTACCACAAGAACAATGGATCCAGTAAACACTCTGGGTGTGTAAGAGAGAAGTTTCGTCGTTGAGTGACGGTAATAAATCGGAAAATTCTGCCGGGTGTTTAAAAATTGACTTGATATTAGGTCTCTGCAGTGGTCTGTCTATTTTATCGGTAATACCTTAAATGTCGGGTAGAAAAGCGGTGCTGACCGCAGGTTCTTGACTGGAAGCGGTAAGCTGTTTGGAAGTACGACTACAGTGTATTGCTTTTCGGATATCTCGGTTTTCCATTTTGATTTCAACCAGGATTTTAAACTTTTTTAAGTGACACGTTGTCGCGAAGTGTTGAAAATGCACAACGGTATTGTAACCACCCTATTGGTAATCGATCGCACGTAATTTCACGTTTTGTAAGAATTTTTTCCAAATTCAAGAACAGAGCTACCATCATGCATAAGACATTTCTGAGTAGAAAGTTCAAATTACAGATTATCCACTAATTGTCTCTAACATCAGCACCGATTATACATTTACAATATCTATTGGACGTAGTCTTTAACAAACTACGCTCCATACCAGCCGACGGATAAATATTACATGCGGAGACTTATACAAATCCTATGCATAGAAATAGACAATGGGAGATAGTTGGTTAGTACGCGTTTATGCCAGTAATGAAATCATGCGTCCAAAACTGGATCGCGTGCCGTTAAGCTACCAGTGACGCTGGAAACTAGGGATTCCATACCAGGCCCATTTATCATTTCGTATTGCCCGCGGGGTTTGGCCCGAAGTGAACGTCGAGAACAATAGAAGCGAGTACTATGTGTGTTTCTCTTCTCTCCCCTACCCAACGCAACGCGCTTTATTACCTAACGTGAATTAATTGGTGTAGAACGTTCTTGCAGCTTCACCGGAAATAAATCCCATAGGTCACTATCCAGAGCGATCACGCGAGGAATCCTTGCAGTGCGTATCAACTAAATATATTGGCATTGAAATAGTAACTCCTTGTTCCATTTTGGAAGGTTATTGCATAATTTTGAAATTTTTGAGGTAGTTGCAAAACCTATTGACAAAATGTAATTTACTCATACTACCTTATTGATGACATTTATAAATGTCTAAATCTTCAGCTAAGATATTTCTGCCAAAGAAATGAGTCCTAAGAAGATTTTCGTTCTATATTCTCTAATGTCCATAATTAAACAAGGTTAACTGAGAAACGTTGGATAAAAATTGCATTATTATGGATTACATTGGTATCAATAATCGTCAGAAACTAAGATGGAAACATGAAATCACTAAACCTGCTTAAATGTTTTGGCATAAAAGAATCTTTGAAAAGATAGATGAAGGTCTGACTGGAAGGCCTCTGGCTAACATTGGGATTGATGAATTACTGTTAAACAAAGCTTTCATATGTCTGAACATAATTGAAATCTAATCAAACATTATTCCTGTTGGGTTTAGCGTTTTGTCTTCGAAGTTAAGTTTAAACTTATTTCGGCATGGCATAGAAATAATCTTGGTGCAAAGGTATGTGAATTTTGATGATGAATATTTTAATATCCATAAAATAAGCTTTCTGTATATATAACTGTAATTTACTTTTGTTGATGTGATAGTAGCTATTGACGAATATTGATATGTCCTGTACCTTTAGTGTACAACGTGTCCAGCTAGTGCGTGGGCGAAGATAATTCCTTTCCTAGAAAATTTAGAGAAAAAAATTGAACGTGCGGAGATTGTTGGCACTTTCTTTTTGGACTTGGCGAAAGCATTTGATGCAGTGTGGGTAACGGAACGCCCATTTTAAAACATTACTTTGATTAATATGTATTTATTTTCATATAACGGCATTGGTTTTCCGAATGAATTTATTTTAAATGTATGTAATTTTTTAGTTTACCTCTGTATGTTGATAGTATCGTTCCTTAATATTTCATGTGTAACAGTTAGGTAAGTGCTTGACTGAGAGAATAATTTTGATTTTTCCAATATGTTATTTTATTCTATTGTATGTGATTGGTGCGAGATGACAAGTGATTCCTATTTAGGAAAACGCGCGAGAAGTTAACAAAGATGATGTTATCACCGAACGAAAGACGTGCGCCCAGTGCCTATGTACCGGTGATTGGCTCTATCAAACTCCAACTCCCCAAAACATAGAGTCAAGGGTAAATAATTTCCTTTATGTCGCAGAATAAAGTATATATTGGCCATCATGGCCAGGAGAACCACGGTCGAAGTATAAGAGGATTACATGGTATTGCACCATTGTAGGGACATACAAAGGTACACAAGAGCGTTTACCACAGCCTAAACAGTGTTTTTTAGTGAAATATAAAGTGAAGCTGGTCACCGCCGCTAGGAGAGCCGCGAGCTAGAACCTTCACTGCCTCCAGGAGAGCGAGACGACATTGCCCCTTTCCTGCCAACGGACCCTGTTGGTTTCCCACCAACGGACCAAGTTGTTTGAATCATATATTCCTTTTGTTTGTACAGGTGATTAATAAATTCAGTATTCACTTTATTCTATTTTCGAGGGCCCCGTTTTTTTACATATTTTATGTTTGTTGTCATTAGCTACAGCATAATTCATATTTATCATCTTTTTTGCAATAAAATATTGTTATTTTTAAAATAAATTCTTTTATCTTTTGGTGCATGAGACTGTTTACTGAAGAACTACACTACCTGAGATAATTAATAATTAATATTTAAAAATAAGTGCTTCCAAAGTAATTATGAGTAGTATAAGTATAAAGTCAGTATAAGTCGTTTCCTTTCAATCTCATTTTGCAATCAGCCCTGTTGCAACGTGCGGTCAGCACCGTTGCATGTGGCATAACGCCATTGTCTATAAACTGCTTAGGATTGCATTCATCAAGGGTCTGGTCCGATTAATTTTGCCGTATTTAGGTAATCGATCATTTAGAGTCGAGATTGGAATAATTACGTCTCTCACACAACTCACAGGGTTTTCGCTTAGGTCCGAACCTTTTCGCATAAAAACCACACACCACACCAGGGAGTATGGCGATCGTTAGGAGCTAACACGTGGTTCATAACGTCAGGAATACCCACAAGTTCGGTTGACAATGTAGGTTGCCATCTATACCTTCAATCAAAGAGAAGATCCAATTATCATACGATTGCAGAATGCCTCGCACTGCCTGTATCGAGATTTAGCGTAGGAGGACTCCGTCAAAAATCTGGATGTTATAATAAATAAAAGAAATAAACTCTAGTCTGCGCAATCCGTTTACGCCCAACAATCACGGTACGTTGACTCGGTCGCAATGGTGCCTTGCCATCTTAAGTAGCTCGATGTTCTTCAGAGCCGAGTCCTATAAATGAACTCTCTGGTTCGTCAGGAATGGATAGTTGAGAAATATCTACGTGAGATGTTAAAGGAAATTTGGAGACGTGCCAGCATTTTGGAGAATTCGTTGTTGATGAAAATTGTCGGAAACTCGCAAGACCATCCACCAACTAGACGCCATGTCACCCGGATTGCGGACAGAGTTTTTATTGCAGATAGTCCTTAAAAATGGAGTTGCATTAACTACTAGATAACTCCCGAGATCACCAGAAAAAACACATTAGCGACAATGAACGGAACCACACATAAGGGATAAAGATGGCTAAAACCTGCTGATCTGGCTCTAGAGATATTACAAACACAGACACAGACTGCACATACGGGAAACTTACAGCAGTTTTTTTATTTTATAATTTTACTAAGTGTAAATTCTCGAAAAAAAAATTACTCGTGATTTTCTTAATTCCAGATTTCTATTTATCTTAGCTTAATTTTATATATTAATTTACTTTCGTAACATAGTCGGTTCATTCTAACAATTTTCTTTTATAATACAAAGGTTAACATCCTTACAATAATTTTTTTCCTTGAATAAGTTCATATTTCCAAAAGGTTTCCTCAACAGGCACGGCTCATATTGTTAAATGTCGTTATAAGATCAGATATCGATTAACAAACCAATGAAGACATTTCTGGAGCAGCATGTCGATGTTCGCTTTTATCAGCGTTTAAATAGATTACGGCTAAGTTAAACCAGAAACTGATTTGCATATCTGAATACGCAGCCTAAGTACGAGCTATTTACAGAAAAATTTGCATATCGGTCGAAAGCGAGAATGATATTCGGTACCTCGTTTTTTGTTCGGTAGAAAAAGATGAAATTCCCCGACTTTCGAGAACAATCAAGTTTTATTAATTAATTCTTTTGCTTCAGTGCGGATGAACGAAGGAAATTTGCGTATATAATGCCTTTACGTGCTTGTTTCAGGGAAATAAAGTCATAAATCTGTGTTATTTACCTCAACGTTACGTACTTACATTGGCTCTTAATTCTTATAATGAAAGTACCTGAAATAAACTTTTATGCTCGCTATTATTTCAAAAAAGTTTCTGGGAATTAAAATATAGCTCAAAAGTTTCGACACGGTTGTCCGAATTGTGTTATAGGCTTCGTGTTAATTGTAAATAGTAACTTTCAAACGAGTATTTTTTTTTAACAGGGAATGTAAGAACAGTAATTAAACAAATTGATGGCCGGTGAGGCTCTTAGGGAGCACGTTGTTTTGTTGTTCGTTTTATGGATGCAAATATAATAAATTACCTCTCTTTTTCTCATTAAACGTTATAGTATGCTACATATTTAGGATGCTTCCGGTCGGTATTACAGTATAGATGTTTTACTTGGGAAAGTTCATCTTCATTTAGTGTTATTGTTAACTTTTCTCCGATGAAAATACATCTAAACTCCAAATGGACCAAATAGTAGTCCAACATACCGTACCATACTAATACCATACTTGATACTAATACGATTTTGAATGCTTCATCACAAAATAAAATGTATAGTCTCGATTTTGATGTACCCAATAACAAAATTGCAATTTTTCAGCACGATCACCTCCATGAAAATTTTGAATAAGTTGAATATGAAAAGAATGCAAACCATTTTCTTTAAGCAACCACCAGGCAGCTGTGTCTCTCCACTGATAGAAAAATTTGTTTCTTTCAAAGCAGTACACTTTACCTCAAAGAAATGATAGTATAAGTATACTTATCTGGAGATTCTCTTCTACGATATCTGGAATATTTACTTCAAGTTCTACATCTAAGCCGCAATCTCTTTCAGAAGCAGTCCTATCACTTGGAAATATTCCTGTTTCAGTGTTTCTTTAGCAGTTGCAATTGCTTATTATGTCCAATTCCTTGAGACGGAAAGCGTCGTCGATATTTATCGACTGCATTAATTGTGCTACCCGTGCAATATCCATAAACGTAAACTATGTTGGCACTATGTGAATAAATGTATGTGCATTATTTGCTTCTATTCGTTAAGATAAAAGATGTATTAAATATATTAAACTTGAACCACTAAGGAAAGTCGAACTAAATTAATTTACCCTCCCTTTCCTTCTGAAACACGCTGTATATATAATCAAAAGGTATTATTATACTGTAATTTATAAAAAAGAGAACGCTATATTCTTCTTAGTGGTTAAGTCGATCTGAAGAATCATTGGAAACATGAATCCCACGTGATTCGTCATCGTCATTGACCTGATGGGATTTAGTATTCTACACATTTAGTTACCTTACGAAAGCTCAAATTTATATTCAAGCTAATTCGGGAAGGATCTTTCAATTCACACTAGGAATGGCACTACACGAACATATAACTAAAGTTTTGTTTGATGATGTTGACACACCTTACAAGATAGTTGATGATAGCAGATGTTGAGTAATGGTTTTTCTCATAAAATTTCTCATTCCAACTGTACTCTTTTCACTTCGTCGCCAACTACTGAAGACGATGAAGAATTTCGCTGGTGACAATCTATTATCCAGTTTTCTCTTATATAATGCTGGAAATGGGCCTGCGAACCCTCTAATCTATATTATTAATTTCGCAATCGTCACATCTTATCGTGTTTTGCCACTACTTTACATTTCACCTAACCAACATGGTTTCATTCTGTGGAGACCGGCATTTACCAATCGTGTATGCCAATTTCTAAGTGAGCAACTAGATCTGTAAGGTTACTTTGATATTGTTGACACTGAAAATCTGCCAACTTTTCGATTAAGTTCTTCCTTGTTGAAACTTCTACGTTCTTATTTAGCTAAAAGACCTCACTGTGTTTTTTATTCTTCTGGAGTCTCACAAGGGTCGCACTTAGGACCCCTTTTGTTTGCACTGCTCCCATTAGATTTTTAAATAGTGTAGCTCAATTACGACATAATTTGGATCATATCTCTAATTAGCGTTCTTTGTACAAATTATCACAAAAAGCCAGTGAACATTTGCTCGTTACCAATTCAGTGTGCTGTTTACGTGATACTTATCTCAAGAGGGTTAATACTGTTATCTGGAGGAAAGGAAGGGAACTTTACGATTTGTCCTATGATCCTAAATTCTTCTTTTCTTCATTCTTCACCGATATGTCCCACCTCCAATTGAACATTGAGGACGTCCAGTGCCGCTTCTTAAAGTATCCGTTCTTTAAAAAGGACCACCTATATCCTGCCAGAGGTATAGATTATGGATGGCTGCTGGGGAGACATAATGCGCGGTTACTGGAACATTGTCGAGATGTTTCTGAGGCAAGATTCGTTTAGAACATTATTCACGGTTATGTTGACTTTCCTAATTTGCTCTCAATAAAAATAACAATACAGTTGGTATTATTATTGTTTATTACTATTATTATTATCTAATAATCTATATCGTACATTTAAAACGTCAATCGATCCATATGAAACAATGAAATGATGAAGAATGTCTACAGTCTTCTGATGATGAAGGAGAATTAAGCAAGGATCTTGCAAACAAAGCTAAAATGGACTTACAACGGACATGCCTGTAAATAGAACGCTAGCATTTTTGATTAACTGTATTTATAAATTTTGGTCCGTTGTCTAATATAATTCAAGCACATGATGAGTCGATATTCGAAAATCTTGTCAATATTGAAACCACATTTATTACCAAGAGAATTTGAATAACAGACATTTGTAAGCTGCTATGACCTCAATAACACTCAAAGAATAGATTTTATTTCAAGAAAACTTTGTGAAGATTTAAAAATGTCTACCTACGACAATTTTAGAAACCCCTTTTCTAAACCTTTATTTAATTTTTTACTTAATATCTTCCTATATAAGTCACAAACAAAAAAAAAATATTGTTTTAACGTGGTAGCGCTCTTAACCTTTAGTTCTCCCAATATGTACTTAGGATTGATGGTCAAACGTACTTCATGCATATTACGTATAAAACCTAAAATAACATCTGAATATGTCAAAGAATAGCAAAAATTTTTGGTGGAGAACATTGAATATACGTCTAGCGTTACGATCCAACATTCCACATCCAAGTTTATTCGTATTTCCTGTTTTTCTACAACTGTTTTTATTATAGCGGCGGTTGCTTAGATTGATTTCCGGTTGCTAATAAAACTAATGGAGTTCCGTGACCTATTTAGGTTTGCTTTTTTCGATTATCTTCATTTGTTTTATTGTAAGTTCTTTATCGAGGAATTTTATCTGAGAAGGAATAATCTCATATTTGGTTTTATTAAAACGAACAAAGAAATAAAAGTGTACGTTTTGAGATCCTTTTATTATTGGCATTATTTACATTATAAGTAAAGCATTGTATTTTTAAATAATAACAAATTATAGTCAGAATTACAACACATTTATTTAATCCAGTAATGTATGTAGTTGCTCTAACAAAAATTGTGTTGTAGTAACATATTTTACTATACTTATAATTATATGGAGTATATATTTTTCTCCATGTTCCAATACATTTATCATCGTTTATCCTCCTGTCATCTCTATATTTGATTACTCTCAGTAAGTCGTTCAAGAAGAACGCTTACCGCTCGAATGAAGCAGCTACAGCCTCCTTTTTTGGTATAATGTTTATAAAAAAGAACCTAATGGGGTATTTCACTTTCTAACGTGACGTTTTCGAAATAAATTGAATAATTCAAAATAACGCGTTACTATTAGGTTGCTATCGATCAAACACCGGGGCTTTTAGAGTAAGTCGCTGATTTGAAGGTTTCATTCTAAGTTTGTATAATGTAGGTTTAGTTGAATGAAGAATGAGTTTCCAATCTAATAATAAACAGCCACGTTTCCAATCGATTACCAATATTAGAGTAGCGGGAGTTCGTTGTAACGTCTCTGAAATGTTTCATTATACTTCGTGATATTAAAGCAAGTGTTGGTAACTTTCTTTCTAGAAAACAGAATTCAACACGGTTAATTTGGAAGCTCATAACCTTCCTTCAGGGAGCAAAGTGTGTTCCACACCGTGGCTGTGTTAGATACTGTACGTTCGAAACCTACGGGTGTCAGTGGCAGTTAATTATCTACAATGTGAGCAGTGTGTATCTGTGTTTATTAGCCGATGATCTGAAGCCACTTACAGGCCAACATACCAACAATTTGTAAAGTTGTACATAACAAACATTGAACAACTATAGAAAACACTTCCGAATAACACTTATACAAAAGTGTAAAAAACATTGATGGCATACCTAATATAGAATATAAACATACCTGGTGAAAGGTTCACTGTATTCGTCACTTACTTGGCACTAATTCTTCGAGAAAAAGTCCAGTCCCTATAGTGGTCCTTATAGGTGGAATTTGTGTTTACCAACGAATCTTATGAAATCATTCATTTCTTATATTGAAGACCAATAAAAACTCCCTCTGTCTGCCTGATTTTTTTGCAAATCTTATCCGTGGGCGTACAAAAGTTTACCGATCTCTCTCGCATACCTTTATCAAGATCAATTTAAGGTGTAGGAGAGGGTAATACACATCTTGAGGATTAACTGCGTTTTTACTAAACACGTTAATACATACCAGTCTGTAGGGAGAGTGTGATAAATTAGCCAAACAACTGTTTCAATTAACATTATAACATAACGCAGTTATTGGTTTCCTTGAAGTTAAATTAATTATTACAAAGATGCGCTTTTATGCAAAAAATTAAGCTATTGCATATGAAAGTTAATTAATGTACAAAACAAAGATGAAATTGAAATCCTGAGCGAATGGTATGTGATGGTGAAAAACGGCTATCATATTTAGAAAGAGCACAAAAAAAAACATTATGGTCCCATATTTGCACGCAGAAGGCACAACCTGTGTTTTAACGTGAAATCGGTAAACGCATCATCTATTCTAATAAATAAACCTCCGGAGAATCGTGGCCCTATTCTTTAACTTAAACTTTCTTTAAATGCACTAGCTGCATTGAAAATGCACCACCCCTAAATTGCCAAATATCTACATAAAAATCCTTTCACATTGTTCTTCGGGGTAACCTTTTGGCATTTTCGTGCCATACAATATTCTAATCAATGTATTAAAATAAAACATTCTTGACAGATCCCCATGATACAGTGATTAGCACACTGCACTGATTAAATAAAAGAAGAAGGCCACGATTCTCAGGAATTTTATTTATTATAATTAACATTACTGGCAAAGAAAAAACCAAGGGAAGATTTAAACAAAATTCCTACATAAACATACCACTTGTTTATTTACTAATTTTTTAGTTTAATTTCTTGTCCACCTTCCATAACTAACTTGAATGTACACATCTACAGTAAATTGTGGAGATCATATTCAGCTGTTCCCAATAAAAAAAGCTCGCGCGAAATGTACAGAAATTGAGGAAAGATTTTTCTGTGCAAATCCCGTCACGTTCTCTTTCAACCCGTCAACTTTTTTCGGTTAACAGAACAAATATGATCACGCGGAAAGTGAACCCAATTTCCAACATAAGGCAGAAAAGTACAGTGACACGTTTTCCTCGGACTATTGAAATTTTATTCGGTACAAGGATTAGTCCTTTTTCTTTTTCATATTTCCTTTTTACGCATTTTCTCCGCGCATCAACTTAAAATAGGCTACGAAAGACGTTCTTGACGATACAAAATTCATAGCGGTTTTAACGTTAGACAGATCCGCAAGCACAAGGGAGACGCAACCGGTATAAATTATGGATCCGCTCGCGGATAAGCGCTACGAGAAAAACACAAATCCTCCTGTGCGAAGGCAGACAGGCGGCTTTGACCAACTCCAAACACGGCCTATACGTTGTGCCATAGCGGCTTTATCTCTGGAGGTAGATCAATGTATGTTATACAGGCTATTGTAGGGCAGAGCGTCTAGTGGACATGTTCGCCCCCGATGGTATAAAAAAGGACCATTCAGGATCCGACATATGTACATGAAAAACTCGATATCTACCTTTGTAGGCGGGTCTGTGCGTTGTGTATGCGCTAGTTGGGGTGATTTATTCCCTGTAGTTTCTGTAATATGCGTATATCATACGGATGGTTTTCCATTTACTTTATATGTCTAGGTAGTTAGCAATGAATATTCCAGGAAACTCATGCATTTTAGAGAATAGGACGGCCGTTTCAGTTGATGGATTACCTAAATCAATCCAACCAACAGTAAAAGGGGACTTGTTTAATCACATATCCATTATTGGTCTATTTGAGAGGTATGGAAAACTTTGATTTCACGAAATTTAAATGATTGACGAAATATCTGTGTATTGACTACAGAATAGTCTACATGGAAAAGGCTTTACGTAAATACAATTAAAAATACTGTTAACCTTCGTAGTAATGTCGATAAGTTAAGCAATATATATTCGTATCTGTTTGAATTTCGTAGCGATAGAAACAACAAATAAGTTTAATTATCATCTACATTGGACTTGCGTCTTTTCTTGTTGTTGACACTTGCTTGGATCGTTTGGTGGTCTCTTTTGAGCGCTCCTATATGTCGTCTAATTCCTCTTGTATCTAGTAACCTTTCAGTTTCCAACATTTCTATATAACCTCCCGATTCAGTTGTTCGCGCACTTTTGCCGTGTTCTGTACACATGTCTAGACGTACGAATCTAGCTTTTCTATTTTTCTGCCAATTGACGCTCTCTTGTAAGTAATCTTGAATCTATTATACTCTACTACTATTGCTTATATGTCAGTGGTATTGTTCGATGAAGTAATTAACTAAAAAGCAGAGGATCTGAACAAATGAATGATTGTTTTATTTTTTGGCTGCCTTATCCAATATTCATCCCTTCTGGACCTAACAAGTACCGCCGCACTCCTCAAATTAATTTTAAGGTGGTATGACTGTTCACGTACTTTAGGCGATTATTTTTTTGGTAATATGACCTAAAACGCTGACTAGTTCAAAGATAATGAAATGAAGTTTATTATTGAACTGAGGAAAGCATTAAATTTACCAAATTCGTAAAGGGAACATTGCTCTGTGAATCACAGATATCATAAAATAAAAGCTTGGAAATATTCTTTCCTCTGTAATAAAATATAAACATCAACACCAGGAACTATAATATAGGACTAACGGTCCTTTCAAACAAGGAGTCAATGCCTTGCAGACCAACAATCTTATCCAAAACTAATAATAGCTCTCCTTCCCAGACGGAAAATTAAATATTAATAAACGTGAAATTGACCTTTGTATAAAGAACTTTTTGTCTCTCTTTTTTTCGCTATGCCACGTTGAGCTAGGTCTGTGTTGTCAGATGCTCAGCAATTCTGTTTTTTTCACCGTCCGCTAAATTGCGATACGCTAACCTGCTTTGATTATTTACAATAGACCCCGATGCTTTTTTCCCGAATGAAATTCATTTTTAATTTCCGCTTCCAAGAATGAACCGGGCGAGTTTGTGCGATACCTTTTATTCCCGTGGGACGCTGGCTAAAAGGTTCGAAAATGCCGATAACCGATCGATAGTCAAAATAGCAGAAAGAACTTTGATAGCGGTTGCAGTAGGGGGTGTATATCATAGTTCAAATTGCAAGCCTGCTAATTTTTTTATGGATTTTGTGCCAGTTGTAACTTTAGGCCTAAATTCTTTGTTTACCCTAAAATGTTTTCACATCAGTCTTATTGAGCTTTTCCACTGTTTGATTGCTGCTTCAACTACCCTGTACGCGAGCTATTGGTTTTCATCGGCAATTAATGATCTTACTCCAATTATTCGTCTGTTTTGACATTGCTTTGATAGAAGACCGATGCGTAATGGGACAGTGGTCTTATTATAATAAATATTACAAGGATGAGGATTCCTATGTGCAAACTTGACGTCACTTCCGTCCTATCATGTTCTATTCCTATTTAATATGTAATAAAATTCATATTTATTTTATAACATAAATAAAATTACACATCTTCAAAGTTAGTTGTGAATTGTATGACCGAAGAAACGGCAACTGTAATTTCGCTCGTTTCCAGTTAAAGGAACGTTTACGGTAATCCGCAAGCATCTTCCTAAGGACATTATTACTCTAACGTGTAATTGCAGCACATTTAATGAACCATGTTAATAACAAATCGTATACGATATGAAATTTGTTCTTGCTGAATAAAAATTGTTACTAATTATTCGCCATTGTGAGAATCGCGGGTAATTTCGCTAAACTTGAGGCTACAGCTAAATTCACCACCACCCAATCTCTCCCTCGCATTTTGTAAGAATACCTTTTTCTTTCAAACTCTTTATGAAGCTATTCCCATTTAACTTTTGAGGCACTTTAGATATCATCTCTCATTCGCATTAGAGACTTTAAACTTCATCCCTCATCATTCACATTATATATCATCCCATATCAACATTTAGCAGCATTATTAAGGCATAAAAGCTACGTCGTTTGCATAATGCAAAACCCCCCCGTTTCTTGACGTTTCGCCCGACCGACGTGCTCATTCCTATCAACTCGAAATGTTTACTCCAATTTGCGCACACCGCAGCCGCAAATGGCGGCTGCCTGTACAAAGAAAAGAAAATAAGATATTGTTATTTTACGGTATCCGAGGGCGGCTCATCTTTTTACCAAGTACTAGAGAGGGCACAGTTCAACACGACATTATGTGGGCGGGCAAATGCCTTAGACGTTTTCGCCGAAAGAGCAAGGATGGTTGTTGGTTATATTTAAAGGTTTTACGCGCTACAATGTACTGCTTTTCGTCACATAGTAATGAGGAATTTTTCGCCCGTCTAGGGTGCGACATTCGCTTTTACGTTAAGAACATTGTAAGCGTTTTAATTTACTTCTGATGAGATTTTCTGCGTTCTTCATGGCGACAAACAATGGATACTAAGAGAGATTATTAGTGGAGGAGGCTGGAGTGGAATAGCCAGCAGCGGTTACATTATACAAAAGCTAAGGCATGATCAAACTTTTTAGTTTTAATCTTACGGTTTAAGCAAGACGAGATTTGCAAAATAGAGCGGAACTTCTTCGTTGTTTGCAAATTCAAACAATAGCAACTGAACATTTTTCCAACATAATGGTACGCCCGTGCATATCTACAATTCCTTAAAACTATAACATCAATGGCATGGTTATTTCGCAAACATGTTAAGGACGAGTTATTGAAATATTGTTTCTGTAGCGCAACGGAATTCTTTAATATTTAATAGGATAAATATATTTAATTAATGTTATTATAATAATGTCCCAGCCCCTTCGTGTTGAAAATGAAATAATTGGAGCCAAATCTCCCACATAGATGTGTTTTGGTACCGGTACTACATCAAAAGGTCAAAATGATTCAGCTTCTGGAACATAAAAACCTAAAATGATCCAAGTAGTTGATCGCAGGGAATATATATTTTGGTTCTATCCTTACAAAATCAGAGTATTGCGAGCTAATAAGAAAAATAAAACTGAAACACCGGAACTTAAATTAACTACGTTACCAGCCTCTCATGGGCATAGTATTAGGTTGCCTCCGTACCATCCTGAACTAAACCCAAATGAGAAAATATGGGCTATTGTAAAACCATGGGTTGCCGCTAGAAATGTTACTTTTAAGTAAACTGATGTAGAGGCGTTAGCCAGAAACAACATTGTAACTATAACTCGTGACGAATGGACATCTGTGTGTAACCATGTCGATAAAGTCGTAGAAATCTATTTGGAGAAAGAGCATGTGAAATACAAGATCTTCAACTGTTTGTTACAACATTCACTAAGAGCCACACTGACTCTTTACAATGTTGATGTTATTAATGATATAATAATATGGTAAGTGTGACATGCTCTTTACAATCAAGGATATTATTTACCAAGGATAAAAGAGAAGCCTTACCTGTTGTATTTGATGCGTTTCCGACTTGGATAACCCAATAATAGCAGCGAGGTACGAAGCACAAGTCCCAAAACTCAAAATCACACAGTACCTGAGTCTCAGCGGTAACGTCACGTAAATCAGGTAATCCAATAAAATCACCCAACCCAAACTATCCCTCGAAGTCACTTCGTTCTTCTTCAAGAACAGCGATACCAGAAGTTGTGCGTTAGCGATGTGCCACGATATGTGAGGTATCGCAGCCCAAATCATACATTTTCGCATTCCCTTCTTACACCAGATCAATAATAAGCAATTTAGCACCAGGAAACAGCTGATCACCGCGAAAATTAGCAGGTCTTGGCCGCTGGGAACGACGAGCATATAAATATCGAAGAGTATCGCCGTGATGAGGAAACATTCGAGACCGGCACGTTTCTGCTTCACGCTGTAACTCTGGTAGAGTTTCTCCAGGGACGGATCCTTGAATGAACTGCACAGAAAACAGCTCGATTGCATCTTATCCAATATCAGCGAGTCCTTTTGTTCGACCATCTTGGGTGTCGTCTCTTCTTAAGCTCCTGCGCCCGCCGAACCAATTCAATTAGCAATTCCGGCGTAGTCTCTTCTGGTGTATTAAATTATCGGGTTCCGTTTCTTGCTTTGATAATGAATTTCACCGATTCGTTCGCTTTTGATGTCGACATCAAGCGGAGGAGCGATAAACGCGATCGACATAGGATCTCCGACATTCTGTTTTCCCTTGGCTTTTCGGTAACGTACGCGCGATAGTTGTTTTTTTGTTGCTTCAGTGTCTCATACACCACGTTGAAGCTGTATGGGGTAAGAACGTATAAAGCTTAGGAAATACTAAGGTGAGTTTCTTTTATCAAAGGAAAACTGGTGGAAAATAAATCGTGTTCCCTTTAAGGAGTACCTGTATTTGTACGAACTAGTACGGCTGATAGAATCTTTTTGTGTAGATTTCTTTATTAAATGCTGACTTTATTCTTGCCTGGCTTGTACAAAAAATTTTGTAAAACCAGGAACTTAAACATGTTTATGAAATGGGATGAACTTGAATACCGTTATCCAGCGTCTATACAAAAAAGATGAAATTTGTTGGGTTTTCCTACGAAGGGCAATCAATATTTGCATTATTCTTCTTATTCGCCGCAAAATAAGTTACATTTTACACTAAAATTCATTGAACTAAATTAAATAATCATAAAATAAAGAATTTTATTAACTATTGTTCATTTTTTCTATTCGACCAAATTACACATTAATGTGATGTGGATGAAGATGATCAAGGTGATACTACAAATGCGATTAAAACTTAATTTGTTATCTGATGCTTAAATTATTAAAAAGTAAAACACTTTATCTTTGCTTTATCTATTGCTATTCTAACATTAACATTGTGTTCTTTCGACTTGAAATTAATAGCATTTTTTCCAGAGAATTTAGAAGAACTAACCTCCACAAATGCGCGGAGCTTTGTTGTTACTGTGGCAACACCTGTTCTTGAAAAGGTATCGTTTTACTCATATTGGGGGTGAAAAGGAACGTAACAATGAGCTGGGGTACCTTTAGAAAGCCATTTTTTTCCCGGCATGTGCAGTGTTTACTAACAAAAATTATCACAATGAAAAGGATCCAGGAATGTCATCCATTGAAAGAATTATGACGTTAATTTACTAAAATCAATGAGGACCAGTTGAACTTTGCTACTGCATCAATAGATAGATGTTCTGCCAATATCACGCCAAAATGGAGACCACAACATTAGCTAATAAACGAAAACCCTTTAGACTATTACTCAAATAATGGTAATACAGGAGAATTAGCACTTGATACATATCTACCATCAATTGGTTTCTAATTAAACGCCCATCAGTAGGCCATGTATCACCTGTGGCCTTATGATGAGCGATTAGCTCGAAAAAAGGACCTTTTTGTTGCCTTCCCAACTAAGTATTTTTTATTATTCCACGTGTGCACATTCTCTGATAAAGATACTTTCATTACTTACATCAAAAAATGCCCGGAAACAACAACTAAAAATTGCGAATATAGTATTGATGGAATCACTCTTTTCGATAAGGCAGAGCAACAGTGTTCATGTCTATGCGTTCACCCGGTCCGACCTTGATGACTTGATGATCAGATTCCGGGGGTACACTGCGGATTACTAGCCGTGTGTGCTTATGGCCACGATGGGGTTCCTGATGGATGGTCTTACGACTTGCGCTTCGTCAAGTTGGCGTGCATAATTCAGTGTCAGATTGAAGCAGCTCTTGGCTCTCGTCCATATGCCACGAGCAATCGACCTGATCAGGTCCTGAACACTCGGTAGATCGAGGTAACGGCGTATGGTTTCTTTCTCTGGATTCTCTTCAAGATCTGAATATTCGTTGGCGTCGCCGCGGCCCAACCGACCGACCCGTAGGCTATTTTGGGTCCGAAGATCGATAGGTATAATTTTCTCTTCTGCCAGCCTTATAGGTATTGATTTTGCTCTGTTAAAAGTGTTCGCACAAGAGCTTCCTATACAAATTTAAGCCTAGATATTTGGTGTTGTTCGACCATTACACCCTATTACTATCCAGGAACAAATTGCCCACAGGTGGCTTTATCTTTTTGGTAAACCGGACGGCACACATTTCGACAGGGTTGAGTGCCAGGCGCCATCACCTACACCACTAGAACGTTCCGTCGACTCCCCGACCGACTGTGTTCTTCTCCACCAGGAATGACAAGCCAATCGTTGGCGCTGTCTAGTGCCAAGAAATATATACGTGTTGTACTGTTTCCCAAGCCATATCTGGAGCAGTTCCTGGACTGCTTAAGACGAGATGGCTTGTGGGAATTACTTACAAGTACAAATGCGCAAAGTGCCTGTGCACACTCCATCTCACGTTAAGCAGTCCAAAAATTGCTCGAGAGATAAGTCTGGGAGCAGTATGCACTTTTTCTAAACGGCAGCCATGTACTTCTTGGCACTAGAGGATTTAATATGAACTGTGAAGCAAATAGCGATATTAGGTAAAGAGAAATACACACGAAGCCACGTTGATGACGGAGAATAAACAGAAATATATTCGTGGATTAATATGTTTTTTCTCTCCTCGCTTTTGCCGTAAGTGATTCCACCAATATCAATAGGAAACAACATCGGCATCTTTGGTTACTTTAATTATTATTTCTTGACTATTTTAAATCTTGCTATTCTCATTTTAGATTTTTCAAGTGTTAATATAAAACGAAGTAAATAAACATTAACGTAGATATAAAAAAAAAAAACTTAAATTTTATAATTTTTCACCCAAATAACTTACACTTAAGAAGATACTTTCCCCAAGTACAATCTCAATTCCTTTCACTGTGCCGCTTTCAATTGTACACTTCAACCTCTAAATCCTGAGAGAACACATTTTCGTTACTCATGCATTATCTTTAGTTAGTTTGCTGGGGATAAAATTACAAGGTGACTTTTGGCAGTGGCGGCGATAATTGCTATCAAAAACAAATGGTAAATTACCTAATAGGAACGGTGCAAATTTATTTTTTTTACAATACTTTAATTTACACACCAAGTCATACAAAAGTAAATCAAATATTTATATAAGCCAAACCCACTTCCCTGAGTTCTTTTTCTTCTTGAAGATAGTCTTCTTTATACAATTCTAAAAGCTTTCGTTTTCTGGCGTCAGTATTTAACTGATGTAAATTGTATAGTTCTTGACGCATTGATATCACGCAAGGATTTAATCCGATATGCACCCTGGGGTAACCAGTAATATCTTTTCTATGGTCAATAGTCATTACTCTTTCATTCAGCAACCAAACTTTATTATGAAAACTATCCATTTTGACTTCGTTGGGATTTGCACAAGAATTAGTCCAAGGAAAAATCAAAATGTACTGAGGTAATAGACTCAATGTAAAATTTTAAACGTAGAAAATGACATACGTCACACAGATTTCATTATAAACGCCAAAAACATTTAGTTATCATCCTCGTTTTTGTTAAAACAACATTGGCACTGAGAGTGCAGAACATAATTTGAGAAGAATCGTTCCCAACTTATACAAAGCTTAATTCAATGAGAGCAAGCAGGGCTCGGTCCATTTCAAGCATTATTTTGCCCAAAATCGCAAGGGTAATACGCAAACGAATTTCCAGCGTGAAGATAATTCGAATTGAAAGTTTCTCTAAGACGTTGGAAATTTAGAACCTCTTAGTGCATTCGACTTTAATATTAATGCCACGTAAAGTTCTTACGCAGGTAAATAAATTCAATAAATCAATTAAAATTAGGTATATGGCAGGTACTGAAATTGAAACTCACTTTTTGTTCATCCAAAACAACTTCCGCGCTACGCTCCGAGCGATTTCCATTGTATTAATTTAATTTATGTGCCCCTTATATCCTTTAGAACGCTCCGTAGCCAATTTCCTAATTAAATTTACATTACCATGGAAAACAATGAGATTAATTTTTCGCCTATACCTTTCGAACTTAATCTTTTTATCGTACAAAAATCGGGATTAAAATGTTTTTGCGCTGCGTAGAAAAGGCAGGGTGAAGGTGGATAAAGTGTTTTCTTTTCTAACTGAATTATTTTTTGGGGTAAAAAAAAGTATTTTTATATTTTTTTTTTCGTCTCTTTGGAGCCCCATCACACAGAACTATTTGGGTTGAAACATATTTTTTTAGCACATTGGAGTCGTTTATAATTTTTTTTAATAGGTGAAAGGTATTGGTATAGTACGAGGATAGTTCTTTTAGTTTTAGATGCTGCCGTGTAAAGAGCGCCACATATCAAAATTAATTTCAATATTCATTAAAATGAAGGAAGGGCAACGGCTCTGGTAGGCAACGTGAGGAAACTAGAGACGGGCATGCGTCCATCTTCAACATGATAGATTAAATCCGCATAGTAAGTGTGATGTCAGACGGAATCCCAAAGCGTACACCCTACAAGGTGGTACTGATTAAAGAACAATGAGAACAGGTAAAGTTACTCAGTTAAAAGCAACACTTAGTACGTCCGAAATGATATCAGGAATGTATTCAATTACTTAATATTTTCGGAAGAAAGAGTATATTACAACTGATGGTGCACTCCCGCTGACCGGCCCCGAACCATTCTTTAGAATACCTTACGCGGAGATTAAAAGATAGCTACATCAGTGGTAGGGAAAATATTTGAGAGAAATACTACAAAACGTGCTTTCGAAGAATTTCCTGGTGCGACCCTCAAAAGAAAAATCAGATGGATTGCTGGCTATAAGCAAACCCGATGTTAGATTGTGGTCCCATACCATAACTGGTTATTGTACACAATAAGCATCAGAGCCGAAAAAAATTCTGACCTTTATAAAGTCCAGAAAATTCTTAAATGGTTAAAACATTATCCAGAAGGCACAAAATATTACTTGACGGGTGTGCAGTAAACCGCTAGGGCCACCTCTTTTCTTTTTTTTGACTGACATAGTCTACACTGGAATATACCCCAATAAATAAACAAGTAGAAGAGAGAATCTCTGAAGTTCTGGTTTAATATTTACCAAGTTAATAAAATTTCAAAAATATTTAAAAAGTAGTAGTGACGTTTAGAATTATATTTCTCTTTTAACTTCAATTTAAAATTTTATTTTGTTGTATCATTAACTAACTAAAGGAGAGCCGCAATTAGGCACTTTGAGTCGCATACGACTCCACAACCGCAAGTTACAAACCCCTGCGTTAGGCTTTCGATTTCGATTAGTGCACAGTGTAACCATGTTAATTGTTATATTAAGTGCGTTCATGCGCCTTGGACCAGCTCGTGCTAAAACAGATACAATTTAACCGTTGCATTGACACGAGCTGCTGAATACCAAATTAATTTTATTTAGTTATTTAGTCGAAGCGATTAAAAGTAATTAGGACGAATAATTCAACAACGTGTGACGTACAGTTATTTTGAAATAATTAATTCCCAATTCTGTCTTCATTTTTATTTTTTCGGCGAAACCACTTCGTTTAACGGAAAAGAAAATGGAGAAAGGAATACTTCAATAACGCGTGCCTCGTATTATAACCGCTCCCTAGACATTTGAAAGCTGTTTATCCCCGAGGCGTCCCGTTGTTAAACATTCCACCTTAGTTGCGCTGCAAAACTACGGCGAAATTGCGAAGGGAATATGTGTTTTGAAACGTCTTTTGTACACGCTAAATTAACTTAGGAAGAGAAGTATTTTAGCCGCACATGTTAAAAAGGAAATTTACGTGAAATCGAAAAATTTACAGGAAACCATTTGCTGGTCATTAGAATGTTACTCACACGTACTCGTAGGTAGTATTCAGAAAGCAGGAGTAAAATAAACTACGGAAAAACTCTACTCTGAGGGAGTTGCGAGTTCAGGGCTCGATCCGAAACCGATAGCTTGGAGAAGTAAACATTACACAACATCTGTGTCACCAATGACGAATGTAATTCGACTATAAAAGCGGATCTTTTATTAGGAAAGAATGAAGCTTTATGTTGCTACATCTGTTCGTCACTAACCAATAGTATCGGGGTCTAGTCCTAAGCCGGAAATATTTCACTAATTTATCAATAGTTCATGCATTTAGATAGAATACGATAATGAAATCGTTTGTACGGATAAATGACAAACCTACTCATTGTCTATTATTTATTTTAAGATAATGTGGTGCGATACTATAAAAACCCTAAGCTTTGGAGGTAATGATTTACCCAATATGCTATCGTACATATGATTTGATGTATCTGTGTAAACAAAGCATTTATGAAGATAAAATTAACCTCCATTCAATAACATTCAGAATAAGATTTGAAGTAACGGATTTTGTTATAGAAACAAACATAAATGTGATTTCATTATTAATTGCTTCGATTCTTTGAATAATCATGATGATTTGGCATAACTAGATCTGTGCATTTGAACACTACGGTAAACGCTTTCCTCTTTTATTTTCGAAGTTCAAAAGTATCAAGAGCCCTTTCCATACAATAGGACAACATATTTTGATATCGTTTTCTAATTTGTTAAAACCTCCTCTAACCACGAATTGAAGTACAAATATTCAGGAAGCTTCAATAAAAGCCACCCCAAATAGTATAATGATCTACATTATGGACGTGCAAAAATGACTTTGATCTGGGTACCGGAGCATGAGAACCAAAGAAAAAACTTCAAAAAAGGCTAATTAGTATGCTCATCAGATACTGTCGAGAATTAAAATAGCTACTAGGCAACGAAACGGTTGACAAGAAGGCGTTCCAAGTCAATGGTAGGTAAAAAAAATTTCAGTAAATTGGGTAAAAATAAGAAGTTCGTCGAAACAGTAATAGGCTTGCTAACATGACTCTGTATGTCTAAGAAGTATATGAGTAACCAGAACCTGATACATAAAACAAGATGCAGATTCTACCAAGTAGAAGGCGAGACCACTATGCATGTACTGTGCATAGGACTAGCTAGAATGGAACTCCCAGAAATGGACTTGAAATACCCAAACAGTGAAACTTATCCGGAAAGATACTTCAAAAGAAGGGCTATTTCAGACCAAATAGAAGCCGATAGCACTTTAGGATATATGGGACCCCTTGAGGAGAAATTTGAAATCGGTATTGATGGAAACGAGAAACATTTTCGCTAGTATAATTTGTTATTATTTTATTTCAAAATATACAAACAAATGCGAACATACGTACTTCTTTTTGGATCTTTAATTGATAAAATCATAAATAACGCACGTGCGTTATTCATGATTTTATCAGTAAAATCGATCCTGCGAATGGCTTACTTAGATCGCGCGTGTTCCGTTTAACACAGTATAAAAAGACCAGACCAATATTAGTTTTTAGCTAGACTACACTAGCTTGTAGATTCTGTAATAGCAATTGGATCTTACACTGATCGAAAAATTAATAATCAGCGAGCCCACGCGTAGGCTGTTAAATCTGGTGAAAAATACAAAGGTAGTGTCAAAGATATCATAATTAAGAGGCCACTTTAAAGAGCGATATGGTAAAGATCAAAATCAGGTTTCAATCGTAAGAAAAGAAATAGAATAACAAGAATGAAAGGAAGACTAAGATATTATCGGTGTGCTCAAATTCACTTCCTTTGCTCCTTTAACCTATAGTAGATACAAAGAAGCAAATTTTCGACACCATCATGTCAATAGCATAAGTCAACTGTTCACTTATTGAAGCAATTTGTGCATTAGTATATTTGTTAAGTATTCCTTGGCGTTTACTCCATAGTAAACACCAACGAATAGTCTTAAATTGGAGAATGGCTTTTAGTTGTTAAAGTTGTGGTAAAGTTTGTAACAGGGAAAGCAGCTGTATAAAAGTTATTTGCGGAATTTAAAGTTTCGATTTTAGTTTTATTGTATAAGAAAAATGTTGGTCGTAATGATTATTATCATGGTATCATCTTCATCATGTTTACTATAATATTGGGATTACACTTAGAAGCCAATAAGAAACACAAAGATATTCAATCGCACCCTTGATTCGTACAAACCTTAGCACGATTGATCTACATAAAACAAACTATCTAAATCTTACATTCACCTTTACAGAAGACCTTTCCCCTTAAAGATACACACGATTTTCATTCCACCATAGAAAAGAACATAAAAAAATTGACCGACAAAAGTTATCACGTTAGTAACGGTATAATAGCGACAGTAGTAATACTATTAGTAATAGTAATGGTTAAAGAAATACAAGTCGTAATATTATTATACGTCCTGTACGGCACGTTACGACCGTAGCTCTGCGGTAAAACGTAGAATCGGACCGCGTATTTAACGTCGAACACGTGATCGTGTTTCCCTCCTTTATGCGTATCTACACACCGCACTACAGCACTGTGTGCAATGTTGGGAAGCTACCGGAATCGATCAAGCCGGAGCTTACGTGCGCGCGTGCCGGGACCGGAGCAGGACGACCGGCGGACGGGCGAAAGCTCACTGCTACCCGGAGTCACTCCGTCCCGGAGCATTTCGAAACCGAATTGAACTATCTGCAATTTGGGGCGTGCGCAACGCTAAGTTGCAAATAGTTCGAATTCGGTCTCCGGCAGAATTTTTTACTATTATATTTACAGGATTTGAATTGCTTTTTATTGCCATTTGAATTCTGGCATTTTAGTGGTTTATGTATTTGTTCTTAAACAAAATTATAATATCAACTTACACAAACATACAAAACCATGCAACATATGTACATACACTGAAATTAAGTCTTCTTCAATATTACTAGATATGCCCTTTAAATTATTTTTCTTTACAAACACAACGTAATAAAAACAAGTGCTTTCCAACTACTGAATTCATTTTTAACGATGTAACAATGTATTCGCAGAGAATTAAAAAAAATATATATTCTTTGTTTCAAAGCTGGTTTAATCTATCACATTAAACATGATATCTTAAAAAAAGATATAAAATCATATTGAGTATTGTCCTCAGAGCTTATTCACTGACGAAATGTTTTTAACTTAAATATCAAGATATTTAAGAGCTGATTTGATAGATAGATAATATTAATAATTAAATTATATTGAGTGCAAGTATGCTTTGACACCGTATAGTAACGAACCAAAATTAATACGTTAATGATTGTAAAATGGAACGGCTATGGTAAATTGTCAAATTAGATAAATTGTGACCAAAGATTAAAAATCTTTGGCCTATTGCTTATGATTAATTAAATAATTGTATTAGTGGGAGGATATGTTGCACTGAGTATTAGTCTGAATATTTTCATCATTGTCATAGAGGCCCTGGTTATCAACCAAATTAGAAGATTTTTTTAACAACAAATAATTATTTACAGTAACTCAAAATGCACTTATAGCTAGATATAACGTTGCATAATGTTGCTTACTCTATGGAACCTATATTCAAAAATTCTTTTAATTTACAGCACGAATTAGCAACCATATTAACTTCATTAGCTCGTTTGTACTTATAGTTATTTTTCGTCCTCTATGATTTATTTCATACCCGTCTCTTGCTGTGTGAAATAAAGCTCTATTATCATTTTTTTGAGCAACAGAAAATTTGCCATCCGAGTTGCTGATTATGACAGCAAAGAAGTGATGATCAATAGGGGTACTCCGCAAAGGAGCATACTAGGGTCGATTTTATATCTGGTGTATGTGAGGGATGTTTGAGTCTACTTTGAAAAATGCGGATATCTGGGGAGTGCAGTTGTGTTCGCTACGGTTCAGTCAGATGTCGGAGTGGAAGAAAAATCATTTGTTATTATTATTGCAATTATTATTATATACTTTTACTAGTCGCAAATTTATCTCGATATAAGAGCCGAAAATATGGTGTAATGTACCGCCATACAGATACATGTGAAAATCGTGGAGAAATCCTTCAAAATTTTGCTCCAAAGCTTTCTTACGCAGAGGTAGCTAATATATCAGGTAAATTGCCACGTAGAATTTAAGAAGATGAAAAGTTAAATTTGGAATAAATTTGACCTAGAATTTCAGACGAGAAAACACATTTAAAATTAATATAAATTATTCGCGTGGAATATATATATATATTTTTAGTGTCTTAATTCTTAAATAGTGATAGCAAATACTGAAGTATAATTTGGAACAACCGTTTCCAGAATTCATAGATTCTCATTGTCAACCGTAAAATTTTGGGTAAACGTTTACTAGTAAAACCCTGCAGCTTTCTTACTCAATCTCTAGTTGATCACAAAGAAATGGGCATAGCGGGACCAAATACACTTAGGGAAGAACGCAGCGTTTCAACGGGCCAACCTATATCCAGGCTGGTTGCGAAATTCTTTGGATTAATCGTAATCCCGGCAGGCATGATTAATTTTTAGGGCTTTAGGCCAGCCATCCCCGTTGTATAAGCTTAAATCCCGGCGGGTCGATTGTACCTCACGGTCAGTTCCGTTTCCATCGCAGGTCGATAGTTGCCAGTGTTCGGCGGCCTAGGCCCCAAGGGTCTGATAGTCGGCCGATAGTTTTCGTTCGCGCGGTCTAGACCCCAGCAAACAAGGTATTAGGCAGGCTCCAAGTGAGATCGGTACTGACTATTACTCTTCAAAGATTCGGATTTCGGATTCGTGCACTCCCTAGTTGGTCAATAAGAACCGACTTCATACCTCGGCGGGTCAGCAGCCTTCTCTGTGTAGGGTTGGTACTTCACTTCTGTCAATCGTAAGACTCAATGGTCTTTTGAGCCGCCACTTTAGCGCAGTTTGTTTTAATTCTTTGTGATATGTTTAAATTCGACTGTTGACTATTATATTCTGTAAAAGTAAACATTTTTTAAGGAATATTTAATTTCATCTGTAATTCTAGGCCTGATAAAGGGGTTACCCTCTTATTCCAATATTAGCTAATGTTTACTTAATTATGATCATGAATGTAAAATGATTATATCGATAAAATTGTTGTATTAAATATTTGCAAGCTAAAAGAATCAAAATTTGAAGACCTATATCACTACAATTACTAAACAAAGGATTGATTGGAAAATAAAATTATACAGAAGTGGTTCATTAGAAAAGGTTATATTAAATCCACATTGTTCACAAGTTTCTCTATTTGACTTTAATAAGCATTTCATCACAACAAAATCACAATATTAACATTAATATATTTTGGCTTCCGTCGATAGATTATTAAAATACTAAGGAAATTATGCATTTTTAAAGCTAACGCGTTTCAAAGCAGTTGCTTTTGCTTATAAGAAGCGTAATTTAAATTTTTAGCCGTAAAAAATCTCACAGAAGACACACTCAATATGCGCTTTAATGCACAGTTAATAACTACCGACAAGATGCATCCCAGATGCGACGAATCCCCGGTTCGATATCAGCTTACCATCACGAAATCCAAAACTCGCTAATAGAGGAAGCGGAGCAGAAGGGCTAAAGCGGTTAATTGCTAAGTTTTGGGTATTAGGTTTCAAATTTAATTAAATTAATAGATTGGTCGCTCGCGAAATATACGGATAGGTTATGCAAATCGATTTGCGTCGATAATTGTGTCTTTCGCGTGCTTTCTCCTGGAATTGTGTCTAAGCGTAAGAAACTTTCGAAATCTATTGCGTAATTAAATTGGAAACTTTCAAAACTGAAACGTTACCATTTAAAGGCTTCGGAAACTTCGTTAATTTAAGACTTCAAGTTATGTTGGGCCTGCTATCTTAAGTGTTCCTCCCCCATCCAGTTGGAGTTCGTCTATCTGAGAAAGTGGTTGATACTTTTACTTCTTCAGGAAAACAAATTTTGCATTACACGAAGCAGTAAAACCCTCTTACTACTTTTCTCATTACTCATTTTATGCGATTTTCTATACAAAAATATGATCTCCAACTGCCATAATATAAAATATGTTCTCTCTTCTCGATGTATTGCCTTCAGACTTGCATATTTTGAAATGCAAGACATTAATTACCAACAAATTTGTTTTCCACATAACAAAGGAGGTCTATGTTATAAATACAAATAATAATAATATTTAACGACCTAAAATTGATAATAAATTTTAGACAATATGTCAGAAAGGCTGTTAATATGGTCGTTCCATTTTAACTCTTCGTCAAGAAAAGTACCCAAAAACTTGAACATGAAGACATAAGTTCAATAACACTGCTATTTGAAACTAAGTTATTTACATTGCATTATAAAAAATATATTTCACTTTATACTATACTTTACTATTAATTAGCAAGTTGCTAAACAATAACCAATGTTGGGGAATATACTGTATTAATAACATGAAAGAAATCCAACATGCTACTGGATGTCAATGTAATATGAATATTGTCACCGGAAACAGTCAGGTTCTCACGAATACTCAGAAAATGAAAGAAATCGTTGATAAAAATCTAAAAAGTGTGGGACCAGAAACACGATAACCGGAGACCACCTTTGTTGATAATGCCTATTGGAAGAGAAATTTAATCAATAACCTTTTTTCTTGATGATTTTATACGCCATGTGTTTCCATTTTATGCAAAAGAAATATCGTGGTTAACATTATTAAATGTTTTTAATAAGTCAATGAACATTGATGACAAGGTATATTACAGTCATCATTGGTTCAAACTTTTCAGGAGATTGTCTCACATTTGGTTCTTGCGAAATTTTTCTCGGAACTTTTTGGATCTTTTAACGAAGGATAGAGAAGGAATCATATTGTCCTTTTTACAAATTCATCACTTGATGCCAACAGGATGATAGTAATAAATATTTCTTCTCGTGTGAGAAAAAAAAAGTAAAATTGGTCAACTATTTACTAATTTTAAACCACCCTTGGAGTATCCATTTCTTTGATGTTGTTTCTTTAACACAACTATTAAATACTTCGTATAAGAAAACAGGTTAATACCAGCGAGAGCTAGAACCTGATACTGGCTACGACGAAGCAATCGAAATTACATTGTCTTGAAACAAAGGTAAAGCTGGTACGAAGTACAGTTTGTGGGAATATGACGCAGTTCCAGCTCGAGCAAAATCTAAAATACGAATATGTCAAACTAATAGAAAACAGAGTGTTTCCTTTTGATAAAAGAGCTTTAACAGTGAAGTAACACTTCCTTCATAATCCCTGGACCGAGCGATTATACAGAGGAATACCAAAATTGTCGTCCTTAAAACGTAAATTGACTTTTCTCCGCGACTTGCCAAAAAAACGTTTCGGGTGTCACTTTCTAACTGGGACACAGTACACAGTGCATTTTTTTTGTTATAGATGTTTCATAGGAAGTAGCATGGTAAAAATATCTCGTGTTAATCGTTTTTCCGCTTTAAAGTTTTTGAATAATTTTTGGCATAGCTGTGGTTTACAGCATGTTCTACATTTTAGAGAAAACAGAAGTAACATCTGAAAATATAAACTTGTATTTCTAACTAGTAAACATGTTAAAATTTGTTAAATCTTGCAGAGCATGCTGTAAACCACAGGCGTGTCAAAAATTATTCAAAAATCTAAAGTGGAAAAACCATTCACACGGGATGAAGTTTTTACCATGATATTTCCTATGAGGCACCTATAAAAAATGCACTCTATATCACTTCGAATAAAGTTAGCAACGTCTAAGATTAGTTACAAAATTAAATATGTGAAACATAAACATAAACATTGCGCCTTCTTCCCCAGAAAGTTTTAATATTAAAACTTTGCAAAGAAAAAATTTCCTCAGGTGCAATAATTCTCTACCTCGCAGCTAACTCAAACTTTTATAATTTAATTCTTTATTAACGAACGTACTGAAAGAGTTGGCCGTATCGACTAAATTAAACGTCGAATCGTTTTATGAATTTTAATGAAACGATGGATGAAATATTGATTGTGAGATCGATCTACACGTCAAGCTTCTTTCTCCTTAACTTCGCAATGAAGAGCGGAAATTGACTTTTATGGATTACAGCTCTTGAATACCATCCCCATTCTTAGTGCCACTTATTTTATTTCTATTTGCCGTAATCAAATGGGTTCCTTGGGTAGGTCTTACAACCTACTTTGGTTGAAACAATTTTAGTATGTTTTTATAAACGTACCGTATTAAATTGTTTTTCGTAAGCATCAATAAAATATGCAAAGGTTTAGAAGTGCTTAAAGGTAGGGGTCTGCAATCCCTATAATTGTTTTCTATCTTCCACCTCTGTTTTAACATATACAGCCGGTGCTTCTGTTCTGCTTATCTATTTACAGCTTATATTTACTAAATATAAACAGAGCATTTTAATTGTTATTAAGCATGCCGGAAGGCATATAGAAGATCGTATAACAACGTAACTGTTAATTCTAAAGCAGTACTTGCTCGCAAGACTACCAAGATCATATTTTAAGAAGCGAGAGCTATCTTTAATGGTTCGCGTTAATAAATAATTAAAAAAAGGTGCCTTTAGTCCATTAGGGAACAAGCATTATAATTTTCTATTTAAACATCGACTAGAAACTTGCGGGAGGGACGAAAAATGTAATGATTAAATTGGGGCATAAAAATATGATGTAGAAAACACTTCGCCATTTGTACTTGTTGTAGCGTGTTTAAACTTTAAAAGCATCCTGAAATGAGGGATAAAAAGTTTTATAATGTGGCTATCTCCATGAGAATTTGCAAGTTTTCCGCAGTTATCATTTAACTAGTAACATTAATAGTTCATTAACAATACTGATTAACATATCGCACTATTTCAGGAGATATACAAAGTCACATTCAGTAATTTTGTTTTTGCACTTATTGTAATATTTTCGAAGCCTGCTTATATATATGGTCCTGCGACTCCACCAGCATACGGGCCAACAAAGAATTTGTTGAATCTTCCGCTCTTTCCTCGTGTAAATGCCAGGTTACTGTTTGTATTTGAAAGTCTTCACGCATCTGGTACCAGGTGGACCAGTACTCTCGGCATGTTGTTGTATATGGTTTCTAATGCTTTTCAGATGTGTTTTTGCGACTGTCACCTCAGTGCCCCCATAGGTAAAGACTGGACGTTATGGGATTGTCAAAGGAAGCTCCATCATTAATCTCCAATTCATCAGGCGACAGTGTTTACTTGTTTACTCGCAGTCGCCAACCGACGAACTACTTAACCAAAACATCCTACGTTCTTTGTTACTAATAGCTTTTGCTAAGTACAGTACTATTACACATCGCGATCTAGCGACCAACCAACTGAGATTTGCTAGTATTGGTAACTATAAACTACTGGACATGACGTCTTATTATTAACAATAAATGATCTTTAATTTATACATTATTGTAAAAACAAATTAAAATTTATACGAATACTAGTGAAAATACTAAGATAACATATAATATTTTCCCATAAAAGAGCTTAGTATAAACTTTTCACATTCCATACAATAAGCATTGCCAATACAAAGAGTTTAAAAGGTAGCAGCAATTACTCTCGCTTATAAGGAACATAATTCCTAACAATGAACATCGTAAATTAGTTAATCTGTTTACCGATAAATGTGTAAATTTGCTTCTAGATTAGCAATAATATGCCGTGAGGTGGTCCTCGTCGATTTTATAAATCACTTAGACGCTTTACTACCGATGTTCTACTACCGATCATTCTGTTACGGGCGTAAAAAGTTTAAGTATCGGTTATATGGCCGCGACCCTATTACTGCTTTTATTGTATTTCGAAGTAAATTACTGCTTCGACGGACCGTAGGTATTTGATTACTCATTTTCCTCGTGAATCATGTCCAATCTTCGCGCTGAAAGGAAGAAAAATTCATCGTTAAGGTTTAGAATTCCCGTATTTTCTTCCTACGTTACATGTTGAGCTGAAAGCTATCTGACATAAAACTCATATCGAGTCTATACGTATTTTATTGTTATAATTATTTTGCTGGTTAGACTTTTATGTTCATGCATTTATATACTAGTTACATAGAATGGAACAACTGAGATATTTGGAACAATGAATATAATCTCTTACAACCATCTTAAGCATCGGTTAATAATTTTATAAAGCAAAAAATCTAAAACCTAAAAACTGATATTGAAACTTTCAAAATACCCTAATCTCCTTTCATCAAACATAGTTATCAGAGTGAGTGCTCGGAGTCGAGATTTTGGATCGATTTCCTTTGTTTTGTTACTAAATATATCGTCACGTAATTGACAAGTGTTTAACTCTACTTCTGTTAATTACACTCTACTTATCTATGGCTTATCCTACTTACGTCTAACTTACAACCTGAGCTTCAGGAAATTAGCAGAGACTAGACAGACTCGTGTTTTGTCGATTCTCTGGGAAGCCAGTAGACAACACGAACGCATTCTCATGAGACGAGTCTGTCTAGTCAGTGCTAATTTCGTGAAGCGCACGAAAAGTGGCGAGCTTTATTTATAACTCACTCCTACTCTGGTTTCTCTTCGATGTGACTAAATCTTTCGCCTTTTTACTCAAGGTAACTCGCTCCTTCCTCATCGATCGGCGTGTCAGAAGACATTGCATACCGTTTCAGCGTTTATCTGACTTCCAGCTTGCAGGCCGACATGTTCTATTTAAAATCAGAGTAATGGTATAACCATTACTCCAAAATTTCATACTAACTCACCAATTGTCTTATAGAAAAAATATTAAAGGTGGTTTCTTATTCTAACATTACATATACACTGCGCAATTAATAAATTATGGCGCTCTTTAAAACCTTTTTTTACCACTCGTATAATTCTTTTAAAATGCGCGCCTCTATTTTACATCATCTTATTTAATTTAGGCAAGATTCCTGATCTAGCACAATTATTTTCACGGCTACAGTTGGGCCAAGCTTCGTCCTAGCCAATTCATGAAATTTCTGCGACAACAAAACTTTTTCCTTGATTGATAGAAACTCCTTTGTCACATGTCCTGTGTCACATGTCCACTCTACTTAATTCAGATGGGGCCTCCGAACCAACCAATCTTCTTGTTTCCTTTCCACTGAATCCAGACTCAGGGCCCTGAGTAACGCTTATGTGGAATTGGCGAGATGTGGTCACCATTAAAATTCAACGACTCATTGTGTATAGTTGAAGAAAACTTCGCTTCTAGCGATTTCAGGATTACAATCGTTTTTTCGAAGTGAAAGAGAAAATATTTCTTTATCAAACATCAAGCATCTTACCGTAACGATGCTCTTAATGATCGGTTCACTTAATTATCTTACATTTACTGAAACACTTCACTATTACCCCTTACCACAAACACTTCACTGACACTGTACACACGTTTCGATAGCCAAGCTATCATCTGAGACTGAACTCAGTATTGCCGCTGAAGATGATAGCTCACCCTAACGGTGTTCTATTATTTAAATGTTCAGTCTTTACTGCGGTATGAGATCACACATTAGCACATTACTTTCTGCTTTTTTTACTTATTTTATTACTCGGATATTTGTTCTTTTTCTTGTAAAACACGTTTCTGAAATAATAATAATTATTATTATTATTAATATTATTATACAGAAGAATGTTCATGAAACGTTGCAAATCTAAATGAATCCAACGATGTTTTTCTTTCCTGCAAAGACCTAAAAATAAAACATGAGAAAATATGAAACACTACAAATTTAAGGTTAAAAATAAAAAGATAAAGTAGGTTATTAACGATTTTAGACTGCTAATTCAAAATTTGGAGCCTAAATAAGCACTATGGTTAATAATAAAAGACACCAGCAATTAACAATATACACAATAAATGTAGTATCAGGATTTGTATCAACATATTGAAATTCGCATCGACATTAGGATCGAGATAAGACAGTGATTACAGAAGTCAACACATGGAAGCCGATTGGCAGTCCCTGTCGATAGACAATGCATAAAATTTTAACATTTCGGAATCTTAATCATACTAATCTAGACTCTTATAAACAAAAATTAATAAATTCTAAAACAGAAAGTAATACATGCCAGAGCATTATCAAGAACTTTAGCTATAAAACTTGCATAATATTGTTTTGTTGTTATGTAATAATGTTTCTCTTTTAAATAATTAATAACAGGGGCCTTTCCAGAATCTCAAATCTGAAAACTGTTAAGACCCGCCAGCAAAAGAAGTGAACCTGCGATCTTCATGACCGTGGTAAGCTCGTATTTTCGATTTTCAATCAAAATTGTGATCCATCAGCATAAATCTTCTCAAAACTTGCTCCGAACTTATGTTAATTAGAAGGAAGAGCCTTTTCAATATGTTGAAACCACCACATACCAAGATGTATTTGCAACAAATTTTAGACCAAATCAAGACTTTCCTCAATCATGACTATATTGTTCTGGTCTCAATTTTATCCTTTCTTTAAGTAAACACATACACTAGTACAGATTAAAATGAATCTGGATCATTTATGAATTCGCCTCGTTGCTATAAATAGCCTTGTAACTTTCATGAGTAACTTTATATTCTTTCTTCCAATTCTTTTCTACTCCATCTAAAACATGTTTCTATCTCTTTTTCCTTTAATGTTCGCGCAGATAATGAAAGAATAATATTAGTCTGGTGAAAAGCGAACTTCATTTCTAGTTTTGATTTCTTCGCACCGCGTATTCACTTCATACCTTTCTCAAATCGTACGCCTACGAGAACAGTATCTTACCGCAGCGAGAAAGGATATAAAGTATTTCGTCGCTAAAATTGTAATGAACTCCCGCGCGGACTGAAGGATTACCACCATCCCTTTGCCTAAAATATTAAATATCCGTCGGAATCGAGAATTATATCCACCTACGTGTTGTACCTGACATTTCCGGCTTAGTGTAGTGTAGTTCGCGAGTACAAGGATTATCTATTCGCTGGAATCCGAACTCTATGGGTAGGTTTAGGAGCGGAAAAAGAAAGAAAACCGGTGAAAGCGGAAGCTGGTATGTCAGGAGAATCGACGTAGGACGGCTTCCAATTCCTCTGTCAAGAATTGAAATCGGTTCGTCGTTAAAGCCTCTAGAAAATCTATCCTTGGATAGGAGATGCCTAAAATTGAGGAACAAAGGTGCAGGGACGTATTGACAATTACTTTTGAATTCATTATTGAAAACAAGTGAAGACGTCTAGTTACGTTATTTTATTTAGAAAAAAACTCTCTTACGTCTGATAAACATTTCTCAATGAAGTATGTTGCGATTTATAATTAAACATCTATATTTTTTAATTTTTGGAGGCGATTACATATCTTACATATCTGGACTTTTTTGTATTGTCTCGAAATTTGTTTGCAGAATCGTGGTTGCCGTATCTGTGGTCGGTTTGATAAGGTTTCTCTAGGTCAGTGTTTTTTAGCAAAACAAAAGTATTCGTATGTATAAAAACTTGGCGAGGTAAGTACCAACACCAAATCTTTCCAATGTTTCTCTCCCTCTTCTTTCCGGATGGAAGATGATACTTACAGAAGCAACTACAAAATTCCCTCAAAATATCACCTATACTAACCTTAAACCAACATCGCCGTCAAAGCTATTCTTTTGTAACTGTTGTAATGAGACTCTCTTCTAAAACGAATGAAATTAAAAAATTCTTTGTGGGATCTACTTGCTTTTTTGCAAAATAAAAGACAATTAAGAGGTAAATTAAACCAATTTTGTGGTGGGAATTAATTATTTATTTAAGATGAAGCTTTAAACATTATGTTTTTATTGTTTTAAAATTGTTGAATTTATGCTTTATTTTTGCAAAATTATTTAAGCTTCGGTACCTGTGATGTCTCTATCTTTAAATCTGAATCCTTCCCAATCTTAAAATCCTTGCGAACCCGGATCCGATTTTTCCAAATTTCTCAGTGATCCCAAATCCGTAGGTGGTGAAATTTTGTTTAATAGAAAATTCAAATGTTACTACTGAGTGTTGAACTTTTGAACTTTTTCTCAAAAAAATTTTGAAAAGTTGGCGTTGTCGAAAAAGGATTGCTTTTCAAAATTCCACCCATAGGTTATGAAATCGATTAAGTCAAGTGACCAACCATTTGGATTCCATAAGCACGGTTTGATACGGTCTTGTCGGGCACAAAGAAGTTATTGGTTACCATAAGTTTGATTGTTACATGCTTGTCTGAATTTGAAATGAAATTTTCATAAAAAGAAATATAATTCTGATTTACGTTAGTAATTTTGATTTCTCGAACAAAAGTTGTTCAATGCACTCTTTTTTTTCGCGAAACCCATCTTACTTGATGTGTAAGACGAGTATGAATCTGGGGGAACTTGGAGGGAAGAAGTCAGTAACACTGCTACGCCTCGCAATTAAAAACAACTAACAAGATCAACCCGTCAACTTGGAACACTTTCCAACTTAGACAAATAATATCACAACATTATATTGTGTAACATTTTGTCCGAAACTTGCTTTAGCATATTTTATGGGCAAACATTGTTATTAAAAATGTTTAATTTCCAACGATTGTGACCCAGGAAAGGTGGTGAATTTATAAACTTGCATATAGTGACTGTGACTCAACCCTATTAATCAAACGAAAAGGGCGACATGCACCAGATGTGATGAACACTTTAGATATTTAAGAGATAGGTTGGTATAATCAAATGTAGCACTACATATAAACGAAACCGGACATTATTAAATTAGAAAACCTGAAATTGAGTAAGAACGTGACCTCGCGGCGGGAATTAGACGCTTACAAAACTATTTACATAGAAAGAAATACAAATTTGATGAATCAAGAGAACGGATCGAACAGTTCTGTTTAATTTATTAGAGTAGGTCATACACGTGTTTTATGTTTCGTACTGCAATAACAAGAGACCCATCCGCCTATCTTTCCTTATTTTTCGTTTTAGTTTTACGGTGTGTAGGCGACAAAGGTAGGTACTGAGATAAGTTTTTTCTCACATCATTCGGACAAGTACTAGAAATGAAAAATAATTGTAATATGTGCAAGGTTAAAAGTTTTTTCTCTTTTTGTACAAATCATCGTGTAATTTTAATACAGAAATCCCTGTAATATGACAACTAATGTAATTAATTTTGTTATATTTCTATCAACTTTTCCACATCCAAACTATTGAAAATTCCCCGAAACTCTTCCGACAAAAGTTCGAATACGACTCTGCCTCATATAACAAGGAATGAATGAGGAAAATATTGATTACCCTAGCGCCGTTTCGACTATGTTCGCCAAGTTCGTCCTATCTGATGCAGAAGGCAGACCCTTCCTCAACGGTCCTTGTTACAGGACGACGATTATATTCAGGACGCATAGGCAATTAGGACAGAAAGAGAAGTCAGAGGAACGTTTCCACGGATGCTTTTAGTAGGTGGGTGTACAAGGGTGAATTAAATATAAATTTACTTTTTTTATTTTACAATAATAAGAAGATCAAGTATATATTATTTTTCAACTCCTGCTTTATCGCGTATTGTAAGAAGAAGAGATGGAGGGCGTAAGGCGACGGCTTAGAGCTATATCGAGGATCTTCAAGCAGTCTCCAATCCACTTCCGTTCAATTTTGCACACGTGGCAGCTGCAATTTGCAAGCCCGCTTTGTCATGGAGAAAGATCACATTATTTGTGGCGAAAAGCATGTTTAACTTGGCTCAAAACATCGCCGTCCAGAAGATTACAAATGGCGTTTATAATCTGGTCCGTATCATGGTTTTCGTCTTCGACCACTTTCCGACCCAGCATGGATTCCTTATGCCAGGCAGACACACGGGGCCTTACCAGTGTTCAATCACCGAATTGTGCCGTTAGTCCCCGGTAAATTTCATTCGGTTTCACGCCTATACGAGCGAGAAACTCAATAATAACCCATTGCGCAATTAGCGGGTGCACCTACTTCTCAGACATCACGTGTTATACTGGCAGATGGAACCGACCAAAACCGACTGATCGCTTTCCCCATCTGTAGTAACCCACCCCATCATTCCTCGAAGCGGCTGTGCGCTCCGTTCAATATAAAGCAAAAGTCTCGCAAATATTTGATCCACCCTCGTAGAAGTGCCCGTATAAAACACAATAAATTACCTACGAACGTCAGAGTCAGGATGGTGGTTAAACGAACCTTTTATTTTGTTCGTAAACTGCAAACGAAACTAAATACCTCAACGGAACTTCATCCCAAGTCCACATAATTGGAAAAAAAGCATGTAAAAATTTTACACACATCTAAGCACTTAAACTAAAATTTTCTTGTAATGGTAATCCATGCAGTAGCTGGATAATTGTAACGTTGCTCTTGACTAATTATTGCAATTTACATAAATACGTGAAGCTCGGAAGAAGCAGAGTAACGAGTTTGTAGAAAATGAATATCCATTAAGTAAATGGACTGTTAAAAGAACAATTCGTCAAAGTAATGGAACTCAAGACAGTTTGCGGTTATACCGTATTTTCTACAAAAACCCGGTATATTTGCACAGGAAACTCGTAATACATCAAATTGTTGTAGCTTTCCTTGTTTGTGAGATTTCTATTTTGGGTTCTTAATTGTTTTGCCAAAACAATTGAGGAAAGTAGTGGAATACCTGCAGCGCTTCTACCATTCAGTACTAAAGAAAACTCAGCAATTGCCTAGGCTACGGTTGCCCCAGGCAGGATTAAAACATTCGAGACCGAACAAAGCGAAACTCTGAGAATGATTGTAAAAGCTCCATATTACGTGAGAAACAACACGATCAGAAAAGATCTGGAAGTGTCATCCTTAAGTGTTTCTAAGAAAACTGTGGAAGGGGCATGGAAAAAAGTCGCCGCATCAAACCACCCATTAAGTGCCGTTGAACCACAGGATAGACCTCCATCAAGAAATACACCGAACAAAGGAAGTAATATACCGTGATGCCAATAACTTGTAATAGACTTGATATCAATATTCACTAAAAGCGCAACACTGTTCACTGAACAAATGAAACCAATTTCATCTTTAAAGAAATGGCGGAAAATGTCGTAAGGAAACCTCTAACCCAACCAAACAGAAACAAACATGAGTAATAGGTTAAATAAAAAAAAAATAATTTCGAGCCCAACGTTGCATTTCACTCCAAATACAATCTGTTATGCTCGACATATCAACAAATGTTCTACATGTCCATTGTTAGAAAGTTAGGTTAATTCTTCCTTTAGTTCTTACTTATTACGACCATCAACCGTGTGTATGACACATTAATAACATAAATACATATGTAAGCAGCCAATTATCTACCATTTAACCACAAAGGCCGTATCGAAATGTTAGAAATTTAAATTATTAACGTACGTCGGAAGCCGTAGACAACTAATATTTGCTGGTTCAGTTGGTCGTGAAATAGTAGCGAAGAGAACGTAGCATTGGCGAAACACAGAGAAAAGGTTAGAACTTCCGGTCAAGTGGATTGTTGTTCCACGACGAGAAGAACAGGCAAGTACGAGAAGTAGATAGACGAACATGTGCGTCGAGGATTCTATAGCTTAATTAGATTGTTGTATGAGATTTTGCTTTCAAATTTATGCAACTACGTTATTAAAGAAAAAAGAAGTAGTTTCTATAAATACAATTGTATTTGTTAAAATGTTGGTCCGCCATCTTTCGAATTCATTTAAAAAAGGCTGTATTCATTTAAGAATTACGTTATGTAGGAAGTTCTAGTTGTATCAGTTTTCACTAACACGTGGATAAGTATCGTTATAAAATTTCCAAATGGCTTGCTAAATGTTCTAGAGAATTTATTCCATTGTTTAATTTCAGCCAGATATGTTAATGTTTCTATATAAAAAGCGATCATTTTCATAGAAGTTCATTTCCTAAGGATATTCCAACGTTTCCTGCTTAATCAAGAATCTCGTCTTTTCTAGCGTTCATAATTTACATTAAAAACAACCTACGAATGCTCCGGAATCCGATTTCCTCCGAGATATCCCTTTTCCCGACATTATTTCCCATAGTAATAAAACACAAGCACGCGACATTAAACTCAAACGCAATAAATAAATGCATTCATTTCCTAAAGGTAGGTTCTTAGATGACGTTTTAATACGCGTTCTGAACCGCCGCGCCGTCTTCTGTATAAAACGAAACTACTATATTACAACAGTGCCACGCTTGGATCTTTCGCTTCTGCAAGTTCAAAGGTGAAATATATCTCATTAAAGTTTACCCAGAGATGTTGGCGGGATTTTATTTCGCTAAGATGGTATATATGAGAAGAGCTCCGAGAAACTTGTAGAAGTTGAAATGAAATTGTTTCTGTTTACCACAAATGGGAACTGTCGCTTCTATAATTAGGAAAAGGACGAAGGTTGATAGATACATGCATTAAATCGTGGAGCAATTAAATTATTTCTTGCTAATAATACTTTTAAAGCAAGAAACTATACGGTTTCATTAAAATTTCTGAACATAGGGCGGATAACTAGTAGAGTATATTACTGACTTCAGAACCATTCTGATATCTATTTCAGTCTTTTGAATTCCTATCGTCCATTATAATGATTATAATATGACTATGTCTAAGATGACCAATATCGCAGCTTTGTTTTAATAGACCATATTTTTTCAGAATCTCTAAATCTCTAAAATTTGTTTTATATGCATTTTTTTGATAGCTAAAATGCGCGATCATTCAATAAATTAAGTATGAAGCAATGCAGACAAGTTTCGTTTAAATAAATAGAGTGGTGCAACGGAATTTATGTTTTTCACTCTTGGAATGACCTTTATTCGAAAATTTTGTTATTCAGATACTCTTATCTATTGTAATTTTTTTTGGCATCTTACAATTCTATTTTCGTAAATTCTCCATACTTTTCAATAGTTCGATTACTTTAAGTATTCTAATTTTTGTTTTTAATTTAAGTTTTCTTAAAACTACGATAAAATGTATATGCACAAACACAAACATCACACAAGTTTAATTAATTAATCCGGGACCGCCGTTTCGAGGACACGAATGGTCCTCATCTTTCTTTGGAATATTTTCAATTTCTCCCCTTCGTTGTTTGTCATACGCCGCTGCGTAAGTCGCTGCAGGTTTTATTGCTCCTCTATAAATTTTAATTTTGGTTCTATGCAATATTTTTCTATTTTTGAGTATTTACTTGTACATGCAATATAGGCTCTGAGTCCTTGAATCCTTTGGTAAACTTCGCTAAACTGCGCTTCTATTGCTTCTTCCTTTTATAATTGTGCCTCTTCACTCAAACGATCAAATTTTTATCTTTCCTAGTTTTGTAGTCTTCGTGTTTCTCATTAAATGTGTCTTCTTCTTGTTGATAATGGTACCAATAAATAACAATCACTTCTGATGAGTGACGGACTAGCTTTACATCGAATTCTTACTGCTAAAAGAATTAAGAACGAGAACTAAGGGAGATCCCACATTTTACGCTTCTCATTTGTTGCAGATCCTAATTGTTTTATACCATCAGTTGTAGCCATCTGTTAGATCTTAGATAACACCTCTTGTTTGGCAAGATTGATATTTATTTGTAAATAAGTAATGACAGCAAGGACTGTCGGGTAGTACGGCAAACATCGAGACACGTACCACGCAAAATATTTAATAAATTTGGAAAACGTGTTTTGGATGGACATATCCGCCATTTATTCTTCTATAAATGACCAGAATTTTCCTTCTCTCAAAATTATATCAATACATACAAAATTGAAATATTTTAAATATATTCATATTTCATGCCAAATTTTGTGAAAATTTAGTTCATAAACAAAATCCATTTTGACGATAAGCAAGAAAAAGCTATTAACACAAGACAACTTAAATTTATCATCCTGTGATCTCAGAATAGTATTAAGAGAATATGAATCTAAAGCGTCTTCTCATATTCCAATGTATATATATTTAGATCTTATAGATCCTTAAACACGATACTTGTACCTCACCCCAAATACTTTCACATTTATCAATCTTTCTCCAGCTTATTGCCATCTCCAACGCCACCCTTAGAATATTAATGAGATTGTCTCCCGAAATTGTACCTAGAGCGTGTTCTTGTTGATTCAAGTGCGTGTTTCTCTCCCGCACACCTAAGGAATTCCATCGTCTCTGGCGGATTCTCCCCTTCGCGAAGGAAACAATGTCATAGTTCTCAACTTATTTGACTTGCTAATATGTAGGGAGGCTTTCTGTGATTCAGATAAGCCGATATATCCAGGAGAAGACAGGTAGGCAATTTTGTGCTCGTCGCTGTGATGGTAATTTGAAATCAAGAAGTAAGTAATAGGGCTTGTTTGGCGTTTAATTAAGAATCAGAAATTAGCAAATATGTTTGATTTATAATATCAACAAAGAAAATGGGAAAAAAACTTCTATCTGTAAGCTTAAGGCTCCTCTTCCTGAGAATGTGTATTTGCAAACCATTTAGCAGAATAGCGGAACATATGACGGAACTGCAAAAAAACTGGGAATGTGGAATGAAGTTCTGAGAGAAAATGGCACGAAGATAAATAGGAACAAAACAACAGTTAAGACCATGAAGGAAGGAAATCTGAGAATTAAAATCAAGAGGGTCGAATTAATAAATACGGGAACAAATAAAGCAGAAATAAACCAAAGAATACAGCAGGCAACGAAATTATTTCATGCAATGAACAAGAAATTTATCAGCAAGAAGGAAATTACGAGAGAGACAAAAATGAAGGACTTCATACAGAACCACTACTAAAATATGGAGATGAATTATGAATGCTATCTGAAAGACAAAAAAATAAATGATGATTATATTGCTGTATAATAAATTAAACTCTGTGGTGCGGAGGTTGCCGATACTTATGTGTTGTTTATTGTCAGTACTTTTGTTTTTTTTTTTTTTTTTTTTAGTTTACTTTTATTGCAGCACATTAGGGCAGGTACTGTCAGTTGAATTAGTTCATGTTAATATATTGATCATTATTAATTTTTTCATGTGCATGTTACATAGTTTCACTATTTTCTGCTTTTGCGAGTATTTTATTATATTTCAATCTACACCGTAACTTCGAAATAGATAACTGTGTCAATTTTCAATTTTTCGCAATCTATCTGGTGCCCTTCAAAAATTTTAGTGCTAGTTACGTCACTGGGCATTGTTAAAGTAATGCATCAATCACTTTGAAGTTGGCCATAATGATGCAAAAGCATTCATCCTATTAAGACATTAAGTTCCCACAACATTAATGATTTTCATTTAAGCAATTGTAAGGTTTTGTCGTAAAATGTTTAGTGACTAAGACGATGATTGGATACACCATTATTGCGGATTATTTAAACAGAATTGAACTCAAAAGTTGAAATATATTCAGCATATTTTAAATTAGCGAATTGTAATATTGCACAAATATCCAAACTTAATTGGAATTACCTTGTTTACTAAATTATCTTTATTGTTTTATGTATAACTTCATTGTACTTTTGAAACTATAGTTATATGGCCTTACTCAATCCGTTTCATATTTTCTCCACTTCCGCTATTAAAATACATTTCTTATTCTTCCTATTTCTACTTTATATTTCTAAACTTTTCACGACAAGCAATTAGGAACACCTTACGGTAGCAAATTATTTGTCGCGCAAGGATTATAGCTGCTGAGAGGGAAGCGGACAAGGAAAGCTCCATGAAAGGTTCCTAAAAAGGATTCCTTGCAAATGAGTTACGCTTTCCCTTAAATTTGCGATGTCTCAGCATCTGTCGGTGACAGATCTTTCACCCGATAAGAGATGATAAATTATCCTCCACTGAAACAAGATGGTCGCATCTCATCTAACGATTTTCAATATCTTTTCAGTATAATGTTTGGCGACTACGAACAGGTTTAGGAGGCAAATACTACCTCTGAAGAAGGAGAAGAAATTCAGATCTTAATTATTTCTTATTTATTTCAATTTTTGCTATTATAAAAATAACAATAAGTACATAATTACTTACATGCTGTATTCGTTTATTGGTTACAAGCGTATTATAAATTTGTGTACTTTTTTGTAGTTCACCTAGAAAAATATTGCTATGAAATCAACTGTAAAACAAATAATATTGTGCATACTACCGCTGGTACTGTAATAAACTTGTTCTGTAAATTTGTGCTGTATTTGCTTTAAGCTTTAACTGTTCTAAATACATACTTTATCCTATTTCAAGACCAGTTTTGTAATATTCTTTAAACATGCCATCAGAATAAGAATTTAATAAAACAATACTCAAAATTAGAAAAGAGTGAAACAAGAAGAAGGAACCAGAGCAATAGAATGTAATTTTGTTGCATATAGTTTCAATGTTTCTAATTTGGTGTTAGCAGTCTCTTAACAGTTGCAGTTGATTCACCTTGTATTAAAATCTTATACTATGTTATAATTAGTTTCAATATGATGAAATCAATAACTGAATATTATTAGGAAAGTAATTTCTCGTTCATTATTACAACTATCCCAAATTATTGAAGAAAAATATTGAAATATAATTTTGGAATCCGACATATTTTATAAATACTTAGTCAAATTTTACAGCATTCATGAAGTTCTAGAAGTTCTTTGCACAAAATTAATTTACAGCATTTATGTGCTTTATTACCAAAATAAAAAGAATAACCAGGTACATATTATAATTTACCACAAAATAGCTACACCTATTGGCTAGAAATAAACCAATTAAAACGTTTTTTTATACCTAGAATTACACTATTTTTTCAAAGCCAGGCTTCTTTGTAGCGTTTGATTAAAGGCAAGTAGAAATTCCTCCTAAAATTCGAGTATATTTCATCACTTCAACTATGTTCCTCCGCCAGAAAGTCCTCGATACCCATATTTATCGATATTCTTAAAATACTCTTCGTTAGCTAACAATTCCAGGTACCAAGGTTTATTATCGAAACTACCAGCCGTACCGCCATATTCTACAGGTAATACTTGCGGCCCAATAAACGCGTGGAGTGAGGTTACATCGCTACCATGTAAGTAAATCTGAAAAAATCAAACTGGGTTTTATGAAATTGGCGAAAATAAAAGGATTATATTCGCACCCGTTTTTTCATTTTTTCTTTAAGAAACGGTTTCAGCACAGCCATTATTGCATCGAAATAGAAAGGCTCGTTGATAATATGGAAGCCCTTGAATCTAAGTGGAAAGGTTTCTTGCACCAACTGTACAGTTTTCTTCGCATAATAAGGCGTAAAGAATTTGGCATGGTTCAGTGCCAACCCCGACATATCGAGTACAACGACAACTCCGGCGATTTGGGTTTCTGTCTCCCTTGCCATATGTTCTAAAGCCAAAACATTTGTTCGAAAAATTTCGTCTATCGTGGCTCTGGAAGAATCAAAATTATCTGAAATAAATTTAACAATAAATAGTGGTGATGGTCTAACGATATAACATTTGGCACAGTCAGTAGGATTACTATTGCCAAATTTTATGTTCTGAAGATATATTTTAAAATGTTATCTCACCCACTCTAATGATATACACCCTTCTTCCAAAGTGATCCCTACTACTAAGCATATATTGCGCCTGAAGATCAAATACAGCTTCACATTCAGACGGTAACGGACATCTGAAGAGGTCAGGGCATTTTAATTTCATTAAGTAATATCGTTGGATCTGGAAGTATTTAAAAACGTTACTGTAGTTGAATTAATGGTTTTTCGGTTAAATAAATACCATCTCAAAAGCTTTTCTGCTATCAAATTTCCTAGTACGAAGAAACCGCAGAAGGAATTCGTCATCTTCCGGAATGTCGATGTTATAATCCTCTGAAGAGAAAAGAAAGGAATAGCAGGAGAATGTGTATTGGATGGAAGAACTTACTTGCTATAAGTATCTTCAATGCCATTAATTCCTGCTTCCGTCTAACCGACGTTTCATTCAGCTCTTCCTCAGCTCTTTTCTGCCATTCTTCTTCAAGTTTGGGTTCAACGAAATTATTCTGGAAATAATCTATTGCCTTACGGACTGGAGTGTTAGGAGGTGATTTAGTTTCCATTGTGTCTTCGATAAACAAATTCTAAACAGAAATGTTATCAATTTCAAATTGATATTTAAGAGTTCAATGGTCTCAACATGGCAAAGTTGCTTTATTGATTGACAAGCACCTGGTATTTTTTACTTTACTAGCGTAATAGCGGGACTTTAATAAAATTAAAAGGTTAAACGCCTAAGATAACGACTTCGATTGGTAATAGACCGAAAATAATGATCGTTTGCGGAGTTTTCTTATAAATCACCATTACATACTAACTATATAACCTTTGGAGTTTATCATAATAATCATTTCATATTTTGTTTCGACCACCGCATTGCAAAGATGCAATGATAAATACGAGCTTTCGTATGTAGGTCAATCCGCTGTGGGGTGAATAAATGCACCAGATCGTATACAATAGAAGAAAATGAAAAATCCTGGAACTTTTCCAAAGTACCGGATCTAAGAACTTGAGAGGTTCAGTTTCGTCGAAAGGATATGTAGCTGCGGGGAAGCAATATGATCGTCGTGCATGCATTGTTCTGACACCGAACCTTGAAGATATAGTTTTAATAAAATGAATTTTTGAAGTACAAACAAAGCAGCTTAAAATAAGATACAACCTTGAATTATTTAGATGTGTATTTAGTTTTAATTACGGTCTTACTCAATCGAAATGGGTGATTGTGTTTATCTTCACCCACTCAGAAACTACAATTAGCGTAGCAATTCAGGCATGAAACCCCAATACATTATATACATATGCAAATGAACCCTTGCGATAGGGGAAACTTATAGTTTAAAAAATATTTTGTTTTCAAATATATATACCTGGAGGATTATTTTTAACTGGAATCAATATTTTTTAAATAAACATTTTATTATGTTAGTGAAATTGCATTTTTTAATGAATTTGAAGAACCTTTCCGAATTAAAGTAAAGTCGTTAATTAATAAAAATATGCCAAGATAATAAATTCTACTTTCAATTTCAACATAACACCCGCATATACACACCTACAATATTCATATAGGAATTACGCCATTTATTTAAAGAAAATAACTTTATAATTGACTTACCTACAAAAGATCTAATATTAAATCCATAAATATCAAACTCAGCTGAAAATACGACACATAACCATAGAAACGGAACTGATTTCACATGAACCCTTAAAGCATTGTTTCCATAACTTTCACCCCAATATCGACATTACTACTAGAGACTTAAAATAAAAGTTGATCGCCTCTTACAGTCATTCTTGTCTATGAAGCACAAGAGTGTTTAAAATAGCTTATATCTCCACGTTTAAAATTATTTTTCCGTTGAAATCCAAGATTATCTGTACACTTTTGATTTTAACACAATATTGATCAAATTCGACCATCTAGGTGGTGTAAACTTGTTGGTTCGCGAGGAAACCTGCGCAACGCAGAACAACGAGGTTTTCCGATGGAGGGGATCCGCTGAAATTAACAACGGGGTAGCATTTTCTTTTGCTTTTTTTTTTCTCTTTTTTAGGGAAATTAATAGGAAGTAACAAGCCGCATAAGATTGCTTAAGCTAATATGTTATTTAGATTACAGTAACGAACCTGAATATTTTTACATAGTAATAATACCGCGAGATATTAGCATGTATTAATAGCATATTGAAGTTTCTATTAATAAGGAAATGTCGTAAGCAAGAATGGTATTTGTTCCACAGAGTAAAGGGAAAAGTTATCTTCGAAGTTATTTTGAATTATGGCATAATTAAAAAAATCCGCAGATCTTTATTGACCTATAGTAACTTTATCTTAAAGTCGAATCGGTTAATAAAAAGATAAAGAGACTTAACACACACCAATAATTTAATTCGATAGAATTAATTAACACTAGTACATAGCATTACTTACTAATTCCACAATACAATAAAATCCTTTTCGTATTCGTTTAATTTTACTACTAATCTCTAAAGTGAAGTTTCTTACGTATGATTTAAGTATTAAAATGCCTTTTCAATTGGAATATTTCGTTTTAAAATGACGTGACAATAGCCCAGGCACCTTGCGCTAATCCTTAAATATTAACTCAATATTCGCACTTAAAAATATAGATAATGTTTAAAAATAAAATATCGTCTATACGATATAAAATGATTAACATCAGTATTACCTAGAAGCGATATTTTGTACACGTAAATGATGGAAAGTATCTAAGGAAGGTGTGGACGAAAAGTTGCTTGATAATGCATGGCAATAAACAACAACATCCAAAAGTCAGTTTTATATTAGACTATAGTCGTGGAAGTCTGCACTTAACCAATAAAAGTCTTATTTAATTCTTCTAACCAGTTGATTCGTCTGTATTTTGGACTAGTTTATATTTATTCCGAAAAATCTTATTATTCTAAGTAAATATCAAGAAGAAATCAACTTATAATGTTCAAGCTTCTCGCATATTTGCTTTTGTTTTAATATTAAATCAGCATTTAGAGTCTTGAAATCAACTTCTAAGGTACCACCATATTCCTTTGGCAGATTGTCTGTGCTTATATCCTTCAGAAGTGGCTTAAGGTCATTATAGTGGAATATAAACTAAAATCATTGTAAAAATCATTTTTTTTAGTACGAAATGGAACTTATTTACCTTTTCTTTGAGTAAATCAGGCAAAAACGGCCAGACCATACTGATAGCAAGTTTAGCAAATTTAGAACATCGAACCATATGGAAGGTAGCATCCTTCAGTATAATATTTTCTAATTTTCGAACGAGTCTTTTGATATTGGTCGGCGTTAACCAGTTTATTAGCCTCCACGAGAATCCTGATATATCGATTAATAAGCATAAACCGTGTTTTTGAACGTCGGGATCATCTAAGACGGATTCGAACCAAATAAAATCCACTTGATTTAATTCCGCAAATGATAGTTTTGTTGGATTTACAGTGTCTGTGGAACAAGGAATACTTTTATTAATTAGAATCAAGGAAAGCAATGCAGTTTGCATTGTTATATAACGATCATCCATTACCTGTCCTCATGTAGTATATTTTCTTGCCGTATTTGTCGGTAGCAGATAACATCGCTCTCATGTTCATGTTTAGGCAATCTTGCATTCTGTTAGTAATATCAAATACCATCCAATCTGATTGGTCTATAATGAAGCTATAATAACTTTTGACCTAGAGGAACGCATTATAAAGGGTATTCATTCACACTCATAATTCTTATACTTACAGTATTAAAAGCATTTTCTACATGGAACTGAGTTCTGTGCAAGAATCTCAGGATAAATGCATCATCGATTCTCATTTTTTTCAAATCATCTTGCTCTAAAAGGAAAGACAATTACAACAATATATTCTAATTAGTACAAAATCTGTACAGAGGAAAGCCACTGCATATGAACAACTAAATAAAATAATTGTGACAAGATTAACAACGTTGGGAAGTGTAAAATGACTAGTGTTCCACAAAAGAACTCTTTAACCTTCATAAAGCCAGACCACATTCACGCGAAATAAGTCAAATTTGGAGGTCCTAATAAAATTTCACGCATGATGTGCCATTCAGCAGAAAAAAATGTCCCGATGACGAAAATAAAAGATTTTTCGATTTGGTAAAATTTTTTGAAATCCCGAAGCAATCTGAAATTGTTTCTTTTTGCTCTTCTTGGTACACTTGCAATAAAAAGTACCCGGACACCCAAAAAAGAGAAAACAATGCGACGCGCTCTCCCTATACACCAAACAGCCGGGGGCGTCCTTTTCTCTATTTCTTGGGTGTCCGGATACATTTTATTCAAAGTGTACCGTTTCATGCGGTCGATAGTCTTATCGCCCTCTCCGATAACCGTTTCTTCACCTTCCCAAGAAGCTGGGTCTCGGCACAAATTCTTTTGATCACACAAGTAACAACAAAAAAAAAAACAAAACAACGGAGAAATCAAACATAGGATGCAAAGTTACGATTTATTTCAAATTAAATGCTCGATATCAAATACTAAGACATTGACTGCATGTATTTATTTTCTCGCTTTATCTTGCTACACAGCTGTCCAAAAGTTGAGTGCAATGATTAAACGTTCCTCACTCATACTTTCCAGACAGTGGTTTCTTTCCCAAAACTAGGAAAAATGTACCAGATTTCCCAGATTTAATTTTTTTCCGTTAAGCCCAACTTTTTGCAAGTCTCAACAATCTTTATTATTTCTTCGTCATGTTGTTACTCGAAGCAAATATTCGAGAGAATGGGTGAACGTCTCTAGGCCATCACACAAACGTCCAAATAAAAGGAAAGCAACTAAAGCTCTAAAATAATTTCGATGTTTACAAAGTTCCCTCAATTTAGGACCATTCATGTCATCTGATTTAAAAGACTCAAGATGTGTCGCGAGCTCGTTAAAGTTTTGGCATTCATTTGGCTTCGAAACATTGGCAAAAAAAAAAACTTTGCTCAGGTTGGGGATATTGAGCGTTTATATTTCACACACTTGTTTACTTCAAATAATTCTTGTTGTCTCTTGGAATCTCACCTCAGCTTTTGTGTTTCTTGAGATCATTTTTAGTATCGTCCCTAGTATTTTATATATTCCTAATATCTCTCGTTCTTTTAACATTCACTTATTGTTGGCTTAATCGTAAGTAACTTTAAAATCGACGATTTTTTTGTTATGCTTAGATATTACACGTATTACGTTTATAGTAGATCTAGCAGGGCTGAGTACATTTTGATGGTCTATAAATATTTTTTCGGAGCCTATTTTGGGTCGCTTATTTATGAGATTTTACAAGATGTTGCAGGTAGCATTTAACCTGATTTCTTCTAGTAGATGACCTAATAAGTTGTATAAATGCATCGTTTCTTACATTTCAATGCCATCTACCCTCATGATTTCGAAAATTTTATGTTTCTTATATCAATACTAGTGGATGAGAAATCTTTGGAAATATTACAGAACATTTTTGCTTAGAAAAATCATTGAAAAACATGAAAACACATCAATTAAACAGTGAACGTTATTAATTGAATTTCTCACATGATTTCTCCCTTTCTCTTTATTTTTACATTAAATCTAGATCAAAATAATCAAATATGTATAGAGCGAACATGCACACTTTGCAAAGATACCTCCGTTAATAAATCATGATTTCTTCTTCCTTTTGCTTCCATTCATATGAAAAGGCAATTACTTAAAGTTATTTTTTTCATCCAATATATTAAGCGGCTCTACTTCTTTGCAAAGGAAAGTTTGCGAGAATATCTTTGTGAGAATTGTATTATACGGAAGTGAAATTCAGAACGTAGTTAGTATTCTATTGTAGTAATGCAAAGCAATTGTTTATTCCAAATGTCGCGGGTGACATTAATAAAGTGTTCACGTCCCAAATAAAAAATGTTATTCGAAATATTTAATTACTAATAGTCAATATGTTTTTAATTGAAGTTATTACAAGCAATTAGTACTTTTATTAATAGAACCCCATTTGGAATGCCGCTACAATTAAATATCCTACAAAACATGTTTATATACATGTAAAAAATTCAATCAATCACATCATCAATCAAGGTGACGTTATTAGAAACAAAATTTCCTTGGAAATGAAAATATTTTGCATGAAAATGTAATCATGAATCATTACCTAACATAAGATTTCGTAAATCCTGTATCCTCGCCTTGACATTGTCCTCTGACAATACGTTCCCGTCGTAGTCCATTGTCTGCACTTCACACATGGTTGTACACAACTAAAAGGTATGTATTTGGCGACTTGCTAGGCGCAAAATGCACGGCTATATACGCTTAATCGTCAATTGTCACAATCATACGATTTAAAAAAATATTGAATAAAGATGAGAAACCAGTTTGGTAGCTTTTTAAATGTAAAAAAAGATTCACCGGCCAGTCAAGAACGCTACTATTTCCACATGTTTTAAACACCGGTTATCATAAACAGCGTCGCAATTCTTGAAATTGGATTAAATATCTTGATAAAGTTATTTAATCTAGTGATTGTTTATTTTGAACCTTCTATCTTTATGTAAACTTAAAAAAACGTATATAACTAAAATGAAATTACTGTCGAATTGCCGAGATTAAAACCTTTGATGAGTAATCAAAAATGCTATTTCTGAATGCAAGGTGAAAAATCGAAAACAAGTCTAACGCCAACCAGCCATAAAAAAACTAATAAGACCTCTTCACTTCTTGTTTTACCCTCAAGCAATCGTTAAAATAAAACAACGAATTCTCTTTAAATAATTTATTGATATCAAAGCATTATCATTTGCGACTTTTTCAACATAACAAATACCCAATTACACAACAACAATGAATAATAATACGAACAAATCGAAAAATATAAAATTTATCTAGTCAGTAAGTATATACAATTATCACAGATGCTTAAAATGTACTTTATACTACTAATGGTATTCCTTATTTTATTAACATGCAATGTTCCCGTTTCAAGCAGATACCTATCATATTTCCTTACATTGTTTTTCCGCCATCTGTGTTTGCTTAAGAAGACTACAGTAGAACTCTCAGTTCTACTCTAGATACTAGATGACGGTGGTATACGTTAAGGATTGTTAACAATTTTCCAACTACCTATAATTTTTTGTCTGGTAATGCCAAGAATTCATTTTGTTTCTCTTCATCAACAATATATCCTAGTGACCGTACTTCTTTGCGGATCGTAGCGTTTGACGCGAAGTACTTCATCCAATCCATAAAATCGTAATCTTCGTGTACTCCGCCATACTTCTTAGGCAAATGCTTCGGGTCAATATGTTGATGTAAGGATTCCATATCGTCGCCGTGGAAGAAGATTCTTTTCTTCATGTTCTCGTTTAAAAACGGCTTAAAAATGTTATAGATCATATCAAACATCCATGATTGAAAGACGATATGAATAGCTTTTATCTTCATGGGGAAGTGAGTCTGTAACGTAGAGAACCTCGAGAAATCTGTTAGAGGAAAGAGATTGATACATACCACCATAATTTGCACCATTTTGGAAGCGACTGAAGGTGTCATATGAAGTGCTTGATTTAAAGTCAGTCCTCCTAAGTCAAACATTGCAATGCCTCCTAGGATTTGGGCACGTTGTTCAAGAATGGCGAGTTCCAGCACTATTAATGTAGCTTGGAATAGTTCTGTTACTGATATTTCAGATGTATCCCAATTACCTACATGAATTTATTGGAATACATTGTTTAAAATACATCTAAAATTTGATCTTACCTATCCTATATAACAAAATTCTTCTTCCAGTCTGCTCGCGGTAAGGAGGCACTATGATTACTTTACCCAACCTTACCAAGTGCCCCAAATGAACATTGTCGAAGAATTCTGGATTTTGCTCTTTGTAACTGTAGTAATTGACTACCTGCAAATATATAAATACAAAGTTTACATTTGCAATACAATGTATCTAATGACTATATCTTACCAATTTGTAGGCCTTCTCGACAATGAAATACCTAGCTCTTAAAAATCTCAACAAAAACGCATCATCTGTACGATGTGGTTCACATTCGCCCCTCTCTATAAAAGGAAACCATATTTTTAATGAAAATATACATATTAATACAATAATAATAAAAAAAAATAAAAAGAATTAAAAAAATTGCTAAAATAAACAAATAGCCCAGAGTGTAATATACGTATAATTTAGACCCATTAATATAACGGTTATGCGAATATAAGTAACGAAATAGTTCTAAATCAATCAAGATTCAATAAAAGAATTGAAGTGATCACATATACTTGTGGTAAATGGTTAGAAGTTATACATGCGAGTTTTCTTCTTTGGCATTGCTTTTGAATTTCTAAACGGGGCTTTAATGCGGAGAGTTACGTAAAAGACGGCTGAAATACAGATGAACCAGATAGACAAAAAGCAAAAGCAAAAACACTCAACATTCATTGCGTAAAACGCCGAAATAAAAGGAGAAGAAGAGACAATATCGATAGGTTTTAAACTGTTGTTAAAAAGATTGCAAGCGATGGAATACAATGACAGTGTATCAAGCGCAGTACACATAAATTTTGATGTTCCTCGGGGTAGATTAGGGTCACTGATATCGATTTTGTTTAAAACCAGAAAATATCGATTTCGACTAAAAAGCCGTCTTCAGGGACATTAAAGAATGTAATTGTACTGAATAATAATATCTTACAGATTAGCCTGAGGACGACGTTTTGGTCGAAATCGATAGCTGGCTTTTTAAATAAAAAAAGAGTCCTGGTATTGAAATACAATTTGCATTCTTCTATTCTATACTTCTACAAATACCAACTCAAGTAATTTCCCCAATTTTATTATTTTGTTTATTTTATTTTTGTATAGCTACCAATTTTTAAAAAAGTTATGAAGAAAAGATTATCTATTTATTTTTTTTCGAAATATAATTGATAAATTTTGTCAAAAAACATTGTTGACCATAATATTCAATGAATAATTTATAAATTTTGAAAATAGTTTCTTTGGTACGAATTAAATGAAATAACAAGGTGGCTTTGAAATCTTTACACTAATTACTCATTTTGAATGCAAAGTGAAGTGAATTTTGTTACATTAATAGGTAACTAATTTTATTTTAACGTAATGAGAATCTAATTCTATTCTCATAACCAAAATAACCGAATAAACGTTACACGGTAACTTTGTGTAGGCTGTTCATAGGTCGAAATAAAAAAGGTTTTAACTCATAAAATTCCTTAATTTCGTTTCGTGCGATTCGCAATTTTCTCAGGCAAGTTCAAAGCACTCTAATTTGTAAATATAAATTTTGCATTAACAGATATTTCCGATATTTGTACAAATCTTATCTGAATAATTCTTTAGTATTCATGATATTCATTTTGTATGTCTAGAACTAGTTTTTAGTTAGGGCATTGTAAATATAATTTGAAATTATTATTTTTCGTTAAGTAGTTATGTCTAATTATAGAAAAACGGGGTAAATGAAAAATACTTACAATTTTGTAAAACAGTAAAAAATTTGGCCAGAATATAAAATTAAATTTTAGTTGCAAATTTCTCCACTGGTCATGAAACAAGTTAAGTGAAACAATCATTTAAAACTTTTGTTAAAATTGAGATGTAAACGACATATAGACGCTAGATAAAGTAGGAAGCCACATAAGACAGGGTTCACATTTCAAGAAGTGTTTGAAACGTAGTTGTCGCCTCAAAATGAAGCTGCAAATTGAAGCAGTTATCAGCATTATTCGGTTATTGTCTTAAAATTTCAATAGACTCAAAGTTACAAATTACATTTTTTAGCTTTATGCAAAATAGTGAAGTTGTTATCATCATTAAATGTATGATTATTATTTACTAGATATTGAGTGAAGTGATGAATTAGGCTGTAGCGATCTAACATGTTCTTTGATGCATGCCTCGAAACTTCTGCACGTTCGACCAATAGTAGGTTAAAATTTGGCAAAGTTGCTAAATTTGTTTGTTATGAACCCGAAGATAAAACTGACCTATGGCAAACACCGTTCGATATTAAAAAGAAACGACAAAAGCTCCAGCAACCTTGATTGGACCTATATGTACTTAAATTTTTATGTGACGTTTCGCCTTTTTTTAACTTTTACGTAATACCTCTTCAATTGGTGCTGTTGGTATGTATGATGGGACAAAAGTATACTTGAACAGCTGGCAAGCGACGAAGCAATATGGGCAGTGTACACAAGGCTCACCTTCGTACAAGTTTATTGCATAACGTTGAAGTTTGCTTTTATGCCATCATACATTGTACATATAGTAACAATATTTTTCAAAATAAATTTCCTACAATTAGCAGTTACCAGCTGATCGTCAGCTGTAATTGTAGTTAGCACAATTTGCTATGCAAATTTTTCTCTCGACGCCAAGAGCCTTGTCAACGGTAAAAGTAATCGCCTCATTGAACAAAATAAATATGAAGTATGTGCGTGACAATTCATGCCGCATGTACTTTCTACGTTACGTCTGGTGGAGTGCTGTAGGTAATATAAGTATTGATAATTTTTCTCGGCATATGTATACTTTAACGTTCACAGAAAGAATTTTAAAAAGTAAAAAGAATCGAAAGAAACGACTTCCTGAACGGGCAAGTGCTAAGTAGTGGAAAAGTACTAGTAACGATTAATCGTATAATGACTTAGTCCTCGCTGTTGCAATATAAAAGTAATGGATGTAATTTATTCAGTATAATTTATTGTAATCATAATAGAAGTCTTGGGTAATTCTTGGCTTTGCTCATTAATCCACGGATTTATGGAACGAGAAGTACGCCTGTGCAATTTCTTAACGTACATTTTAAATAAATTAAAGTAGTAATTAAGATTTATACACTTTTGCACACGTTCGAGCCTAATGAAAGTGGTATCTACTGTCCTTCGATCCTCCAAAGTAATGCTTGCGACATGTCGAGTATAATAATAATAAATAAAGAAGCAGTCATTTTGTTAGAAAATCTTCAGGAACAAATAACTTTGTTGGACTCAGTGTTGAGTTTGGTTGTGGCATTAGCGGAAAAGAGAAACGCCTATTCCAGAACCAGCTCTAAACATTGTTCAAGTTAGTAAACGATACAAAGAATTAGAAATGCTCCTATTAATTTGTCGTATCACCTTCAGCAAACATTTCCACAAAATAGGAGTCTTTAGAAACGAATTATGTAAAAGAGAAGAGAAAATTCTACAAATTGTAAATTGTAAATTTTGTTTGGAGCATGAATTTATTTGATTAAAATAGAGACAAATGAAATAAATACCAATAAGAGATTTATCGATTTGTAACTTATAGCAATAATAAAGAAAAACAAATATCAAATTTTCAATACATAGACTACTCCGGCATAGCAATTGTAATGAAAATATCTATGTATACGTTGATATATCACATGCTATCAACCAATTAAATTTATTTTGAGTATATAATAATTTATAAGCACTAATTTACTAGCCACTGAACGATGTAATTGGTGCAATTATATTCTTCCATAAAATAGTAAACCAGATACATATTCTGCGATTATACACATATTTCTGAACGCAATTTCGTGGCTTTTGCTACTTATAAACATCCTTCTCCGTTTAATTTAATGAAATTTATTGCTGGTTTAATGCAAAGTCACTCCTACTTATGTACGAAGCTAGATTGCTTGAATTTAGAACGCGGTAATTAGAAAATAAAACAACTTGTAATCTCCTTGCTCTACTTCAATATCCGATGCCAATGTCGAGATTATTTTGCATGGAAATATGTATGTAAACCGAGAGGAGAACTTCCGCAGAATGGTAATTTTATTTTACAATTAAGTCGGTTAAATGAATTCCTGCAATTATCGAAACAATTATGGGTATTTCTCTTTGTAAATGAGTATAATCTTCTTTCATTGCGGCGGAACGATGCAAAATAAACTACCCCAACAAATCGTCCAACTGACCGTAAATCATATCTCTAAGTTCATCCAATTTCTGCACTCTTGTGTCCGGTAATTCTCCTAGCTCCTTCAGGGCCCATTCTTGGTATTCCTGCGGAGGTTCTCCTAAGTCCAATTCAGCTTTAACTCCTTCATCGGGCATGATAACGTCTGTAAGAAGGTAAAAATTAGAAAAATACTATTACTTGCTATCCATTAATCAAAACATGTGTAATATGAGGGAAATAAGTCAATAAATCGAACGAATAATGAATGATATTTAACAATATTTTTTTCACGTTTCCTTGACACATCTTAAAATTGGAAATATTCCTGTACCTTATAGGTACTGAATTAAACAGTCTACATCCCATGAAACATTCTTGAAAGCCTGTAATACGATGACAGGCTGATTGCAAATAGAGTTCGTTTCTTGTAAAATAATAATGTGAGATATTAGATTCAAATAGATCGATACCTATACACAAAGCAGAAAACCACGTATGTAAGTATTTGAAAATACTTTTACAAGAACTGCGCCAACTCAGGCAAAAATCCACACTCGGATGAAGAACTCATACCCCAGTTCATTAAGCCATACGCCATCTCAGAGTAAAAATTGGAGTAAAAGATTTTAAAACTCTAATATTAGAGCTAGTGTAGCATATCTGAGCTAACTCTACGCAAAGTTGCTCAACATGACCGCCTCAAATTTTCATCCATATGAACTCCCAAGATCTTTGCAGATTTCATAAATGTTGTGAAAGTAGCATCAAGGAGAAATCCTTGTACGTTAAAGTTGATTTCGTTATTAAATAGTATGAACTTTTCGTTGAATTAATTATTAATTAATTAGTATGCATCGAGTTGATAATTTGCATAAAAAAATTATTAATTTCAATAAAAAGGCCAATTAAGGAACTGGAACATATTAAAAGATTTATATTGTCAGCGTATAGAGTAAGAAAGCTCAGGGATTTTAAGAAGGTTGACAAATCGCTAATATACAATAGAAAAAGAGTTGGTCCTAAGACACACTCTTGCGGAATACCAACAATGGATAGTTGATGGTGTAGATTTAACATTCATCTAAACAACCTTTTGTTGGCGATCGTACTAATCTGGGTAATCTTAATACTTGACCATTAATTAATTAACGCAGCGCAACAAAAACTTTGTATAAGTCATTCAGCATAGCTGTAAATGGGGAGCCACCATTGATGGATTTACATTTGAAAACTCGACTTTTCACCCACAATGATATGGGACTTCTTCAGGAGAAGGAAAAGTGGTAGGCCACAGTTAGCATGGTAACTCAACGTGTAAACTGCGCAGAGGCGGGAAGCAATTGATCATGGTAACTCAACACGTGAACTATCAACTGGTGTAGTTGATTTTCACCTCCTTTTTTTAAATACTTGTAGAAACGTTAATGTCTATGAAGATTTTATTTGCTCTATTCTTGGTGAAGGCACTGTCGAGAAAACTAATTTTTAATTAAGAAAAAAAATGAGTTCGCAATTAGTCTGATCCATACAATATGTATAACTTGAATAAGAGATTTCGATTACACAAAGTAACCATCCACGAATTATTGGAATTAATAGGGTATCGGCAATTTTTTTCTGATTGAACGGTTTGTCTATATTAAGGTATCACATGTTAGCCAAGCAATATAATCTTGAAATTTGACAATGTTTTGTTTACAATCAAGCAATATTCTTTTCGGCTACCATCCAATATTACCTTTGCTGCAATTATTAATTGCATTAACATTAAAATGAAATAAAATGCATCCGTTGTGACTTCCGTCATAACGTGCGTTGTAATTTCATAAAGCTTATTGCATAGCGGATACGTCCGCTGGTAGTATGTACACACCTAGGTAATAAACTTTATGAACTTACGACGGATGTTATTACAACGGACGCATTTTATACTCCTGTGTCGCAGGTGTAAGATTTTATGCATCTGAAGGGATGCTACCTAGTTCAGGAGATCTTGGATCTGTTTCAAAAACATCCTGTAACATATCGAAAACGTTCACCGCGGCAATATTTGAACTACAATCTCAAGTTGTGAGATTTTCCAATAGTAAGGATGAATGTTGAAGCTTAAAAATGAGCTTCCATAAGACTGCCAAATAGCCACAGCTACCGTAGATTGTTCGTATATGAGCAGTCGCGTTAAGAATCTTTAACAGTCATCGATTAGTACAATGTTGAAACAAAATGTTCTTTCTTTCTTCATCTACCAATAATATTCACAGAAATTCAAATATTCGCAATAATAAATTTGTTTAAATAGTTATCACCTTTCAGGAAGACTGAATATGGAAAATTTTAGGAACAGAGAAATGTTTGTTCTTTAATGTGCAATCATATGCTGCAAATAATAGACCGATTACTTATATTCTAAAGCAAAAGTCATTTGTGTTACTTGAACTATTTTAGCAGTTAAAGAGCATGTACTTTATCAAACAAGCTTTTGCATGTCGTTCTATTTTACTTGCTCAACATTAATTTTTGTTGGTGAATGTTTAAATAAACAGAATAAAGAAAGAGAAGATTGTAGACTACTGTCTTTCTATTACAAATTTTATTTTTGTAATAGAAAAAAATTAATTTGCGAAAAGACTGGGCGTGGTGTTTATATTTGAACGAATTAGAAATGACGAGGTAACGCTGTTATTAGGAGAAATTGGTTGACTGGCATGTACCTTGGATCAAATCGATAGTATTTCACTGAGTTAAAAACGTATTTTCCTACTAACTGTCGATTAGCCTTAATCGATGATTTGTTAACCGGATTTTCAATCGAGGCTGTAAGAATAGTGTTCGCTTCATTATCGTAGCTTTTTCAATAAATTGTTAATGTACATACATACTTAGAACAACTTGTTTGTTGATATCAAATGTTCAAAGTCCGACCTCAGTCTATTGAACCATACTGAAGTTTGAAAACTTATTTATCGACAACTCGTTCCACGTAATAAATGCTAATTAGCACTAACGGAATTCAATGTTTATTATGCGTTCTAAAACTAATGGCTAACAAAAGAGGAATCTTTATTTGTTTTCTCGGTAAATTCTCATAAATTCACTAGCGTGAAATGTGCACACATCTTGAAATTACACGTAGGCATGCATGTAATATTTAAATACATCGTCCTATAACAACGTATTGTGTAGCTCCTTCACATCACAAGAGCATCACTGATTAAATAAGATGATTGAAGTTTTACAGCAGGGTTTCTGGAGATGAATAATCGATACTTGTGCATATAAATTAGTTGTACTTCTGTGTAATGGAAAAAAAAGATGAGTGTCGATACGCAGTGCAAATAAGGTAAGGCTTACATTCGCTATACAAATTTAAAGAAGAAACCTTTGTATACTGTCTGCAACAAAATCAGGAAAATTGTTCTTGTAATCCGTCCATTACTAGTCGTTCTGACTAACAACAGACTACTCCTAAATCCAATAAAAAAAAATACATATTTTGGCAATGTTCAACTAAACGAAGAGAATTAAATTAGGTGTAAGTTGTAACTAGGCAACGTTAGATATAACAAAATGATTTTTAGGGGCAAATTGAAAGGAAGAAGAAATAAATAGATAGATAACTGTACTAACGATGTTACGATAACATTTTGTGATAAGGAAAATCGTTGGTGCGCAGTCTAACAATAACATTGGTATTTGTTGATCGACAAAATTTAGAAAAGGTGATTTCCCACCAATTGAAAACGTACGTCATGTATTAACAATTAAGACGGCGAAATCCTTGAATATCACAACAAAAGAGGAATGGCATAGTCTTGCTTCCCACATACGTACTGAGCACCTGCTATGTTTATCAGTTTCAGGCATAATGCACATAAGATAATAAATATTTCCGGTTCAAAGTCATTTATCTATAAAAGATTCGGAGGAGATAGACCCCATTAAAGCGCCTCGCATTGAGTATTATCCTACAAAATTTTATAGTAGTCTAAATATTTAATTCAAAATAGCATAAATGAGAGTCCGAATCTTTGTATGTTAATGGGATATCATGAACATATTCATTAGAGTAAAATACCTTCTTATTCGCTCCATTTATTTTGTATTTTATGTAAAGCGTTGTAAATGATATTTGAAAGTACTGCTCCCATTCATGATGAAATTTTTACTACTGTAAATACACTCAGTAAAGATTTATGTGTTCGGTTATATGCTGAATGTCAATCGAATTCAAAGATCTTGGGACATTTCATTGCAGAGTTAAGTTAGTAAATTATACAGTTTTGTTCATAGATGGAATGACGAAACTCAGTGTACAATATAATATTAATTGGCAAGCGAGCGAACGAGCGGAAAGAAAATGCTTCAAACACGTTAGTTCTTATCGTTTCCACATGTTTGAATTCAGGGTGATTAGAAGCCTATTGAAATTCGAACCAGTTTGATTTGTGAGCAGCAAAAAATAAGTTACACTGTAACTACAGACAATAGACAAAACCATCTAAGTGGCAAAACCATTTTTAATATTGTAATAAAGCTTTTCTTGCCAAAACAATTGTAATTAATTAATAAGGGAGATGCTTGTTGAAATTCTAAACAATATACTTTATTTACTAAATTATTTATTGGTTCAATAAGTTTATCCGTAAAACCAAAATCACTATTGCTAATTTAAATTGAATGATTGTTTTAACAGATTATCTGCTAATGGTACCTAGGGATGATTTTTTTACTTAAATAAACACGAAAGAATTCTAAATTTGAACTTACACATTTTTATTAGAATGATACAAATGAAATGACTTCGTACATTTTGGTAATATTACAACGAAACATCTACGAGGTTATGTCATCAGTGCCACCCCCACATCTCTTTTTGCCATTTCACATTGTCTACCTATCAAGTCTAAGGGTCCATCTAGTGGTAGAAAGCCCGATTCCTATTAGAAAATTCCTTCTTTTAGCCAAATATCTTTGGGGCGTAGAAATAAAGAAATTATCATGAAAAGAAACATGAACATTTTTACACAAAAATTCTAATCGTACCTCCAAGTGGTACATGTTCTCATATTCGTGTTGCAACCGCTTTTTTGAAGGAAGAGGCTAATTATTATACATACATGTACATAGAAGCGTATCCTAACTTGGCAGGAGATTAGGAAACTTGTCGGACAGATATTGAAGAAAAGAATTTTTTTGGTATAAATATTATAATACGGAACAAAATGTTGGTAACTTACTCCATAAGTCGTTATCTTTATCCACCTTATTCTTAGCCATACTTTAATCTACAGAAAATAAACAATGTATGCATGTAACCGAAAACGCTTGCAAACACTGCTGTTATGACTAACTTTATAAATGGACAACACCACACGAACTGCAGCACTATTGTTTGTCGGGCGTTACTTATAAACGCGATAATAAAATTTACAATTATTCATCGTCATGTTTTATCGGAAACGCAAGTAATACACTTAACATAGTGGATTACATAATTGACTTACAATTCCATCATGAATTATTACCGACTACTTACTTTCATTAGATCTATGGGACATGGCTACACGTTTATATGATGCAAAACATTTAGCTAACAATAAGATATTATAACTTGACAATGTACTATAAACGATTTTGTTTAGCGAATCGCACGAAACAAAGAACGTAATAAAGAGTTCTGTACACTAAAAACACCACAAAACGAAAGCGTCGGCAAGCACTTGTTCTTCTGGTACGCTTCTTGCAATAGTCCTTGATGTTAATTAATTTGTTTTTCTATTGCGTTTTCATAAGAGTAAACGGTGTTTGACTTACCTCGACACCATTGCAATTAATGCAAATTACGTAAAATAAGTCAATCGTAGCGCGTAATACGGATTCGTGTTAATTAAAATGTTTTTGGCTTCAATTAACACGAAGCAAGCGTAATATTTTTTTTCAAAATTGGATAAGATAATGTATCATATCTTGAATGACGTACTTAAAGATTAGAAAGAAGATTGATTATTATAAAAGAGCAGATGGGTATTTGTGTACCAATGGATAGAAGAAGATACATGAAAAACTAAAATTAATTACAAAAAAAGTAAAGTGGATGATCTTCAAGAAGAACGCTGAGAGGGTGGTACGCAACATCAAGTAGTATTATTTTAATAGAAAAACACAAGAATTCAATTAGAGGAATGAAAAAGTAACAAAATCTGCTACCAGATACATCACAAAAGTTGGCGGAGCGGACCAGTGGGCAGATGAAGCATACGATTTTAAGCTGATAAGATGGATAGTAGAATGCAGAAAAAAACAATGCATTGTTTGCAATTCTCATGCGAGGGTTGACTTTTTAGTTTTGCATATAGCCAACCTTTTTATTGTTTTTAAAAGTGTTTCCCACAAAGATCGATGCACTTTTGTATTCTTTCAAACCAACTGTTAAAATAACTGTGCCAGTCATCAATTGGAACAGTCAAAGTTACCATTTTAAAAGCATCGATTTCTTCTTCCGGTGATTGGAATCATTGACCACGCACCCCATGCTAACGGAGCTTTGGTGCTCTAAAAGCTCAATTGTCGTTTGAGCTCTATGTGAACTCGTATTATCGTGGAGGAGGATGATTCGCCATTGGGGATCGGTTTTTCGGAGCACGGCAATCGAATTGTTTTGAATTTAATCATTTGGAACTAAATGAACTTCAATGCATCCTTCATGCTTTCATGACAAATCTTGTAAAAATGAAAATAAAAGTGGAGGTCTCTAGTCAGTTTCGAAATGGATAGTATGTTAAAGCCTTATTTTTGACTCTCATAAACGTTATTTGAAGAAACTCTTTCCAGAATGATTTCCTAAGGAGACTGCAGATTTGTCCGAAAACTTCCGAGTAGCTTGTCTAAAACGGGATATTAAGCTACGATATATGAAGGTTAGGAAATACCATGGATTGAAATTGGTGTATCTCGAGAAAAAAAAGTCTGATAGAATCTGCTGTTCTTATAACATAACCTCAAATATCACTGAAAACAGTCTTTTTGGCACTTTGAGGTTTGAATATCTGTATAGATTCTGACGTGCTTGGAATCAGCGACAAAGAATCTACAAGAAAATGATATCATGCTTCATTTAAGTCCAATTTTGTTGAATGAATTGTTATCTTTAAGAGAAGGGTGTCATAGGTAACGAAAGTTGAGTTTATGGGCAGGACCCCGGAAGCCAAATAACAATCGCCACAAATCCTCACCCTTTTTAATTGATGGAACTATTCGCAAAAACCGGGAGAGATATATTTTAATCTACTCTTTTAATCTACTCTACTCTGACATATAACACAGGTAGATGACATACTCAACCGGTACGACAACATTAGCCGCTTATTAAAACCACTTAGCCATAGAAGGAATTTATTCTAACGTAATCATGATCACCTTTTGTATGTATTCTCAATAGTAGAAACTCATGTTTACTTTATTTAGACATTCCCATCTTTACTAACAATTGGAATAATTGCCAATTAGGTCAGATCAAAGACCTCTTACGTAATGAAGTGGTGGAAAAGATCACATGAGGTTATTGTAGGTATTCTAATTGTGGCAACAATAACATTTTCAGGGTTATGCATTCATTGTTCGATAATGTAAAAGAAAACCTAAGGGTCATTTCTACACTAACAATACTATGGTAAATTGACTTAGTTTCAAAATTCTGCGTAATGTCACCTTATATATATATATAAAAAGATGGCAGAGAAAGTATTACTTATTCTAGGTGTGCTATAATTTATGATTAGATTAGAGAAGATATTGCATAAGAAGTTGCAAGCAAAGAACGACTACCTGCATAAATAAATTGAACGGATATTTTTTCTGAATTTAATGGCGAACGGCTATTTTACAAAACTGTTGCAAAAAGATCATTAAGGGTACCTTAGAAACGTTGACAAATGAAAATGATTAAAGGCCTCAGATTCCACAAGAAGAACATATAACATAACGCAAGCATTAAATAATCAAGAGTTGCAACCGTGAAACTATTTACCTACCTACCTTATATGAAGAAATAGTTGAGCAACTCAAACGGGAAAAGTAATTAAAATATTATTAAAGCGGACTAAGATACCGCTCACTGATATATTTTATAGGTTTGCGATAATAAATTAACGTCATATTGTCAGCTGTGCCTTCTCGCTTTCCTTCGAATTGATGCAAAATAAGAATAAACTAAATGTTTAAATGCGGTTATCTTTTTTTTTCAGTAATTTTAAAAATGTCATTCTAAATTGTTCTACAATTTTCTACAATGAAAAGGTTTTTATACTTATTTACTAATAATGAATCCCAATTATTACTACTAAAACCATTCTCAATTTTCAGAGCAATGCAATAAAAACTAGAGAGCTAGGGTTGGAGGAAATTGAATTTAAATTAGCAAAACTAAGAACATATACCGTTTTGTAAAGACATTTTAATTAGTTTAACTCGTAATATTATTGAACCCGCAGAAACCTGGGAAGCGTTTAACATGCATATGACATACTGCCTACACTACAATAGTAAAACCTATGATAATTTTTACCGTCTTAATTTGGTGGATCACAGAGAAGCATGCGGCAATCAAACGCATGTACATAGTTGAAAACATTAAAAGCTCTCCAAACGGCTACTGTGAAAACCACGCTAGATCTATTCCCTCTCGATATCCTCAGTCAAGAGGATGGCCAAGAATGGAAACATACAGATTGAATAATTCTGGTGTCTGGAGTACCCACAAAAGTTTGAGGCACAGCAGCAATGAGACAGTATTAACATCTATCGCCCAGAAAATGGCTTACTAGAAGCAAGTAATAACTACTTGGAGCGCTATTACATGTACGCAAGAGAATATGCTCTACAACCAAGAAAATCGCTGTCTTGAAAAAATTACTGAATTCAAGAAAGTGGTTGCTTACCCAAATTAAGTGAATAGCATTTATTTAAAATATTACTACTTTCATTCAATTACAACAGATATTTTCAAAATAACTGTTTTCTTGAAGCAAAGACTTTATTTGTATTCTTCCTTCTTTTGTTTGTTACCAATTTGTCTTACGGTATCGGAACCACCCCCTCCTTATCAACAGTTTACTCGAAAACCTATTTTCACACCTTAGATAGCTTTTAGTAGATCGGGTCACATATGTACACAGCTAATTACAGAATTGTATTATATCAATACCTCAATGCAAACGATCTATATTTTGTTGCAAGGAAAACTTAGAGACTCGGAAAACAAATGATAAGGAGACTCGTTTAACATTTAGTTGCTGATAAAATTACGTTAAACAGGACTTAAATTAGAATAACAGCACGTCTATTAACAGAACGGCTATAAAAAAAAATGAAATCGACACCTGAACGGATATATTTGAAATATGTATATCAACTGTGAAGTAAGGCGTTGATTTCATTACTTTATATTCGATAATTCACAAGTGCTGCATTCCTCTTTGTTAGCACATGGCTATTTGAGAGGACATCTGCCCAAAATGGGAATCTATAAAGATCAATCCTTACGTAGGCTCTCATATTATTTTCAAATACGTCAGCGCAGACACGCTTTGCGAAGAGCAGTGGGTTCAGCATAAAAAAGGATTTACTGCATGGGTTAATAACTTAATCCTTGTATGAGTAAAACTGATACCAAAACCGGATCAATACAATAAGTTCGTTGGGTCTTAGCCTTAAAAGACTATATTCTGCTTATATCGATCAAAAAAAATACGGATCGGACATGGTCCAAAAGAATGAAACTACTTGCTGCCGCACTATTTTCATACACACTTTCGTCACCTCGACGAAACCAATCAGTATTAAAATACTTGACACAGTCCAAAGGGGTGAATTTTCCCACCCTATTGTTATCCATAACCACAAATCACGTGGAGAATCTTTAATTACGATGCAATTCATCAGAACTAAAAGTTCATGTTAGAATTGCTATTCGAAACAAAAGGTTTAAGCTTTAGCAATATTAATTACTAACGTCAATATTTCGCGGATGATAATTTCAAATTAAAAAGCAAATAGAATTCAAAAGAGAGTATCACCTTTACATAAAATTACACCGTCTATTAGCCTGCGATAATTAATTGCATAATATGCATTATCTATCAATTTGACCTGGCCGACATTGCGTCTAATTAGACGTGTAAATCTGGTTACTTCATAAAGATTGTTGATTGAATTCTATACTTAACTCTATAGAAAAAACAAATACCTACATAATTTAATTATTGCCTCTTTAACACTATTTTGTTTTATATAAGCGAGATCTTGTTTTTATTTAAGTTTTTTTCTCGTCCCCGATTTCTGTTTTTTTTTTTGTTCATTTTAATTCTGTAATACTTAAATGCTTCATAAGTTGCTCGATATATCTACTAATGAGCTAATCAACACTATTTTTATATAAATTACCATCCGCATAACTTTCTAACATTCCGCAATGTTACTGGACGTTCAGATAAAATCGATATATGTAGATGTGTATGTATTACAAAGAGGAAATCATTTTTATCTCCTCCACAATCACTTTTTGAGCTAATTAGCAGTCTATTTATCGATTATTCCTATGCATGTCTTGACAGCGTTTTCCTTGCTTCTGACACAACATCGGGCATCATTACTGATTACGATGTGTTAGGTAATAAGTAGTAACATTTATCAACATTCGGAAGCGTTAATGTGATAGTTGTAGCACTTGGCTATTGCAAAATGGCCCTTATTTACAAAGGTTAGTTTAATGTTTAATCTCTTGTGTAACGCGAACGTAACGAACTGTATTATGTGCTTTGTTTATGTTATTTTTTACTTTCGTTTTTGGCACCATAGCTCTGTTTGGTTTTGGGGTCGCAACAATTGACACTGCGGCGTTATCGAAATATATAAAACTAAAAGTAACTATAAACGTTGGTTATACATGAATTTGGTCATAACAATCTTTGTTTCACTTTTGAAACAGACTGAGTAACGAATACCCGAAATAATTTAATATGAATTATTGAAACGGCATCATTTTTTTTATTTTTCAAAAACCTTTAATTAAAAAATTAAAAAAGCAACATCATACCCCAAGCTTGCTTATACAACATTCTTTAAGTCAATTCTCACTCAATCAACACTAAACTATAAAATCAAATGGATTTGAAAGACACCGCGACACTACGATATGCGGTTCAATTTCAAAAACAAACTAATCATAATCGGCAGCCACCTCGTTGATATAATCGCAGCATAGGTGCCTTTCCTCTCTTGTTTACAGAATTAACGCAGGCTTGCGTTACCAGAACAATTAAAATAATTCTAGTCACAGCGCGCGAGAATCGTGAACTCCATCACGCAGCAAAAGTGATGGTTCGAAATATGCTGAACCTTGTAGAATACTTGCTGGCTCAATGCGTTAGAAATTCAAATCGTGAAGATAACATAAAATCATCTATCAATTATGCATATGAAATCCAATTATCGAATTAAATTACACATTTTAGTCAAGTAGAATGTTCGAAGTTGCAGCGTGCAGTTAATGTTTTATTTTTATTAGAGCGATGAATTCGTGATTTACAGATTTATTGCTTTTTAGCAGGTTATAAAGTCTATAAATTTTTATTGCGATGAAACTTTGGTAGATCCATTTCAAAGAACAATTAATTTAAGTCCTTTCTTGGGCATACAAATTCGTCGGGGTTTCTGATCATTTAAGTGTGAACCCGGGCGTCCCACAGGGATCTACTCCCGGTGCACGTTATTTTTAATTTATATTCACGATTTTGTGTATTCTTTGTAGGAAAGGAACATCATGCTAGTTAATTACGCCAACGGTACCAACATCTTAATAGTTGGCCATCAATCCATCCTTAAGCTGCGGACAGCTGCCATTGTTTTTGACAATGTTTGTAATTAGGCCGTAGCTAATAAATCAATAACAATAATAATAATTGAGAAGGAGTACGGCTGTACTCGTCAGGTCCGGTAGGGATGGATATTGGGTAAGGCAGCCAAAATAAATGATGACTTCACAATGCATTTTCCAAAGCGAATATATATCCGAGTATTATCGTTATCAAGTAAATCACAAAGAAGAAAGGCGTTAGCCACAGCCGTAATAGTTGTTGCAGTGCGTAGCAAAAATGCCAAAAGTGATATTAAAAAGAAACTGGCCGCAAGCCAGGGTCATCTTTGTCCACCCAAGAAGACGACAATCAAGCGATATCAGAAGTCATCGGTCAAAGAACCGCTTCCAATTAGATCAAATCACACGTTGTTTTATATTTATCATTTTCTTTTTCCATGCATATCTCTTCCTTATTAATCTGTTACTCCGAATTGTTTAAATAATATACTTCTTATGACTAAATTTCGCCTATTCAATTCTATTTAATTTTTAGGCCAACAGTTTTTCAGCCCCATTTGTATTGCTTAGTTTTCAACCTACTGTTATTAAATTAACTTTTGGAACCCCATTTTTTCACATTTGTCTTACTTGATTTTCAACTTATTGTTATTAAATGTTGTCACATTTCGACATCATTTGTAATAAAATTTTGTTAATATTTGAAATCAATTCTTTTTATTCAATAGTATTTGGCTTTCTTTACTCGGAACTGCATAACCTGTAATAGCTTCGTGTTCCGAATTATTTACGAAGAGTCTCATTATTAAGCTTATTTAAATTAACATTAAAGAAGTAAGTAGGCATTTTATTTAGTACATTTTATTTCGCTGTCCATCAGCTCAAAATTTCCCTACCCCAATAATGGCGTTCTGTTACATTTGGCCTTAAAGCGACCGTTCTATCGCAATTGGCGCCCAACGTGGAGCCATCTACTGTACTATCACAGTGTGAAAATCGCTTCACTACTAAGTTGTTGCTAACAAAATTGTTATTTGCATTTGTCTTAGCCATAATAAATTGTGTAAATTCCATTCATTCAAGAGAAATCATCGGATAATAAGTTCTGCATTGGAGTAAATGGTAAGGTAACCAAAAAATATAATGCTAAGATAGCTTCCTCATAGTATTGATGGAATAATTCACGGTAAACGCAACAAAAGGAGAGAAAAAAATACACTAACTCACGGACATGTTTCTGCTTACCCGGCGTCATCAGTGATTTCGAGAGTATTTTTTATCTCTACCTTCTATCGCTGTTGCCTCACAGTTAATGTGTGGCATTAACTAATCTTACAGCTTTCAATGAAAATTAACTGTCTGGCAGTCTGGCGTAATTGTTTTAGTTTTAACTTCTCAAAAGTGTTGTAATCCTTTCAATCCTTAAATTGGAGAGATCGAGTTAGATATCAGAGGCTATGCTGTAAGAGGATGCTACTTTATTAATTTTTTAGTGAAATTGACAAAGCTATGTGAGATGCAAGTAAGTAATAAAAGTAAATTATTTAGAAAAAACGACTCTACTATGATCTAGAGTAAATCTCTATCACTAACAGTATGCTTCTGGTAATAGGTGGGAACTATCTTCTGCCATAATTCAAAGTGCCCTAACATGTATAAACTATTTCCCAAGTATGGACCAAAAATATTAGAAGGTATTATAATAGTAAGCTAAAGTAATTTTTAAATACACATCCAGTATCTCGGTTAGGAGAAATATGTATTTTATCTACATTTTAGGTTAAACGGTCATATTTTGGGTCAACGATTCTCCAGATGTTATATGGACAATTATTAATGAAGCATCCTGTATACTGTATCAACAAAAAACATTGGATAAAATGTTAATTTGCTATTTTAAGAATTCTATTCAAAAGACGAGAGCACCTTTGTGAAGATTATTTTTAGGTATCAGAATGGAAAGTGTAGCTGAAAAACAAGCAAAGTCGTGAGACACGAAATTTAATACTAGATAGTAGATCAATTGAATCAATTACTCCATGAACCAACCTATAAGCAAAGCAAGCCGTATGCATTTCTCGGCGCTTAATTAAAGATACACATCCTTCCCAAGCATGTATTATCCTAACGAATGCAAAATAATAAGAAAAGCTTTAATGTAATGCGATAAGTAAAGTGTTCGGATGAACGCATAATAAAACTCAGATTTCTTGATGCTTATATCCAATTTCTCCCCGAGAAAATGTAGGTCACTTACGGAATTAATTACTATGAAAATGTTTATATTATCAGCATTTGCAAGTACGTTACGGTGAAGAATGTTAAATATAATTGATATAGATCACAAACATTAATGGCCCCAAAATGTAACCTTGGCGAACTACAGTAACTGAAATAAATTCTTCCAAACAAAGGCCATTGAATTGAACATAATTGCTTGTATTACTTAAATATGAAAACAAAAGCTTGCTAAAGGCGGAACTCATTCCAAAGGCACAAATTCTCTCAAGATTCTGTGTATGTGATCCATTGTATTGGATGCGTTAGATCAGTATACAAGATGAGTCGGCAGCAATGGATCAAACTCCACGAGCCTATTGTAAACGTGAAAATAATTAAAAGAACTCACTTATCCGATTTTCATTTATTTTTACTTGGTCTTTGGGAAGCATTCCGGTCTCGCACAGTAAACTGTTAACGACATTCTTCAGTAGCAGCTGTAGCATTCCCATTACAAAAACAACAAACTAAATTTGATTAAGTGTGCGGCATTCTCTAACAAAGTAATATACAAGCTCGGAAATACATTAACACTCACCCAGACACACATATCCGAACAGTAAGATTATTGAAATTATTTTGAACCTCAAAAGGATTGATTCAGCGGGTACGTCATATGTGAAGCGAAAAAAACCAATGTAGAACATACCTGACTTTTTAGTTTACGTGGGCAGTCAATGCAAAGGTAGTTTTAGCTATAACCTATTTTATTTTACCTATAACCTACGGAACTGGAACGGCATCATTATTCATGAAAATGTGAAGCCGGGCTACAAATAGGCAACCAAAAATAGTGACGTATTTTTATTTCTTTCTAACACAATATAATATAACACGAGAAAATGTAGTTATAAGCAAAATATAAGATTAAAAAGAATTAAGTATTATTTACAAACAGGGGCCAGAGAATTGAAAGAAAACCAGTGAAACTTTAAACCATCTACAAGAACGCTAATTAATATTTTTTTTAATTTTTTTAATTACGCTGAAAATTGGATAAGAACATATGAGTTTCTTAGATTACTTTCACATGTACAATACATAAATAAATTGCATAAGTGCATAAGTGTAACAGTTGATCTTCCCGAAATAAAACTGTCGAATTCTATTGCTGTTGCTGCTGCTACTGCTAGTAGTCAATGTGCAATAGCAGTAACGGAAGCTTTGAAGATGTCCCATAGAAGTGTGGATGAAATGTCGCCAGAAGCTACGACAACGACGTGATTCCAGCCCGGAAACCAAGAAAACAATCCGCGGAAATCTACGTACACGAAGCCCTTCTATTTGTTATTCACATGTTCCGAGCATCATAGAACATCACGGTGAACAAACAAAGCTGTATTTACGACTTCATAAATATTTCATATCTCCTCCTATCGATAAAAGGTAAATATTTGATTTCGCAAAATTACAAATACATGTCTTGCGTATCAATAACAACGCGATCACGTAACCTTCGATTGTTCAACATGCTTTGACATTGAATTTTTTACGACTTAGACCTAGGTAGATAATTAAATAGGACAAAGCTAATTTTCGTTAGACAAAATAATCGTAGGCCTAAAATAGTTTGCTGTCAACTAAGCGCGTCATCTTCAAGGTTGAAAGTTTTGTCACAGCATCCAAATTGCTTTTTTATTGAAATTATTTCGTTAACGTAAGACAGTAGTATTTTAATGTTAATTAATATAACACTAATATTGCCGATTAGAGAATGTTAAAACACATTCTTACAATCAATTATAAATATATTATTACCAGTTTTATTATTTCTATTACATAAAAAGAAGTTTGTTAGACGTTTCCGCATCAATAAAGTCATTAAATAGCATTCTTAGATACAGAAATAGGAACGAAAATAAGCTGAAAATTGTGCTATACGAAAGTATGTAAGTATGTCACTGAAAAGACCAATGCCTTCTAGTTAAATTAAGATTACCTCCTAATTATAAATAATAAATAACGTTTTCTCTGATGTAAGAACCTTGAGTCCAAAATCTTCATGATATAGATGAAGAAATCGTTATAAATCATACGCCCATATATTACAAAAATTAACTTGTAGGAGCAACTGCCATACATGTAAACATGTTTTTTTTCCATCTCCCAACACAGGTGATAATTCTCGCCTTTTACAAAATCTAAAAGATTTTGGTAGGGTTTCTATACATACAGGATGTTCCAACGTTCTGGAATTGTAAAATTACGTCTATTGTGTAAACAGTGCGAAACTAAAATTTTGATAAAATGGACGTCATGGAAGATCTTCCAAAAATATTTCTATCTATACACAGTGATTATTAAATAGCGAACCAAGTACTTACTATATTATTTTAAATGAAATGCTCTGCATATTATAACATTTTTGACTCTTACTGCCATGAATAAACCAATATAATGTCTATTCCCAATAGACTTTAAGATATTTATAATTTTGTCCTGAATTGCGTAAATGTGAATACATATATCTATTTCCTCTATATATTATCCAAATCGATAGTTAAAAACAGTATTTGCAATATGTACGGTTGGCTGCTCTCACGGGAACCAAACAGTACCAAGGCCAGAAATCATCTAGCGCAATGTCCAAATGCGGGAGAAGCGTTTAACTGAGACTATATCGTTGAGGAAAATAATTTAGGTCATTGAACACAAAATTATGAATATCTCAAAAATTGCTACGAATAGACATACGAACCCCATATTACGTTGGTTTATATCTAGATGAAGGTAAACAAATATAGTATTCTATTTAAAATAACCAAATAGCTGGTTCCCTGCTTTTCGATCATCCTGTACATCCAGAAAAACCTTTTATAAATGGCTTGCGGTGTCTCCTACACAGTGGTATAATTCTACAATTCCAGAATATTGGACCAGCCCGTATGTACAGCATTAAAATTACACACAACCTACTTATCTACGCTAGCAGAAAAATCACCAGCAAGTTAAGTAATTAAAACCTAGCAAACCGTGCGTTCCGCATTGTGTAAGTAGCTAGCAGACCATGAAAAAGAATACAAGAGTTCACCTATACTCCTTATAATGGTAAATAAGCTTACTCGAATATTTCTAAGAAATGTTCCGTGCTGATCCAGTTTCTGTGGAAATATTTGAAGTGTTAATAGAAAACAAATTCAAAGCAATTCAACCAAACGTGGGTGCAGAAGATTGATAAGAAAATACGTTAGTAACATTTCAGGACAGGAAAATGTAATTATATACCGATTTTGCCAATCCATTTGATCGCTTCAACCATTCCTTAATTCCGTATAAAATCCTCACACAAATGTTTTTTTAAAATCACTTATTAATATGCTTTGCTCAATCTTCTTCCCTCGCATTTCTTGCCAATGTAATACTTTTCACGATACTTCACAATAAGGATGGTCGCTACTCTTTAGTTTAATAATTATTTTTAACAGATATCCTTACTTATTTTTGTATTGATTCTGCAATTTGTTTAATTGTTTAATTAATCATTTGTCAATTAGAAATTTTTGTTTGGCAATGAAATATATTGTTATCATTATTATTGTAATAACCGAGATACAGCAAATTTCAAAAAATAGTCAAAATTTGACCATATCTACTTTTGCTATAAAGAAATTACATTGTTACACCTTTCAAAAATAACACAGTATCCAATTTAAATCTGACAAATTTTAAAAATTTACATAACGCGCTTGATTATATACCATGCACGTTCTCATTTTCTCTTTTCCTGTCCATAAATATAAACTGATTGAGATTTTGCTTAGTTGATGAGGAAAAATTTTTAGCACCTAGTCAATAAAATATTTCCTTATTTTTTCTATGAGTGAGTTATGTAATCTAAAAAACGTCTTTTTTTTACCTATATATATATACTACTTATATAATCGCATTTGCCCTATTAAGCATTAATAGCAGTAACAAGTTTTTGCCTGTAGAACTTGAACTTATCAACATTAAACTTCATTTAAATTTAAATCATCTCTACAAATATGTAACTTTACTTTCATGGTCAAAATTAATCGAGAATATTTGCCATTAGCAATTAATAATACACGAAATGAGGAACTATATTATAGGTTACATGATTATTTTCATCGATAACCTTTTTATGTGACAAAAAATTATTTAATCCAAAATTACACCCGAAATAACCTCGGGAAATGAAAGGTGTTTGGACATAATTAAGTAGTAGCAGGACACAAGATAATTAGTTGATATAAACACACGTAAATATAATCGTCGAGAATAATTTTCTCGATGTTGCGAAAAGAATTTTTAGGTCAATACGTTACGTGTTCTCTCATATAAGGTTAAACAATTGTAACACTCCTAATAGTAGCAGTTGAAACTCGCTTATTTCGAAAATACTTCACATATTGAACACTTTTCTTTAAAGGAGTGTGAGACTAGGAGTATTTGGGATTAAATTGTAAAGAATCGGCTTGTAAAAACATCAGAAATAGGCAAATAGACAAAAAAAATTACAATAAATCTATGCACATCAAGAATTTACAGACAACACCCATATGATTGCATAAAACAAATTAAAATAAATGTTTATGGGGTAACTCATGATTACTCAAACTAGTTTCTTACTGGTCAT